>OX578144.1:19287467-19747467 GCA_951213105.1 Amaurobius ferox
TCAATGCGAGTGGGCACCGGAATGAATACATTTGAACGATACATAATATGTATGGAGACTTTCAAAAATAGTAATCAGTATAGGACTCAGGAAAAGTGGAACACAGTCATTCGAAAATAGTAAACAGTATTAGACTCAGGCCAAGTGGTAAATTAGGTGATAAGAATGGGTGAATTCTCAAAATTGAGTTATCCAATCAAAGATAAATAATGCATGTGTAAAATGATTACGTGATATATTTGAAATTATTAATAATATATTATTTACAAATACTTCCGGATATTGGTAATTTTGACAAATACGTTTGAGATTATTGATGTGGAGAAAGTGAAACCGAAGATCAGAAAGTCGATGTATTCGAAATAGTTGGTTTAAAATGATGTTTCTAAACAATTGAATAGAATTAAAGATTGATATGGTAGCAGCTTTATGATAGTGAAGTTGTAAGAATCTTTTTTGTCATATAAATTGGTGATTACACGATTATTGAGGGTATCTAAATTTAGGTCTAAAAAATTTACGTACTTATATATATATATATATATATATATATATAAGTACGCTCAAATTGTTGCAGAAAAACTAACACTTAAAACTTCATTAATTTTAGAAACGAATTCACATAAGGTTTCAGAGGCATATAGAAGCCTATTTCTTTAGGGTGAAAATAGAGAGCAACTACCCCAATCAAATCAAGTGCGGATTCTGCGATGAAGAATTTTGAAATATGATAGATATGCAGCGAAAGAAAAATACATAAAGTGTAACATTGCTGTACGTGTGTTGTTGTGGGTTCGAGTTCCACCTGCGGGCATGGGTGTTGTGTTGTTGGGCGTAGTGTGTTCCGCCCTCACTGGTGCGCCGGGGCAACGTCTTGTGACGGCTAAATGGTTCGTATCTTATGGCCGATGTATGGGCGAATTATGGATGTGTCAAGCGCTTAGCCATTGGAAATGAAACAAAAAACATTGCTGTACGAATAATTGGAGAAGATAGGGAATTGAAATGGTTAACAACGGAAAAGCCAGACTGGCGCTGTAATTGGCAGTTTGACTTATGATGGGACAAGTATGGTCCTAGAGATTTTACAATCCCAGTAGTCTGATCCCAAAGGCAATTCACAACCAATGGTAAAACTATATGCGGTAGCATACGACATTTTACTGGCCGGACAATGAGCCAACTATAGCAATGGAGGCGTTTCTTGCCTACAACATGAGTGGACGGGGAGTTAAACTGATCACAAAAAAAAAAAAAAATAATAATTAAAAGAGAACGTGGAAGAACAGTGAAATATAGTACAACAGTCAGTCGCATCGTTAAATGAAGTGCTCCGAGTTGCAAGAGCAGTAAGTTTTTTTCGCATTACGAGGGAGACGGGATATAAAGTACAAAAATGATGATTAGTTGCATTAAGTAGTGTTGTAAGACGATTTCCTACAAATCCATGCAAATGCCGAGCTGTGATCAGAGTAGTAACTTGCATGAGAAATTAACTAAGAAAAAAAGTAAACGAAATTCATAGATTGTACTTCAGGTTAAAGTTTCTGATTCATTTACGTACATTGGATGAGCTGGCGACGTTTTAAAATAAGTGAAGTTATCATATAAAAAAAATCAATTTAAGCTGCAAATTGTACATAAAATCAACACGTATCCGTGATATTTTCGGCAAACGAACTCAAATTAGTGGATTATAAAAGAGAAAATTAATTTGAATTTGTTGGAAAAGTTAGGTGCTGCCCACATCATATTGTTTCCACGCTATCAGAATATTTAGAGTTTTATAAGGGAATATATGTTAAAAACACAAGTTTATGCAAAATGCACTCAACATCCTTAAAACAGATAACAGTGTTATTGGTGTTACTTATGATAATGTATTTACAAACAAGTCTTGTAGACATTTTACTTTTCCTACATAAACACCCCGGAAAAAATATTACGAAATCAGCATTTGCTGCGAGCCTACACCTTAAGAGCACGTGTCCCTGCAGCGCACCTCGAGTATGCGAACAGAACAGAGGTGGAAGTCGTAGAAGAATGTTGAACGTGTTGCGAAACCTTGAGATCAGTGTGCTTCGTTCGTTCGTAAAGTTGGAAATGGGCCGCAAACTAAACATCACCGACTACCAAAAGAGAGCCCTAGTGTTTGGCCGGGAACACGGCCACAAAGTTACACAGATTGCAGCGTTTTTTGGTGTGACAGGATCTATATTAATCACCTTTCTGGTAGGTCGGACGATTTGGGTCTCAACAACAGCATCTACAGTAAGTACAGTGCATAACCAATGGCGTTTGTACGGAACAAATAGTTCCTGGCGATGCAAAGCCGGTCGCAAGACAATACTAACCCGAGAGATCGTCGGCACTTGAGGCGCATGGCTACCGCTAATCGCTTCCAAACCAGGGACCAATTTGTGGCACAGGTTAATGATGGACCGGATCAGTCTATTTCCGAGCGCACCCTGCGCCCAAAGCTGCATTGCCAGGAATTATTCAGCCGTATACCCAGGCGACGTCCTCGGATCACAGCAGACCCAAAACAAGAGAGACTCCAATAGGCTCAAGAACATCGACACTGGACTGTGGATGGCTGGCGACGTGTTGTATGGTCAGACGAATCACGCTTGTGCTTGTACGCCAATGACGCACATTTCCGCGTCAGCAGGAGGTCTGGAGAGGCGATCACCCGGACTGCCTCCAAAGATCAGTACAGCTCGGGGATGGGAGTGTGATGTTTTGGGGATGTATTTCGGCGACTGGCGTTGACCACTGGTAAAAGTCAACAATCGAATGAAGGCTGTGGATTATATCTCTATCTTGGATGGCCACGTCGTCCCTTACGTGGACTTTCTGCATGGAAAGGTCCTTCTCACCGTACCTGTCTACCAAGACAACAATTGTAAAGTGCATCGCGCCAGATGTGTTCAGGACTGGTTCGCAGAACATGAAGTTCATCTCCCACACCTCACTTGGCCCCTCCATTTCGCCTGATCTTAACGTCATCGAGAAAATATGAGACACTTTGAAAATTGCTGTCAGGCGGAATTGACGGCCAGTTTGATGGACGAGTGGAGCAAAAATCACTGCAGACGCTATTCCGCCCCATTTTGACAGCATGTGCCGTAAGATCCAAGCGGTGATCAGGGTGATGTAACTAAGTATTAAATTCAATAAAACTTTATTTCGCAATATTTTTTCCAGGGACTTTATATACTAGTACAATGTATGGGAAGTATTGGAACGGGGTCAAAAATTCGAATTCGAGTTTTCAATAGAAGAGCACATTTCAAGCATCCTTGAACGAGAATCGGTATGTATGTATGTATATTTGTGTATGTATGTATGTATATTTGTGTGTGTATGTGTATTTGTGTGTGTGCGTATGCATGTATATATATATATATTACATGGTTTCAGAAATGCTTTTCTTATTCATTTTATTCCTTTAATATTCACTGTATTCCATTTATTCAATTTCCAAACTTCTTGGGAGCTATAGGGGGCCTGGCTCATCGTGCTACACTTGGTTTCTGATTTGCAATTTTTCACCTTTACCTTCAGTTTACTAGCATTTTTCTTTGGTATTTCTCGGGTATATATATATATATATTACAAGTAATCATAAAAATCTTTTATTATGTATATATATATTTATTATGTATATATATATATATATATATATATAATAAAAAATAAAATTGTAAATCCAATGGTAAAATGTAAGTAGTAACTCATATATATATATATATGTCCGATTATATGACGACATTTCGGGGCATTTGCTAATTCATATGCTGGCGTCTGAGAGTGTGCCATGACCTAATAGCTAGCTATTAATCGGTACTAAGAAGAGTTCACAATCGCTCTTCCGCTAACTCTTTTGACAATATGAAGGCAATTGCCTCTTCTTTCTTTGCAATTTTGTCATATATTGTGTTTCTTGAAGTTAGCAACTATACAGCGCAATTTTATAAAATACTTTTTACATTATTACAATTTTAACAACATAATTTCTTCTTCCATTTGGATATTATATACATATTTATATATATAGACATCAATTCAAATTTACTGTAAAATTCTTTCCTCATTATTCTTCCTGCCTCAGTAACCAAGTTTTTAAAAATCTAATCATTAGCTATTGCTCCGCATCAAACGCTTGGATAGTAATAAGTGTACACTATCGCATATTAATCGTCTCAAAAGTCTATGCTATATTTACAATTTTCACACCCTTTTTGTAGATTGCAGTATAAGTACGGTACTTAATAGTAGTGGGAACACCATAAAATAAACACCGCCCCGGCTGGCTAAAATAAAAATGTGCAAATACTAAAAAAACAGTAACTTCGGTTACACAAAAATGTGCAAAATTAAAAAAAAAAACCCGTTTCGACGGGTAGAGAAAAAAGTTCAAAACACTAATAAAACCGTTAAGGCGGATATCTAAAAAGCAAATAAAATAAAAACAAGCTCCAAAAAACAATGTTATCCATACTTTAAATGTTTTCATTCGTATAGTGGTCACTTCTCGGTTAGTTTCTTCACTCTTTGGTTTGTCTCACAAAACACATCTGCAACTACTTCCACTTCCTCTAATCTGGTTCATTCCATCGCGGTTTTTTGCGTGGTATGCATTCAAGCTAGATAACGTGGTCGGACTCCCATGAAGATTATTCAAGCTGGTGGACTTCGATTTGTCAGTTTTTTTTTTTTTTTTTGCATGTTTGTGCATTTGTGCGATATTTTTTTCATGATTATGTGTTATTTTATGATATATAAGTTGAATTTTGTCCTCCTGAATTGTTTCTCTATGTATCCCGTTGTTGGACACAGATTGCATAAAATTTTAACCACGTATTTTTATGCAATCATAGAAACAACGGATTTTAGTATATCTGTCGATAATGTACCCCTGAAGACGTTTCTGGCAGATATACTATTCATTGTTTCATTTTCTTTTTCCTGGCCATTTCATAATCTACTTTTGCAGCCCTCCCTCGTTACCTTTTACTTACTGTTTTTAATGTAATTAAAATTTTTCCCGCGGTTTGATGCTGTGTATACTGATTTGCACTCCTGCGCTTTTGTTTTTATTATTTTAATTTGTATATATATATATATATATATATATGAAAATACCGTGAAATATAATATTATAAAATCATTAGAAATCACACTTAAAAGGCGCAAAGCTGCACTAAAAAGAAAATTAAAAATATTTTCAAAATGAAAAGAGGTATGGATGGAAACAATATACCAAAAGATGGCCGGAGGGAGTTGTGACCCCTCACCCCGGTTAAGCATGCTTTGCGTCGCGACAACACTCCCGGAGAGCCGGTATATTGCAAAATAGAATACGAATGTATCAAATTTTAAGATGTAAAACAGACATCATACACAAACAAATATAAGATATAATTGTCGAGATCCAGCCTTATCAAAAATCACCAACAGTAAATGTTTGAAATATGTTCACTAGTATAAATGAGCAAAATTACATAGCTTCTACTTAAAGAAGACTTTAAATATTGACACTTAATAGAACAATTATAACAAAGTCTATCTATAAAACCCTTTACCTGAATGACAATTAATAGAATCATACATGTAGATGTACATCCCCCATACCGTATCATACAAGATGAAGCAAATCTTCCATAACGTATTATACAATAGACCCTATTCAAGAGGTCCCATATCAGTTATCACTCGCTTTACCTGTGACTATCCAGTATGTATATTGCCATCAGTTCTATTTAAATATAAACGGTAACAATCGGTTACAGTTATTTTATAAAATTTGTAGATAATGTCACATAAAAAATACTTGGAAAACCCCTGTGAGATGGTGTTTTGTAGGAAACGAAAATCGCATAAATATCGATCTTCTATTTTACTGTTTATTCTTTGACTACGCATTAATTGTCCCAGTATAATATTTCTAAAAACATTTTTGTGCATACAAGAGTTCCAGTTTATGATATAATTGATTTTGAAGTGGAAGTCGTTGCGTTTATCGTACAAACAGAAACCAGTAGAACCACCACCTGGTTGTTTGTATATTGTTATATCCAGAAAATTTATATATATGTATATATGTATATATATATATATATATGTATATATATATATATATATATATATATATATATATATATATAATGTATATATATATATATGTATATATATGTATATGTATATATATATGTATATGTATATATATGTATATGTATATATATATGTATATATATATATATGTATATATATATGTATATATATATATATGTATATATATATATATATATGTATATATATATGTATATATATATATATGTATATATATATATATGTATATATATATATATGTATATATATATGTATATATATATATGTATATATATATATATGTATATATATATATATGTATATATATATATATATGTATATATATATATATGTATATATATATATATGTATATATATATATTGTATATATATATATATGTATATATATATATGTATATATATATATATAAGTATGTATATATATATGTATATATATATAATATATGTATATATATATGTATATATATATATATATATGTATATATATATGTATATATATATGTATATATATATATATATATGTATATATATATGTATATATATATATATGTATATATATATGTATATATATATATATGTATATATATATGTATATATATATATATGTATATATATATATATGTATATATATATGTATAATATATATGTATATATATATATATGTATATATATATGTATATATATATGTATATATATATACTATGTATATATATATATATATATATATATGTATATATATATATATATATGTATATATATATATATATATATATGTATATATATATATATATATGTATATATATATATATATATATATGTATATATATATATATATGTATATATATATGTATATATATATGTATATATATATATATGTATATATATATATATATATATATACTATATATTGTATATATATATTTGAAATGTAATAATAAGAATTATGTAAAAATAAAAAATAAAAATACAATTCAAGTAATATTAACATCACCATAGAAGCAAATTCACGGCCATAATGCCGATAAGAGAAAAGAACAGAACCTTCCCAAATTCGATGATTAATCAGAATTAAATTCCTCTTCAGGTCTGAGTATTTAACTCTAATTAACCCAAACAAATGCCTGGTTTCAGATTAAGCAATAGTACATTACTATAAATGCTTAAACTCAGACTACAGGCATCAAAAAATGAAAAATGAAAAAAGGATACATTAAGAAAATTGTATTACCATGCGGCATGAATCATTCCTCTTCGACCACGTGTATACACGATCAACCTCAACAACTTAATCTAGAAGCACCGGAATGAACAAGTCGAAATTCTACCAGGGAGGTAGTACGAACGTTCACGGAAATACTCCCAAACCCGTCCAGTGAGTCTAAGCTGAAGACTGGACAAGCAATTCAGAATACAACTTCCCAAACATGCAGAACTGAATATGAATATGAATCAAAGATGAAAATTCCTACTAAACAAGAATTCATAGGAAAACTGGATAATCGAGAATGCCACTATACACCATTATAAGGGCGCACAAAACGTAGTTTCAATACTGACAAAAGTTACATTTTTTTGCGAAAATAAAATTCAAAACATTAATGTTAATGCATCTTATTTTTCGATTTTTTGATTTTTCTAATGTTTTTGACTTTGTTTATTATTTTTCATTTTTATTTATTTATATAATTAATAAATAATTATATATAACATACAAACATATATATATATATACATACACATGTACATATTATATATATATATATATATATATACATACACACACACACATATACATATATATATATATATATATATATTTTTTTTTTTTTTTTTTTTTTTTTCCCACTCTCTCTCTCTCTCTCTCTCTCTCTCCTGTATGTTAGTCACTATAAATGGGAATGTTTTCTAGGATGTTATCGAGTGAAATTTGATACACTGAGTTGATAATTTTAATAACAAAATTGGGGGGATATGCATTATTAGTCGCTGTACTCAATAATTCCATAAAGTGCGCTAATTTATAATATTCATCACAAATTTTAGTGATTCTAAGAGCCTGGTTTATTATAATATTTCTAAATACAGATATATGCAGAGAAGAGTCAAAAATGTTGAATTTTTGATGTATTAAATTTAAAATCCTGTCTTTTATCATACAAGTTTATAACCATATTACAATTTTGTAAATTTAAATTTAAATCTAAAAAGTTTGCAACATTTGTGTCATTATTACTTGCATTTAATTGTAAATTATTTGGATAAAAGTTTAATACTATAGGGATATTATTATTTGGGGATACACATAAAATGTCATCTATATATCTAAACATGTGCATATTATGCAAGCTTGGATTAATGTTTTTTTCATAGAAGAATAAATACAGATTAGCTAACAAAGATGAGGCACACCCCCCTTGTGGGATACCAACCTGTTGTTTAAAAATAGTACCACCATGTTGAATATAATTCTCATAAAGAGTGAAGTTAAGTAATTTTTTAAAAGAAAATTTGAATATTTTAGGTTGATATTATATTTTTCAAAAATTCCTAAAATAATTCTATACAGATCATCTATATTAATATTATTAAACAAATCTTTATTATATATATATATGTATATATATATATATATATATATATATATGTATATATATATATATAGTATATATATATATATATATATATATATATATGTATTTGAAATGTAATAATAAGAATTATGTAAAAATAAAAAAATACAATTCAAGTAATATTAACATCACCATAGAAGCAAAATCAAAGCCATAATGCCGATAAGAGAAAAGAACAGCACCATCCCAAATTCGATGATTAATTAGAATTAAATTCATCGTCAGGTCTGAGTATTTTAATTCCAATTAACCCAAACAAATGCCTGTTTCAGATTACAGCAATAGTACATTACTATAAATACTTAAACTCAGACTACAGGCAATGAAAAAAGGATACATTAAGAAAATTGTATTACATGCGGCATGAACCATTCTTCTACCACGTGTATACACGATCAACCTCAACAGCTTAATCTAGAAGCACCGGATTGAACAAGTCGAAATTCTACCAGGGAGGCAGTACGAACGTTCACGGAGTTACTCCCAAACCCGTCCAGTGAGTCTAAGCTGAAGACTGGACAAGCAATTCAGAATACAACTTCCCAAATATGCAAACATGAATATGAATATGAATCAAAGATGAAAATTCCTACTAAACAAGTAATTCATATGAAAAATGGATAATCGAGAATACCACTATACACCATTATAAGGGCGCTCAAAACGTAGTTTCAATACTGACAAAAGTTACATTTTTTTGCGAAAATAAAATTCAAAACATTAATGTTAATGCATCTTATTTTCCTATTTTTTGATTTTTCTAATGTTTTTGACTTAGTTTATTATTTTTCATTTTTATTTATATAATTAATAATTATATATAATATATATACACATATATACACATATATATATATATATATATATATACACATATACACATATACATACATATATATATATATAATTTTTTTTTTTTTTTTTTTCTCCTACTGTATGTTAGTCACTATAATTGGGAATGTTTTCTAGGATGTTATCGAGTGAAATTTGATACACTGAGTTGATAATTTTAATAACAAACTTGGGGGGATATGCATTATTAGTCGCTGTACTCAATAATTCCATAAAGTGCGCTAATTTATAATCTTCATCACAAATTTTATTGATTCTAAGAGCCTGGTTTATTATAATATTTCTAAATACAGATATATGCAAACAAGAGTCAAAATGTTGAATTTTTGATGTATTAAATTTAAAATCCTGTCTTTTATCATACAAGTTTATAACCATATTACAATTTTGTAAATTTAAATTTAAATCTAAAAAGTTTGCAACATTTGTGTCATTATTACTTGCATTTAATTGTAAATTTTTTGGATAAAAGTTTAATACTATAGGGATATTATTATTTGGGGATACACATAAAATGTCATCTAAATATCTAAACATGTGCATATTATGCAAGCTTGGATTAATGTTTTTTTTCATAGAAGAATAAATACAGATTAGCTAACAATGATGAGGCACACCCCCCTTGTGGGATACCAACCTGTTGTTTAAAAAAAGTACCACCATGTTGAATATAATTCTCATAAAGAGTGAAGTTAAGTAATTTTTTAAATAGAAAATTTGAATATTTTAGGTTGATATTATATTTTTCAAAAATTCCTAATATAACTTTATACAGATCATCTATATTAATATTATTAAACAAATCTTTGAAATCAAAGGTATAAATACTACGAATATTTGTAAGAGTTTTCAATTTCTTAACTAATTCAAAACTGTTTTTTACAATATGACAATTATTTGAGATTTCATCTGACAAGGATATTTCATGTAATATCTTTAATAATAATTTTCCAGCATTAGTAATGTAAGAATTATGCCCACTGGTAATGGTTCGAAAAGCAACAGGGGATTTATGAAACTTGGGTACTAAAACAATATATGGAATGTTATTACAACTATTTTTTAGATGGATTTGCTTATATTTGGCTGATATTCTATTGTATAAGATTTTAAGGTTAGTTTTATGTAAATTATAGATTTGATTATTAAGTAAGTGTGACTGAAGGGTATTTTTATAGTAATATTTACATATAATTGAGTAGTTTCCACATGCTTTATCGACATATGTAATGACAAAATCATTTTGTATTTCTTTAATATCATTTTTAATTGAATTAAGTTTATATGAATTATTAATTTTCTGATTATATATATAATGATTTAAGTATTGCTCTATTAAGACTCTCCAGGGTTTAAAGGCTTCTACAGGCATTTGATATTTATAACTGATTTTATAGATTAATTTATTTAAGTCAAGAAATAAACCTTTACAAATTAATTTATGTTTAAATTTAGTAAGTAGACGGTACTTAGTACCCAGTAACATCAGTGATCTTAGTGCATCATAATTAATAATATTTAGATTTCCCGTTATAACATGCCCATGGTGTTTATCTACGAAGTCTTTGTATTTTTCTAAATGACAGTGGCAATATGACTCTTTATCCAATTCATAGTTTTGATTAATATCTACTGATTTGGCAATTTGATTATAGTTGAAAATATAACGTCCTAGCGGTTTATCATATTTATAAGCAATTTTAGGATTTACATGTTTGACTGGAAAGTAATTGGAAACCGATTTTAAAAAATTATTTATCTTCAGATTATTTAAGACAGAATTAGTAAAATTCAAGGTACAATATTCGTTTATTTTAGTATTTTGTTTTGATTCGTCATTAAAGTTTACGTCTGTGACATATAAATAACCATTAAGATTTTTACTTCTGGTAATGAGCAAATCATAGAATAAATGTTTAAAATGAACGTTATCAAATGCAGTACTTAGAAAAAGGTTATATACCATATTTAATTGCTGTTTCTTAATTGCGAAAATCCAGTTTTTACATTGTTTCCAATCAAAAGTAATTTTAAAATTTGCATGTTGCTGAAGGATGGCATTTTTTAGTTCAGATAATGATGGCAATTTTTTATTATATTTACTTGCTCTTTTAGTTCTTTTTGATTTACTTTTATGATTGTTGAAGGAATTATAAATATTATGGTCTTCATTAGGAGAATTAAAGGACTTTTTAACTATATTATGATGATTAAATATTTGATTGAGTCCATATGGAAAAATAGTTTTATGTGCACAAATGAATTCATTTTCAAGAAACAATCTGTCATAGTAATTTTTTTGAATACACAGAATACTAATTTCAATGTTGTCGAACCCATGTTTAGAAAAATGTTCGTATTCAAATTTTGATTCATTAAAGGAAGTTGCATTATTTGAAAAAAATTTTATGTGATTCCTGTGTACGTTAATTCGGAGATGCAGAGGGTTGCTGGTTTGACCTATATATGACATATTACATTTTTTACATACAATTTGGTAGATACAATTATATGTTTTACAGAAGACAAGATTATTGTTACAATTGATCTGATTACTATTAGCAAACGGACAAGTTTTACATCTATTAGATTTACAAGATTTAAATTTAAGTGTGTTATTTAGTGATGTATGGCTGTACGATTGAAAGTTATATGAAGTGAACAAGGAATACGGGCTGGAAGTACCGAATGAAGATGGAATAGTCATAGAGGATAAAGGATATTGTTGGTAGCTGGATAACGATCTAGGAGAACCCCAACAAGTTCTCGAATACCGAGCTTGGATGTTAGAGAGCATCCAGTTGCCAGTCGCTAATTTTTTATAATAAGACATCATGTAATAGGGAAAGATTGTAACCTTTATTTCCCCAAAATAAAGGCACTTGCATTAAAGAAAGTGACTCTTTATCCAAGAATGCACCTTAATTCAATTACAAAGGTGGAGACACAATTAGAACATATGAAAGGTACCATTATTTTTCAAACTAATGGATCATCTAAAACACTTTGAAAATATATAAACTAATGTGTAGACACATTAAAACCTGGATTAAATAAATGCTTAGGAATAAGCAAAACTAAGATAGATAGTGGAAAAATATACATATACACATTGACTATTCCAGAATAAATTGATTCAAATTAACATCCATCAATACAACATGAAACACAATTTTTACTTCAGAACTAATATAATCTAAGAATAATATAGGAATAATACAACCATTGCTGTAAATACAGGATTCAAATTCTTCCAATAAATATACATTTATTTAATGGTTCAACAAATCAGAGATTCAACGTATGAAAGGCTACGTACGATCACAAAAAACAATAAGATATTCAATATATGAAAAACTAAGATCGATCACAAAAACAATGGCTAAGAATAAAGTTATTACCTAGGAATACAATTACAAGACATTTTAAAGTGATAAGATTAGGGATAATGAGATAAAAATAAAGTTAAAATTTGACACCAATTCAGCGCAAATGCAGCTAACTTTAGTGTAATTCAGTTCTAACTAATTAAAAATGAATATTACCACAGAAACTCGTAAACAACTAGACAGAAAATAAGAAACCAATATAAAATACGCGCATAATGCAGCAGACAAGTATATGGGTAAATATTTGAAATGTAATAATAAGAATTATGTAAAAATAAAAAAATACAATTCAAGTAATATTAACATCACCATAGAAGCAAAATCAAAGCCATAATGCCGATAAGAGAAAAGAACAGCACCATCCCAAATTCGATGATTAATTAGAATTAAATTCATCGTCAGGTCTGAGTATTTAATTCCAATTAACCCAAACAAATGCCTGTTTCAGATTAAGCAATAGTACATTACTATAAATACTTAAACTCAGACTACAGGCAACAAAAAATGAAAAAAGGATACATTAAGAAAATTGTATTACCATGCGGCATGAACCATTCTTCTACCACGTGTATACACGATCAACCTCAACAGCTTAATCTAGAAGCACCGGATTGAACAAGTCGAAATTCTACCAGGGAGGCAGTACGAACGTTCACGGAGTTACTCCCAAACCCGTCCAGTGAGTCTAAGCTGAAGACTGGACAAGCAATTCAGAATACAACTTCCCAAATATGCAAACATGAATATGAATAAGAATCAAAGATGAAAATTCCTACTGAACAAGTAATTCATATGAAAAATGGATAATCGAGAATACCCCTATACACCATTATAAGGGCGCTCAAAACGTAGTTTCAATACTGACAAAAGTTACATTTTTTGCGAAAATAAAATTCAAAACATTAATGTTAATGCATCTTATTTTCCTATTTTTTGATTTTTCTAATGTTTTTGACTTAGTTTATTATTTTTCATTTTTATTTATATAATTAATAATTATATATAATATATATACACATATATACACATACATATATATATATATATATATACACATATACACATATACATACATATATATATATATAATTTTTTTTTTTTTTTTCTCCTACTGTATGTTAGTCACTATAATTGGGAATGTTTTCTAGGATGTTATCGAGTGAAATTTGATACACTGAGTTGATAATTTTAATAACAAACTTGGGGGGATATGCATTATTAGTCGCTGTACTCAATAATTCCATAAAGTGCGCTAATTTATAATCTTCATCACAAATTTTATTGATTCTAAGAGCGTGGTTTATTATAATATTTCTAAATACAGATATATGCAAACAAGAGTCAAAATGTTGAATTTTTGATGTATTAAATTTAAAATCCTGTCTTTTATCATACAAGTTTATAACCATATTACAATTTTGTAAATTTAAATTTAAATCTAAAAAGTTTGCAACATTTGTGTCATTATTACTTGCATTTAATTGTAAATTTTTTGGATAAAAGTTTAATACTTAAGGGATATTATTATTTGGGGATACACATAAAATGACATCTAAATATCTAAACATGTGCATATTATGCAAGCTTGGATTAATGTTTTTTTCATAGAAGAATAAATACAGATTAGCTAACAATGATGAGGCACCCCCCCCCCTTGTGGGATACCAACCTGTTGTTTAAAAAAAGTACCACCATGTTGAATAAAGGCGTTTAAATTAGGCGTTTTTAGTAACTTATAAATAAGTCAAGCAGAATAACATATTCATAAATACGTACAGAATCTCCACCGAAATGTAATTGACATTTAATTAATATCCCGTGAAATAAATAACTATGGACAAATACTTTTGGCTTTAAAATATAAAACTATCATAGAAAGTAACTTCTCTTTTGAATGGAGCGAACTAGATTCACGAGAATAATAAACAGATTTGTCGCATAATACCGCATGGGAAAAGTGAAATTAGATTATACTTACTACTTTTTTAATTTTATGCAATTTTGGGAAAAATTGATTTATTGGATAAACGTGCAATATTTTGAGAACGATTTTTGCTAACGGTCTAAAATTTGTGCCATTCGTTTCCTAACGAAAAACTATTATTTATACATCACAATTGAAGATCTTGATTTTTTAATGATTTCTTTCTTTCAAAAATTCATTCGAACATTGAGAGATATTTCAAAAAAAAATTTCTAAAATCAATTTCAATACTCACGGGTTGTAATAACTGTACCAAATGCTTTTTCAGAACACTATTTGTTGGTGAGATCCAGAGGACACATACACACACACATATATATATATATATATATATACATATATATATATACATATATATATATATATATATACATATATATATATACATATATATATATATATATATATACATATATATATATATATATATATATATACATATATATATATACATATATATATATATACATATATATATATACATATATATATATATACATATATATATATACATATATATATATATATATATATATATATATATATATATATATATATATATATATATATATACATATATATATACATATATATATACATATATATATACATATATATATACATATATATATACATATATATATATATATATATATATATATACATATATATATATGTATATATATATGTATATATATATATATATGTATATATATATATATGTATATATATATGTATATATATATATATATGTATATATATATATATGTATATATATATATATGTATATATATATATATGTATATATATATATATGTATATATATGTGTGTGTATGTGTCCTCTGGATCTCACCAACAAATAGTGTTCTGAAAAAGCATTTGGTACAATTATTACAACCCGTGAGTATTGAAATTGATTTTAGAAATTTTTTTTTGAAATATCTCTCAATGTTCGAATGAATTTTTGAAAGAAAGAAATCATTAAAAAATCAAGATCTTCAATTGTGATGTATAAATAATAGTTTTTCGTTAGGAAACGAATGGCACAAATTTTAGACCGTTAGCAAAAATCGTTCTCAAAATATTGCACGTTTATCCAATAAATCAATTTTTCCCAAAATTGCATAAAATTAAAAAAGTAGTAAGTATAATCTAATTTCACTTTTCCCATGCGGTATTATGCGACAAATCTGTTCATTATTCTCGTGAATCTAGTTCGCTCCATTCAAAAGAGAAGTTACTTTCTATGATAGTTTTATATTTTAAAGCCAAAAGTATTTGTCCATAGTTATTTATTTCACGGGATATTAATTAAATGTCAATTACATTTCGGTGGAGATTCTGTACGTATTTATGAATATGTTATTCTGCTTGACTTATTTATAAGTTACTAAAAACGCCTAATTTTAATTTACGTGGTATTAATTAGATACCAAAGCACTATCCTGTGAATCTTTTAAACCATTATTTCGATGTGAAAGAAGTGAGGTCATTACATTATGTAAGGAAAGTCCTGTGCTGTCCACATCATTATTTTCTTTGCGTCACTGATGCAAGCAGATCATTTAGAGTGTTATAAAAAAGTCAAAACGCACATATATATCCAAAAGGCATCCAATTTCAAAAAGTGTTCAACATGAAAATGCAGTTTGCTTTTTTCCTTAAGAGCGTTCAGTTAAAAATTCTTTAAAACAGATAACAGTGTTACTTATGAACATATATTCACAAGCAATGGTCTCATACACTTATTTTCGACTTATATTCAAGCTTCTTTACAGTCTTTAAAAGATCGGCGCCTTTATAGGGGACAAGAAGTAATGACACTAATGTGTTGAAAATGCAAAGGATAATGTCATTCTTGTTGATTCATAAAGTGCTCTTTTTCTAAATGTGCAACACTGTTTAAATACAACTTGTTGTTAAAAAAAAGCATTTTTTTAAGGATACAGGTAGTCGTAAATGGCCATTACACATTAGAAAGAAAAAGCTATTTTCTAGAATTTGCACAGAAAAATTTAAATGTTAGAAACATTAAGGAGAGTTAGATACATTTTGAATGTATTTTTTTTTTTATAAAGTTTCTAGTGAATGATATGTTTGCACTTTAAAAAGCTGTATGTCCTTTTTAGAATAAAAGTCTTAAAATGTATATAAGAATTCAAATTTTTATGAATTTTTAAGAATTTAATATAGATGCCAAAGCTCTGTATTGGTAAGTAATTGTCTTTACATTTCAAACATTCCATTTGTAAAGAAGTATCTCTATATCATACGACTGTGTGAGACTGACAAACTAAGGGGTAAATTATACAGCAGTGTTAAAGATAGAAACTTGAAATTTTGTATACATGTGGGAATGGACCTACAAACAATAAGATTTCCCCCCAAAGGGGCCCACTCCTAGAGGGTGGTATATGGATCTTAGTTCCTTATAGCTCTGGTTCTCCTTTCCTGGGGGGCAGGGGTATACGAATCTGCTGAGTGTTCCCACGAATCGGGCCCTTTACAGGTTGCAGGAGAGGACTGGCTTTTATGACCATAGCCCCAAATCCGTAGGCGACTGGAGTCGAGTCTCCTCGGGTTCACCTCCTGACTCCCGCCGGGTGACTGGTTCCACTGACTTCGCTTCCCTGATCGCGGTCTCGCCTGATTGCGGAAAACACCCCCTTTGGTCCTCCATCCCTCAAGTGGCGTAAACCCCTCAATGTCGCCCGGAGTTACTGATTGAACCTGAACCTACAAACAATGAGAAAACTAAACTCTTGGAATTTTCTTCGAAAAATTTGGAATATTTTTTAATTCAAATATTCTTCCACCTATAACTTGAGTACGGCAAATAAACAAAATTCGTTTTTATATCATTAGACGCAGAAAAAAATATTCGAAATATTCTGAATTACTTTTATTTGTGCACAGCCAACCGCTCTTGATTTATTTTAATTTATATTTATAACAGTCATTTGTTCATATTTTATAATTAAATTTTTTATACGGTTTTTGATTCCATTATTGTAACCATAGTAACGGCGTTAAGTTCTTACAGAACTCATCTGCTGGCTATTCTTCTGATCAAAGTATTAAAAAAAATTTAATTATAATTGAATTTTAAACTAAATTGTCTGAAAACATTGAAAATATGGCAATATACAATGATCGAAGATGAAATATTTTTTTACATACAGCAATTTCCACGTGAACAGAACTATACTGCTGGCCATCCAAAATGCAACACCATGAAAGACAAAAGATATCAAAGCCAAATTTATTGGACAAAGAACATAAAGTACAAGGTTGAATTGATTGGAAATACAGCCCCGTTCGACTTGCGTAACACGAAGAAATCAGTATTTTGTGCAGCCGCCATGGCTGACAATAACTGCTGCTACACGCCTCGACATTGGAAGAAAGAGACTTTGGATGTGTTCTTAGGGTATGTCAGTCCATACTGCTTCAATACGTTGCCAAACTTCATCTGTCGTAGCAGCTGGTGGTGCTTGCGGGGCCAGTCGTTTGCCAATCATCGACCAGACGTGTTCAATGGGCGACAGATCTGAAGAACGGGCGGGGCAAGGAAGCAGTGGAACTTGGTGGGCACTGAAGAAATGCTGAACGATATGTGCCACGTGTGGTCTCGCATTGTCCTGCTGAAACTTGGCCGCAGGCAAGCCTTGAAGGTAAGGTAAGACAACAGGCTCCAAAACTTCAGAAATGTAGAGGTGGCTGTTGAGTGTACCGGCAATGCGTATTAGAGGGGTGCGGGAGTAAAATCCAATGCCACCCCAAAACATAACGCCAGGTGAAGGACAGTTTGTAGGTGGCGCTACTAGCGCACAGGATTTGCATATGAATTAAAATTCCAATCATTTGTATGTTCTATCGAGGTCTACGTATGGTACAAATTTCATGCTTATTGGATGCTTCCTTCATGGTGTTGCATTTTGGATGACCAGCAGTGTATAAAAGATATTAAACATAGTAAGCGACAAAAATGCTTAGTTCAGTTTCTAGATTAATAATTTAATTTTTAAAGATCTAATGGTTTTCGAGCAATAGTTCTGTTGAGTTCAAGAATATTGAAAATTTTCCATTTTTCAAGTACATTAATTTGAATGTTTGTTTATAACTCCAACACTAAAAGTGCTAGCTATGAACAGTATGTAATAAATTATAGCCTTTTGCTATCCAAGATATATAATTAGATTTTGGATCGTGTTCTTAGTTTCCGAAATAAAATACTAATTATAATTTCGATATCCTAATATTTCCATCTATTTTGAAAAAGGTGCTTTTAATTTCGATATTTAAATATTTTGAACTATTTTGAAAATGTCAAAAGAAGACAAACCACCCACAAAAAAAAAAAAAAAAAAAAAAAAAAAAAGAGAAAGAAATACGTTATTTGCGCAAAAGCATTTCGACTTCATCGGGCAGGAGCGCCACTGATGATCATTTTTATCTTAATTATAACAAGAAAGATCAATCATGCATAAAGCATTGATTATGAAACACTTTCCAACTTCAATGCAATTTTATATAAACATCTCTAAAATGCGGTACATTCCTCGGTAATATTTTTAAAGGTATCATGATACTACAATAATTTATTATATTTGAAAACTTCATCGAAAACAAATGAACTTTATTCAAATGACGTCATCGAAAGATAAATCGCCTCTATATAAAAGCAGCATTTCATTCATAATTTTTTTAAATTCCTTTCATTCATCACAATACTATAATAATTTATTTTATTTAAAAATCTAAAACCATGGAGGTACAAGTAATTTAACTCTATGCTCAAAACTTCATCGAAAAAATCGTCTGGTTGGTTCTCTGTGTAAAATCAATGAATGTTTCATTCATATCAGCTATATTGCAGACTCCATGAGCTAAATAATTTTGCGTTAAAGAACTGCAGCAATTCTTATACAACTCATTCTACATCATTTGGCGTTTACATTTTCCATAAGTGAAAATTAGGCTTCGTTGTAGAAATAATCAAAGTTTGATGATCATTTAAACTCAAATATATTGTAATTGCGCCGTTTCAAAACATTGATGCACAGAATTTACGCAAAAAAAGCGTTTTTAGGACGGATGCAACACTAAATATGAATTAAAAAGAACTTTGAAAATCACGATTTTGATACAAGATGGATGCCATATTTTATTTTGAAGTGGGTTACACGATATCTTCATATAATGGTCACGTGATCTCTCCATATAAGGGGTGTAATTATTATTTTAATTTTTATTTAGAAAACTACTGAATATATTTTGCTGAAATTTTTTTTCTATATTTTATGGGATAATTTAAATATTTCCTAAAACTTTCGAAGGAATTTATGAATTTTAAATTCGCTTTAAAATGTTTGAAGAATTAGGTCCCATAGGGTTCAATATATTTCATTTTTTTAACCCGGGTTCAATCCAAAACTAATTGGGTGACATTATTCATTTATATTTCCATAGGTTCCACAGACCGTCTGAACAACATACTAAAATTTCATTTTGATAAAGTCCTTAACGGCAGTTATCCTGCAGACAGACAGAATGAACAAAGTCATAAACACTTTTCAACTATGTTGTAAAGTGTTAATAAAAACCACAGAAATAGATTTAAAAGTGTCCATAATTTTACAATGAAACATGAACATTCACTGCAGACCAACCAGAACGACCTTGAAGTTCATTTGAATGACTGTATTAACGTAATGATGTCTGTATTAGCATACCCATTTCTTATTTCATGGGGAGACCAGATTTTGAGAACTTCGGCACCGTCTATAAACTTTACCGGACTCTCATCTATTAATTTATTACCCGAACGAGAACTTATGCCTTCCACGCTTGAAGCAAGCCGAAAATTCTATTACCAATCTCGGCGACGAAGAACAAGTGAAACAGGCTTTCGGCGGCCTTTTAACTCCCATCGCAGCCCTTGATGGGAATGTTCCTTTAGTTGAATGAGCACTCCTTTCCCTTTAAAAACTCCCAAAAGAGAACAGTGAGGGGGGGGGGGGGATCTCGAACAACTAGAACAATGCTGCAAGGCCGGGGGTCGTTACTGGGGAAATGAAGTGAGCAACGAACCCAGACCCATTGTTTATTTTGAATGGCAACATAATTTCGGCAGCTTGATCAAAATTGAATTAATAAAGATCCGGCCATTACGTTTAAAGGCCGCGGGTTCGATCTGGGATGTTCTTCCCTTCTCCCTCCCCTCCTCGCAAACAGCAGGTGCCGAATTAGTAGTGCCTATTCCCCCCCTCCCTCGCATTCCCGTCGATAGCCTGTGTGCTGGCCCGTGATTGCATTAGGCCTAACCAACGCGCTCTAGATTTACTCCCTCCCTTTGGTGGATCAGGGTTGCAGCAGATATTTGGCGAGGTGAGATGGAAAAGCGCCAAAGCGAAACAATTGAAGCTGAGGAATTTGATGTGAAGTTGAAGAATTCAATCTACCTGTCCAGGGTCTCTTGAGTCTGGATGAGTGAAGTCCGTAGCAAGGGTTACGCTAAAAATAATTTAGAGTCTCGATATCTCCCATTTTGAAAAATAATTTCAGTCTAACTCCCTTATTAATGATAATTATCCTTTCGTAATTTGGAAATTTTTGGTTTAATAGTTTAATTTCGTTTATTTCCTTCTTATTTCGATACATTTTCTTCCTTTTTCTTGAATATGTGTATTTTTGTCGACGATGCGAGCTCTTTTAGCTTCCAAAACCAGGTAGTTCCTTCATTTTCTGTTCCTACTTAAGTTTTTCTTTTGTTTAGTTGCTTTTATTTTGTCCCACGGGCTTGGATGACTCATGAAGTTTTCCAAAGTTTATTACCTCGAATCCTTTATCGGACGTTCACTTTCCTCTTTGACTTTTTACCGTTCGTTCATAATGTTCTACCTTTTCTTCCTTCCTTCTTGGTTTTTACCTCTATTTTTCTTTTTACCGTTGGCAATCCCTTTTCCTACTTTATTCATGTTTGCAATTCTAACATCAGTTGCCGATCTAGATCTCACGAGTGAAGGCTGCACCCTTTGTGTTTTCTGTCGAAGAAGGCAGTTTTTTGCCTTCGAAACCGGTCGACAGTATTAATTTTTTTTGCTGTATGCTGCTTTTATTTAGTTTTATTTCATTTGCAGCAGTTTGAGCTGTATGTAAAAAAGTGTTTCTCGAAAAGACAATTGTGGTTGTGATAAGCTAAGTTCAATTAGTTACAAGTAGTAGGGACGGTTAACCCCCTCTCTAACTGCGGAGATGGTTTTGGGGGCATACTGACCTCCCGTATAAAACGCCATCATTTCTAGTATTGGAATCAAATATAGTATAGGCACCAATGCGCAGTGTTAATTTAAAAAAACTTTTACAAAAAAAAAAAATCTTGAACGGGTATTCCCTACTATCGGACACCTCCATTTAACGTACATGCTTTTTATTTTTAGTCCCAAAATTATATTTTGTTCTGCACATTTATCTATGAACTAGTATTTAAGCCCATCTAGTAAGACAGGGGAACACAAGTTGCATTTTTTAATATTTTGTTTGATAAGGTGTATGGCGTTTAAAGTCGAAAATAGCCGACTAATCGAAAATTGTCTCTACTATGTTCTACCCCGTGATCGATAGTATAAATGTTCAAAGACTCAGCTTTTAAGCCGCACCGAGGGACTTCTGGAAGATCTTGGAAGACTTTTAAAAAGTCTTACGTTTTCTTCTTCTATCGGGGATCAAATATCCGTCTGTAGTCAATTCTCGGAACTCGCTTCTCAAACTCTTTCAATCCGGTCAGCTCACACGACTTCTTGAGTATCCTATGCCCCCCTGACACTTTCACCCGTTGCTCGCTACGCTCACCACCACCCGTAATTCACTTAGTCGGTAGGCTTCGTCTCCTGTTCGCGTCGCGAGTATTTTAGTACAGCCTTCTATGCAGGCGTAATACGCCTTTTTGAGACCGTCCCTTGTTTACTGACATTCTGCAGCCCTAGAGCTCGCTTTGAGGGTCTTTCACGCCGACTAGCGCACACGACCACCCACGTGTTCTGTGCTCGCTGAAGCTCGTAAAACTCCAAGACTCCACCCCCGTTCCTGCTGCTCATTAATCGGAGCTCGCCACAGGCGTGATGCACTCGTTGAGGCTTCACCCCCTTATTAGCTGACGCTCACCGTCACTCATTTTTCGAACAATTTCATCAAGCTTCAGCTACCAGCTCTCTAAGCTCGCCAACCTCGAAAATCGTTTCGTGAATGGGAGGCTTCGTCTCCTACTTCCTGGAGCTCGCTAACCCTGAATCGCAACCTATGCCGTGGCGCCTACTTTTAAGAACGATTGCTTGCTGTATTAAGAAGAAACGGCAAAATTTCATAACTGTATGATTTGCCGTTTGTTCGTAATACAGTGACAAAATATCGTGTTACGCTTTCAGTCTAGAGAGATTTACAACAATGAAACATATAATTGTTGTGAAATATAACAATTAAATTGTAATGTGCATGAAAACAATAGTTTCAAATCTTCGCCCGTAGAGAAGAAAATTTTGTATAAAAAAATTGAATAACCCATTAACTAAATCGAAATTTA
Source organism: Amaurobius ferox (assembly GCA_951213105.1). Taxonomy (NCBI): domain Eukaryota; kingdom Metazoa; phylum Arthropoda; class Arachnida; order Araneae; family Amaurobiidae; genus Amaurobius; species Amaurobius ferox. Next base: position 19,311,040 of record OX578144.1, read on the forward strand.
AAAAAAGGGTTCCGTCCGGCAAACATTCAACTATGTATGTACATGCCACCAAAAATTCGAAGTCTTGCTATTGCTAGTCTGCCCAGGACTCGAACTCGCAGCTCAAAAACTCTTCCTTTGACTTTGACATTAAATATTTCCTAAACTAAATTTTAAATCGAAGAACGGTTGATATCAGTGTGTTCCCCTAATATTTTTCTACAAATGAACTAAATTTCATATTTTTGTATGCTATAGATTTTGCGCTACGTGATAGAGAAACTTGAGAAACGCGAAATATTTTTCTAACAGCGGTGGCAGCTACTTTTTCTTAATATAGAGAAATAATTTGTGTTTAATTCCTTAAAAGCAAATTTGGATCATCATACGGGGCAACAGGCTTCAATGTATTGCAAAAAAACTCGGGCCGGTCCGCGATGGGGTGACTTTGAGTGCTTTAGGGACGGGCTAGTCTCGGGTGAAATATTAAAAAAAATTCTTGTGCTTTGGCCGAGTCAAATCTTAATATTTTCAAACCGGGTAAGATTTTAAATTAGATCCGTGCAGACCTCTAGTTACTAAATAAATGTCTTTTGGTCTTTGCATCTTCTGCCAGCTTCCGGAACCGGAATTTTTCCAAATTTGCAGACTTCGGTTTTTACTGCAGTAGCATCTCTTATTACAATGACGCAGTTATTGAAGAACTTCTGAGACTTCGTGTTTTACTACAGTAGGAAAATTTCCCTCTCATTACAATGACGCAGTTGTCAAAGAACTTCTAAGAACTTATTCCCATTTTTTTTTATTATGATTATTATTATTTTCTTTATTGGAGGTTAAAACGGGCTATTTTTCTAGTTCAAGGATTTCAGATCGACAAACTGAATGGTAATTTAGTGGATATTTTTATTTTCCTTATATACATAATGTATAAGGAAAGTATTGTGACGGGGTCGAAAATTCGAATTCGAGTTTTCGACGGGAGAGCACGTTTCAAGCATCCCTGATCACGAATCAAACATTTTTGAGGTGATGTCTGTGTGTGTGTGTGTGAAAGTATGTGTGTGTGTGTGTGTGTGTCAGTGAGTCTGTGGAGACAATATCTCACGAACGAATGGACCGATTCGAACGAAACTTGGTACAAAAATCACAATTCGTAAACACTGGAAGCCTGGGGTTTTTATACGCAATCGAATGTTCAGAACCCCCCTAAATTTTCGAGTGAAATTTTGAAAAAATCGTCAAAAAATTAAAACCGCGAATAAAGTTACGCAAATAGACATTTCTTATGTAAATTTTCATTAGAAAACGATTGATATAAATTTTAGAACGCTAACATGAACCGTTCTCGAGATATTGCACATTTTTCAAAAAAATTATCAAAAAGTCATATAAAATAAAAAAAAATATTTCCTATTGAGAAGCATGTTCACTTTTCATATGTAATACCATACGATAAATTTGGTGACATCATTCTCGTGGATCTAGCTCGTTTCATTCATGAAAAAGGATACTTTGGGTAATACTTTTGTATTTGAACGCTAATAGCCATTTATCTGCTGTAAGAATAACTTATTTCTCCGTGTATAACGCTTGGCGAGATTTTGGCGACGAATTTGGCGGAATGTCGCCAATTTGGCGAGTTTTTTAAATGTTGCCAAATTAACGAAAATCTCGCCAAATGGATAAAAATGACACTACATCAATGGAAATGACGACTAATTGAAGAAAATTCAATATCTTGGAAAGAATATAAGTATCTACTATAAGAATACCATTTTTTTAACTATAAAAGTAGTAAATTCATTACATTATATAAGGAAAGTCATGTGCTGCCCACATCAGATTTTTTTTTATCCCATCTGTATTTAGGAAACACTTTGAAACTTTTCAATTTCGGAAGGAGGGGAGAGTTTTGAACCCCCTACCCCCCTTTAAATATACCCTTGATAATCTACGAATGTAACATGTAACAGGCGAAGAATAAAGATCAAAGAGTAAACAACTCATAATGATATTTTGAAATCGAAACCAAATCAATAAATACAGAAATATACGGAGGTCTTACCTACAAAATCCGTTCACGTGTATACTGTTGTTGGTCGAGGAGAAATAAGACCAAATACTGACATCAGATTGAAAATAAAGCTGAAATAGAAATATTCAAAAGAATTTTAAAATCATTAAAATGCTGAGAGTAATAAGAAAATTAAGATAATTTAGAAAAGTGGGCATACCCTTGTAAAGACAGAAATGTAGAAAAATCTGGAAAATAGAAACTAAAAAATAATAGAATGGGATGAAAATGTAAGCATAAAAATAAGGGTAACTCTACACAAAATAGATAATGCATCCCTAATAAAACTAACATAAAAAACCGAAAAAAAAAAAGGACAGAACAAAAGATTATCAATGATTGAAATAAATAAGTGCATGAGCAGTTCCAGATATGTATGAAGAATCTTTTGCCAGGCTACGGAAGTGCAAGGAATAAATCAAGAATTGCCAGAGTTTAAATAAATAAAAGCCCCGTCTAAAATAGCCAGTTTAAATATAGTGCGGGCGTGAGTAATGAGTTTTCTGTTTCGCTGTCGATCCAGGCAGCTAACTGCTTTGATTATACATACTATTCTTGTTCCAATACAACCCCTATTCAATTTCAATATAAAAAATATCTGATGTGGGCAGCACATGACTTTCCCTGCAGACTTATATTCACGTTCTCTTTATTTTAATTAAATTTAATTCACTTTTAATTCAATTTTCGTTCTCATTTGATAACTGGATTCATTTTCAAAGATGGCGTAGAGAAAATACAAAAACTAAAATATCTCGAGAACGGCTAGCCCTAAGGTAATGGGGTTAGTCTTATTCTTTTCTTCGTTAAAAATTACGTATTAAACAAGCATCTAATGGATATATTTGAGCATACGTAGCTTTTTAGTTTAGATTTTGACAATTTTTGCGGGCCATTCTGAAAAAAATGACAGGTTATTTTTTTCTGAATCGTACCAAAATCTAATCAGCACCAGGGTGACCTATACGTGACTCATCTACCGACTTTTGTGAAATTCGGTCCATTAGTTTTTCAGCTAGAGTGGATACAAGCTTTTGCGGGCCATTTCGCAAAAAAAGGCGGGTTCTTTTATCCCGAATCGTACCCAAAACTAATCAGCACCAGACTCGCCCACAAGTAACTTACCTACGAAATTTTGTGAAGTTCGGTGTATTAGTTTTTTAGTTAGAGTGGATACAAAATCTGCACAGACAGACAGACACACACACAGACGTCACGCTAAAAATGGGTTTTTCGTATTCTAAAGGTCTCGAAACGTGTAGATCCGTCGAAAACTCGAGTTGCGATTTTTGACATGATTCCAATACGTTCCCTATTCATTACCATGTATTGCAGGGAAAGTAATAGATAAATTAAGAAAATATTTAGATAAAAGTATCTTAAGAAAACTGAAATTATCTCGATGTTAAAAAAAAAAACTATGAATACTGGAGAGGCAGTTGCACACCGTATTGCCTTAAACTCCACATGATTCTCGATCATCGTCACTTATTACTTTCCCTGCAATAAGTACATGGTAATGTATAGGGAAAGTATTGGAATCATACCAAAAATCGCAACTCGAGTTTTCGACGGATCTACACGTTTCAAAACCTCTAGAATACGAAAAAAACATTTTTAGCGTGACGTCTGTGTGTGTCTGTGCAGACTTTGTATCCACTCTAACTAAAAAACTAATTGACCGAATTTCATAAAATTTGGTAGGTAAGTCACTTGTGGGCGAATCTGGTGCTGATTGGTTTTGGGTACGATTCGTGAGAAGAGAACCCGCCTTTTTTTTTTTTTTTGCGAAATGGCCCGCAAAAACTTGTATCCACTCTAGCTGAAAAACTAATAGACTGAATTTCACAAAATTCGGTAGATGAGTCTCTTGTAAGTCACCCTGGTGCTGATTAGATTTTGGTACGATTCGGAAAAAATAACTTGACGATTTTTGCGGGCCATTTTGCAAAAAAAGCAAAATGTAAAATAAAAACTACGCATGCTCAAATATATCCATTAAATGCTTGTTTTATACGTAAATTTTAACAAAGAAAAGAATAAGATCAAACCGTTACACTAGGACTAGCTGTTCTCGAGATATTTTAGTATTTTCTCTACGCCGTCTTTGAAAATAAGTCCAGTTAGCAAATGAGAACGAAAATTGAATTAAAAGTGAATTAAATTTAATTAAGATAAAGAGGACGTGGATATGTCTGCAGAAAAAGTCATGTGCTGCCCACATCAGATTTTTGATATTTGGGATCAAAATGATTGCAATTGTTGCCTTGGTACTTCTGCAAAATTATCTTGAGTTGAGCGAAGAGTATTTATTTTGAGCACATAAGTGAGTTTTCTAGTTTTAGCAAATTGCAGGTCCTGCCTATTATTGACCAAGGGGGTAGATGCTATAGGCTTAAAATTCCATTTTTTGCCTTTACTATTAAAGATGAAGCATTTGAATCATCTACCGAAAAATAATAAAGAAAAATTCCGATTAGTATGCATTTTAGGGCCAAAATGGTGAAACAATGCATGCAGATGCAGCATTTATTGAGAATTTTAAACTTTAGCCTGATGTTTCCCAAAACTATATATATATATATATTTATCTTCGCCGCGCTCTAGTTTAAAATGTAATTTAGATTGAATCCTAACATTTTGCCAGGTATTATACAATACATATGTGTACAATACCTATCTAAATTTAGGTGTAAAATGTGAATTTAAATTTTGCTAAATAAATTTTCTTGTAAAATTTTTGCAGTATTTTTACTTTTTAAAGTGTAAATTTCAAGAAACCCTTTTATTTTTCAAAAACTTCTTGTAAATTCAGGTATAGGCTAAAACATACCTCATTATGATTGTGCGTAAAATATTTTATGTATATGTGCTATATAGTTTAACCTGTGGAATGCGCGTAACACGTTAGTTTTCTTTTAAAAACCTACATTAAGCTTTATAGTATATATATATATATATATGTGTGTGTGTGTGTAATATTTGACTTGAAATAGTCCAAGGAAGATACAATTTAAGTTATAAAAATCTATTTTATTCGATGCCACTAGGAATAAATATAATTACATATTCTGGACGACTCCTGATCGTCAACCAGCTCTCACCAAATCTGTGTGCCGTCTGCGTAATTCTTCACAAGTGCAAAATACATTTTCATCCGAGGGGGAGGGAGGATATGAAGCATGTGACTGCTATCTTAGCGGTTTAGGCTTTAAAAATGTGATTGGGAATGCAATTTCAATGAGAACGTTTACATAGGGTTAAGTTTAGTGACCATATATGGTATGATCGAGGAAACGAGGAAGTGTCTGCAGACTTGTTAATATTAGTGGCGTGGGATAGAATTTAATGTAGTTGCAATATGTGCTGGACATGAGATAGGAATTTGGAATAATAATTGTAAAAGAAAAGGGCGCGTTATTGGGAAAGGCTTAAAATTTATGCATCATATATATATATATATATATATATATATATATATATATATATATATATATATATATATATATATATATATATATATAGGGTGTATAAAAACTGATGGTCAGAACTGTAAGGGGTTATAGAACTCACCAAAACAAAGAATTTTCACAATAAAATGTGGGGTCGGAAAGCAACCCCGGCGAGCAGCGAGAGGGCGCTTTCTTTGGAGTGGATGAAACGTCGCGTTAAAATGGAGAACACAGTAAATCCGCATGCTACACGTTCCAAATGCCACTAGCAAAGGTTCTCCGTAAATGTGTAGGCAAGGGTTATCCACGACCAATTAATTGGCCCGTATCTGTTACCAGACCGCCTAGACGGACAGAAGTACCTCACCTTCCTCCAGCAGGTGCTGCCAGATTTACTACGTGTTGTACCAGCAAATCATCGAGTGATTGTGTGGTTCCAGCACATTACACCAGGATTGTGAGGAACTACCTGGACATTGCCTTTCCGAACAGATGGATTGGCCGTGGTGATTCCGTCGCTTGGCCTCCCAGATCTCCCGATCTGTCCTGCCTGGATTTTTTCCTCTGGGGACAGCTAAAACGCGCCGTTTACGAGACGCCCATCGAGTTACCAGAGGACCTTGTCGCCCGAATTAGCTTCGCAACTGTAGACGTTCGTGAAATACTAGGAATCTTCCAACGTGTACGCGATTCACTCTGTCGCCTGTGTGACGCCTGTCTCGCAGTTGGTGGTCGTTCATTTGAGCATTTGTTCTAAACATTTTGTTAATAAATTTCCATTATTCGTCTTCACTCCATTTTGACGCGACGTTTCATCCACTCCCAGAGAAAGCGCCCTCTCGCGGTTTGCCGGTTGCTTTCCGACCCCACATTGTATTGTGAAAGTTGTTTGTTTTGGTGAGTTCTATAACCCCGTACAGTTCTGACCATCAGTTCATATACACCCTGTATATATGGCCAACGGCCGTACCGTGCTGAAAACACCGGTTCTCATTAGATCACCGAAGTCAAGCAGCATCGGGCGCGGTTAGTACTTGGTGGGTGACCACCTCGGAACACCGCGTGCTGTTGGCCATCTCGGGTGCGGTATCCCCGTGGTTTGCGCGCTAGATTTGCACGCTACCACAAATGCCGCCGTGTTCATGCGGAGTACGATCACGTTAAACATGTGGGTCCGTAAGTCCTTCCGAGAGGTTGGTGGTAGGGGAAGGAGGGTACGGTCCCTGTGGATGCCTCCCCCACTGGGTTCCGGTCTAAATTGGGTGGCACTTCCCGGCCGTGCATACAGTTACCTTACACCTTTCTGGTAGGTCGGACGGTCTGGGTCTCAACAACAACAACACCCTGTATATATGATAAAAATATAAGATGAAAATCCAATGATAGAGAGAAGTTGTAACTCAATTAACCCTAACTTAAAATATGCCTAGAAATAAAAATCTGATGTGGGCAGCACATGACTTTCCCTGCAGACTTATATTCACGTTCTATTTATTTAAATTAAATTTAATTCACTTTTAATTCAATTTTCGTTCTCATTTGAAAACTGGACTTATTTTCAAAAATGGTGTAGGAAAAATACGAAAAATTAAAATATCTCGAGAACGGCTAGTCCTAGTGTAATGGAGTTGGTCTTATTCTTTTCTTCGCTAAAAATTACGTATTAAACAAGCATTTAATGGCTATATTTGAGCATACGTAGTTCTTAAGTTTAGATTTTGATGATTTTTGCGGGCCATTTTGCAAAAAAAGGCAGGTTATTTTTTTTCGAATTATACCAAAATCTAATCAGCACGAGGGTGGCCTACAAGCGACTTATCTACCAAATTTTGTGAAATTCGGTCCATTAGTTTTTCAGTTTGAGTCGATACAAGCTTTTGCGGGCCATTTCGCAAAAAAAGGCGGGTTCTTTTAACCCGAGTCATACCCAAAACTAATCAGCACCAGATTCGTGCACAAGTGACTTACCTACCAAATTTTATGAAATTCGGTCAATTAGTTTTTTAGTTAGAGTGGATACAAAATCTGCACAGACAGACAGACAGACACACACACAGACGTCACGCTAAAAATAGTTTTTTCGTATTCTAGAGGTCTCGAAACGTGTAGATCCGTCGGAAACTCGAGTTGCGATTTTCGACATGATTCCAATACTTTCCCTATACATTACCATGTATTGCAGGGAAAGTAAAAAATCTGATGTGGGCAGCACATGACTTTCCCTGCAGACTTATATTAACGTTCTCTTTATTTTAATTAAATTTATTTCACTTTTAATTCAATTTTCGTTCTCATTCGGTAACCGGGCTTATTTTCAAAGGTGGCGTAGGGAAAGTAAGAAAAACTAATATATCTCGAGAACGGCTAGTTCTAGTGTAATGGGCTTGGTCTTATTCTTTTCGTCGTTTAAAATTTCGTATTAAACATGCATTTAATGGATATATTTGAGTATACCTAGTTCTTTAGTTTAGAATTTGACTTGTTTTGCGGGCCAGTTTGCAAAAAAAGGCAGGTTATTTTTTTCCGAATCGTACCAAAATCTAATCAGCACCAAGGTGATCCATAAGTGACCCATGTACCGAATTTTGTGAAATTTGGTTCATTAGTTTTTCAGTTAGAGTGGATACAAGCTTTTGCGGGCCATTTCGCAAAAAAAAGGCGGGTTTTTTATCCCAAATCGTACCTAAAACTAATCAGCACCAGACTCCCTCACAAGTGACTTACCTACCAAATTTTGTGAAATTCGGTCCATTAGTTTTTTAGTTAGAGTGGATACAATATCTGCACAGACAGACAGACAGACACACAGACACACACACCGACGTCACGCTAAAAATAGTTTTTTCGTATTCTAGAGGTCTCGAAACGTGTAGATCCGTCGAAAACTCGAGTTGTGATTTTCAGCATGATTCCAATACTTTCCCTAAACATTACCATGTATTGCAGGGAAAGTAAAAATCTGATGTGGGCAGCACATGACTTTCCCTGCAGACTTATATCCACGTTCTATTTATTTCAATTAAATGTAATTCACTTTTAATTCAATTTTCGTTCTCATTTGATTACTGGACTTATTTTCAAAGGTGGGGTGGAAAAATACGAAAAAAACTAAAATATCTCGAGAACTGCTAGTCCTAGTGTAATGGGATTGGTCTTATTCTTTTCTTCGTTAAAAATTACGCATTAAACAAGCATTTAATGGATATATTTGAGCATACGTAGCTTTTTAGTTTAGATTTTGGCAATTTTTGCGGGCCATTCTACAAAAAAAGCAGGTTATTTTTTTCTGAATCGTACCAAAATCTAATCAGCACCAGGGTGACCTATACGTGACTCCTCTACCGAATTTTGTGAAATTCGGTCCATTAGTTTTTCAGCTAGAGTGGATACAAGCTTTTGCGGGCCATTTCGCAAAAAAAGGCGGGTTCTTTTATTCCGAATCGTACCCAAAACTAATCAGCACCAGCCCCGCCCACAAGTGACTTACCTACAAAATTTTGTGAAATTCGGGCCATTAGTTTTTTAGTTAGAGTGGATACAAAATGCACAGACAGACAGACAGACAGACAGACAGACAGACACACAGACAGACAGACACACAGACACACACACAGACGTCACGTTAAAAATGGTATTTTCGTATTCTAGAGGTCTCGAAACGTGTAGATCCGTCGAAAACTCGAGTTGTGATTTTCGGCATGATTCCAATACTTTCCCTATACATTACCATGTATTGCAGGGAAAGTAAAAATCTGATGTGGGCAGCACATGACTTTCCCTGCAGAATTTATATCCTCGTTCTGTTTATTTTAATTAAATTTATTTCACTTTTAATTCAATTTTATTTCTCATTCGGTAACCGGACTTAATTTCATAGGTGGCGTAGAGAAATTACGAAAAACTGAAATATCTCGAGAACGGCTAGTCCTAGTGTAATGGGGTTGGTCTTATTCTTTTCTTCGTTAAAAATTACGTATTAAACAAGCATTTAATGGATATATTTGAGCATGCGTAGTTCTTTAGTTTAGATTTTGATGATTTTTGCGGGCCATTTTGTAAGAAAAGGCAGGTTATTTTTTTCCGAATCGTACCAAAATCTAATCAGCACCAGGATGACTTACAAGTGACTCAACTACCGAATTTTGTGAAATTCGGTCCAGTAGTTTTTTAGCTAGAGTGGATACAAGCTTTTGCGGGCCATTTCGCAAAAAAAGGCGGGTTCTTTTATCTCGAATTGTACCCAAAACTAATCAGCACCTGCCCCGCCCACAAGTGACTTACCTACCAAATTTTGTGAAATTCGGTCCATTAGTTTTTCAGTTAGAGTGGATACAAAATCTGCACAGACAGACACACAGACACACAGACAGACACACAGACAGACACACACACAGACGTCACGCTAAAAATGGTTTTTTCGTATTCTAGAGGTCTCGAAACGTGTAGATCCGTCGAAAACTCGAGTTGCGATTTTCGGCATGATTCCAATACTTTCCCTATACATTACCATGTATTGCAGGGAAAGTAAAAAGGAGTATTAAATAGAGAATCATCAATCATTAGGAAATTAAAATGCAAATTTCCAGTCATCAAGCTAAAGATAATCAACAAAAATCAATGGTGTGGATTCGAAAATAGAAAAACAAAAAATATGCAAGCATTAAAGATATACACGTGAATAAGCACTAGGCCTAATAAAATTGTTCATTTCGAAAAAATTATTTGCCAAATATTTAATCAAAATGAAAACAAAATAGGCTTGTTTCTGAAAAAAGAGATAAATTATATCTATAAACTCTTTTACTTGGACGACAAGCATAAAGATTGAAAAATTATATAGGAAACAAGAATACCTGAAATACACTGCAAATGTCCTATCAATTCGAGCAATAAATGAAGAGACTAATGTTGCCAATAGCAAAAGATAAAAGTAGAGGTCTACTGTTGCCAATTGTGAGAAACAAATAACAGTATAGCGAAAAGGCAATAAAATGTGATAAATTCTACAGTAAAAGCTACTAAATAAAGGGGCGTGTAATATAATAGAAAAATAGAGGTTAAAGTATAAGGGGATGTAAATATATAGTAATGCTTATTCAAGAAAATGTTGATGTTTGGCTAATATAAGATACTAAGGAAAGAATTTTAAGAATATTCAGCTAATCCAAACTTTTCAACTATACCATTTACTAAATATGGTGGATATTTATATAATTTACTGGCAATTTTTAGGTTATTAATGTGCATAGCATGAAATTTTTTATCTGATAATCTATAAATTCTAAAAAGTTGATTAATTATAATATTTCTAAACAATTGAATCGAGTTGGAGGAATTAAATGGTAATATTTTATTAATGTTAAATTTAAAAGTCTTTTATCATATAAATTGATAACTATAAATCCAAAAAAATTAATATTATTACTAATAGTGGCTTCATTAGGAATTAATTCCAAATTATCCGGAAGAAATCTATATCTATGGCATAGTTATCAGTAAATACTAAACAAATCAGATCATCAACATATCTGTAAATTTTTTAATCTGTTGAAATAAAAGATTTTTTCATAAAGATAAAGGTATAAATTAGCTAACATACTGCAACTACAGCCACGTTGTGGAACCCCTGAGACGAGTAAGTATAATTTATTACCTTGAAATATAATATATATATATATATATATATATATATAATTTTTTTTTTTTTTTACAAACTTGCAGGTAAGGATTGAAATTTTCTAACCTAAAAATTTCTTTCAGTTTGTATGATTTGCAATTTATGTACAAATTTTTGAACTTAAAGTGAAAAATAAATGAATTTTAGTTGTCAAGAGTAAGGTTCCCCGAGATGAATACTATTGCTATGTTACCGCACTAATTATGAAATGGAAAATATCTTTAAACATTTCTAAACATTTCAAACCAAGAATATTTTTACAAAAGGTGTCAATTTTAATTATAACAATAACTTATTTTTTCATTAATTAAATTCTTCATCTTTCAATAGGGTCAACTCATGACCTAGTAGCTTTACGACGTTAACTATTGAATCATGAGGAGTAAAGGCGCTTTGATGAATGTTTGGACCTCAGTACAGACAGGCTGGAAAAATAACTTATGTAAGAAAATGTTAATTTTAATGATGTTTTCAAACAGACTCATTTGAATGGGATTAGCTCTTCACAATCTTTCATATAGGGGACATTGAAGAAAATAGATGTATTTCTTAGCCATTACTTCTACATCTCATGAGCAGAAATAAAATGCAATTTTACCACAGGAGAGTTTGTCACTCACATATCTTTGAGAATAATAAAAAAAATGTGCTTTATAAGGGGTTCCTTGAAGTAAAAGTGCTTTATAAGGCATTCATTAGAAAAAAATTTCTTTATAAGGGGTTCCTTGGAATAAATGTGCTTTACAAGGGGTTCCTTGAAGAAAAAGTGCTTTATAAGGCGTTCATTGGGAAAAATGTGCTTTATAAGGGGTTCCTTGAAGAAAAAGTGCTTTATAAGGCGTTCATTGGAAAAAATGTGCTTTATAAGGGATTCCTTGGAAAAAAATGTGCTTTATAAGGGGTTCTTTGGAAAAAAGTGCTTTATAAGGGGTTCTTTGGAAAAAAAGTGCTTTATAAGGGATTCTTTGGAAAAAAAGTGCTTTATAAGGCGTTCCTTTGGTAAAATGTGCTTTATAAGGGGTTCCTTGGAATAAATGTGCTTTATAAAGCGTTCCTTGAAGAAAAAGTGCTTTATAAGACGTTCATTGGAAAAATGTGCTTTATAAGGGGGTTCCTTACAAGGTTCATTGGAAAGCCTTTAAACACTCCAATAACTAAAAAGGTAATTGTCAAAAAGGTAAAGAGGTAATTGTCATTGAGCGTACACATTAGGTGTACAAATTAGGATAGCAATTTCGGCCACGAAGCGCGGTGGACGAGAAAAACTATTATGAACACATAAAACGCGTATAGGGAAGGCAATAAATTTATGTCATCGTTCACCAGTTTCTGGATGCTCAGAGATTAATCGTAAATAAGTGTAATGCAATATTCTTTTCTCGATTTCAAATATGCATTGTTGCCGATGTGGGACACTTTAAACAGCCTGTACACTATACAATTCCTGCGTATGTGAGTGTTATTTATTATATCCCTCCCAAGAAGGACAGCCATTCATTCGCATATAGCATTATTGTGTCAAATGAATGCCTTCTCGACCCTTACTAAATAAACAACGCCCAACAGTTTTAAAATTGACATTTTTACATTCTCATTCGTAGTATTGAGAAAGTATTGTTTTCAGGAAAATTTTCGATTTCGAGATTTTGATGCCAATATATGTTTTAAGACCTCCTGAAACACTTTTCGACTATTTTTGGAGTGATGTCCGTCTGTCTGATGTCTGCGGTCGATTTCTTGTGTACAGGAAAGCGGCCACGAATATTAATGGATTTTCACGAAACTTTATAACCAGCTTTGTTTTTAAAAAAAATTTAGAACTAGATGGAATTTAAAAAAATTTTGTTCAAAATTTATTTGAAATTATATATTTTTTAACATGGCAGCACAGGACAACATTTGACATAATCATGCATAAAAAGGTTTATTTATGGCCCAATGATCCTAAGACTTTATAGTTTCAATCATTGCTATGGAAAATAGTTGTGGTACAATTTTTTTTTCGTGACGTCATTAGCTCCCTCGAGTAACAAGTTACCCGCTCCCGGGAGGTACATTGTCAAGTATGGTATCAATCAAAAGATTTTTTCAATCCCTTGAATGTGAAGGATATAATTGTAATCATTTGGACCCATGATACCGATTTTTCAAAAATTTTCTTGTAAAGTTTGAATAAGTTACTAAAAGTGAATTTTGGTATGAGAAGGCGAGTTGATCCACACTTCAGTAATTTTTCTATCTCACTTTATTATAGACTTCGTGTTCCTATCTTTTGTTGCAGACTTCGTGCTCCTATCTTTTGTTGCAGACTTCGTGTTCCTATCTTTTGTTGCAGACTTCGTGTTCCTATCTTTTGTTGCAGACTTCGTGTTCCTATCTTTTGTTGCCGACTTCGCGTTCCTATCTTTTGTTGCAGACTTCGCGTTCCTATCTTTTGTTACAGACTTCGTGTTCCTATCTTTTGTTGCAGACTTCGTGCTCCTATCTTTTGTTGCCGACTTCGCGTTCCTATCTTTTGTTGCAGACTTCGCGTTCCTATTTTTTGTTACAGACTTCGTGTTCCTATCTTATTTTTGTAAGTAATGATGCGGTTAAAGCTCCACCACAAGCTCCATACGATGGGCCAAATCAGGTTTTAAAGAGGAACGATATTTTTAAAAAAAATCAAAATCAAAGGTAGAAAAGTAAACATTGCACCCGATCGTATTAAACCGGCATTTTATGTAAATGATTGATAATAACGTACATGAACCAATAATAACCGACAAACCGGTTTCGACCAGCCAACTTCATCAGTTTCAAAAAGTTTCTCCGAAAATTACGAATCGCTCAGGTCGTCGTGTTCGTTTCACGAAACGTTATGGTTTCACTGGAAACCTGTAAGGAGGGGAGTGTGTGGCGGTTAGCTTACGCCAATTCTGCTACCTGCACCAAAAGGCAACTCGAAGCGGCGTTTCTCCAATTATCGCATGACTGTAGAAACCGCATACCATTTCCAGTTTTGGAAGCCTGACTTCTAAAGACTCCCGATGGGGACTTTCGCATAACTTTAACGTCGGTGACAGTATGTTGGCACTTGAAAGCCATAATTTTCGGCACCAGCATTTGTGAAAACTAATATGATGGTGCATATTACAAATACGTGGTGTACATGGATAACACTCCCATAAATGAGCCCTATGACCAGTAACGACCAATGAGACGGTTTGTCACTCTTTCTGGGGCTTGTAGAAATTTTAGGCCAAAGAAAATATCTCAACTATTTAGACTGGGTACTTGCTGTTGAACTTTTAAACTGCTCAGTCGAAATCTCCGTTCAACTGCTTCGAACTTTTACTGTCCTAGGACGCTACTGCTCGAGACTTCACGCAAGGCTTGTCAGCCTACCTCAGAACCATTCTGCTAATGTTTCTAAATTTATAATTATATATATATATATATATATATATATATATATCTTCCTGTAAATAGTAAATATGTGTTTATGCAAAAGATAACTGATATTCTACACAACAACAAATGTTGGGTGATTGGGCCCTTTCGCAAATAATCAGAGGACCCGGGCATTAATACCGCAAGACAGATTTAACCTTCAACAATCACACCCCGCGTCAGCAGTACATGACTTTCCCAACAGACACAAATTCTTTATCTCTTTCTTTCTTTCACAATTCCATAAATTGAGTTCAGTTGCACAGAATAACTTTAATAATTATTTTAAATTACACCGATTTCGCAGTTTTAATTCAATTTACTTTTTCATTTGTCGAGTGACTTATTTTCAAAGACGATGTGCTAAACATTTGATAAACCAAAATTTCTCGAGAACGGTGAGCCTTAGGGTTATAGAGTTAGTTTTATTCTTTTTATGGTCAAAAGTAACGTATAATACAAGTATTTATTTGATAAATTTGAGCATACGTAGTCTTTAACTTTTAGATTTTGTCGATTTTTGCGGGATATTTCGCAAAAATGGCAATTTTTTTCCGAATCCTACCAAAATCTAATTAGTATCAGGGTCACACACCAGTGACTCATCTACCAAATTTTTGCAAAATCTTGTCAATTAGTTTTCAGTTAGAGTAGATATATACAAAGTTTTGGGGACATTTTGCAAAAAACTGCAGATTTTCTTTTTTCCGAATGCCACCAAAATTTTATCAGCACTAAGGTCACCCACAAGTGACTATTTACCCAATTTTGGAAAATTAAGTCCATTAGCTTTTTATCTAGAGTGAATGCATACATTGGACATTGCACATAGAGACACCACATACAGACGTCAATCAAAAAATAGTTTTCTTCCGATTCTAGAGTGCTCGAAGCGCGTAGATTCGTCGAAAACTCGAATTGGGATTTTCGACACGATTGCAATACTTTCCTATATATTACCATGTATTGTAGGGAAAGTAAATCAGAAAAGTCTCCTTCTTCTAAATAAAAAGACAGCAACCGTATTAAAAAAGGCAAAAAAGTGTATGTCTACCGGCGCTGTTGCGAATTTATTTTATTGTGGGACAAGAAGAATAAACTCTACATTCAAACTTTTTAAAATTTTTCATTTACATGTTTGGAATTGGATATTAGAGTATTTTAGCCGCGTAACGGACAGGAATGTGTAGTGGCCTATATAGGCTACAATTAGCGGGAGAGTATATATCTGTATGTTTGGTTCTATTCTGTCCGATTTTAGCAGTCTTGGTATATCGATCTTCTTTAGCTAAACCTGCGTGCGTAAAAGGAAAAAGAAAAAGCGCTTGTTTCAGGCACCGGAATTACATTAGGGAAATTATTATGTAAATCTGATTGGTTTAACTATTTTTATCATCTAAATAATGTATTTTAGATATTTTATTTTTCAAGACGTAATCTGTACATCTGCTTAAATTGCTAAATTATTCATACTCCTAACAAAGATGTCCTAATATTCTTAATCCACATCCATCTTTACTTAAAATTAAATGAACGTAAACAAAAGTCATTTTTATCACCAATTTGCTTAAATAACTAGCTTTCATATCCTCTTTCATAGAATAACTTCAAATAAACTTCAAATATCATTCAAAGCTTGCATGAAA
This sequence comes from Amaurobius ferox, assembly GCA_951213105.1. Lineage (NCBI taxonomy): Eukaryota > Metazoa > Arthropoda > Arachnida > Araneae > Amaurobiidae > Amaurobius > Amaurobius ferox. The sequence continues at coordinate 19,327,303 of OX578144.1, forward strand.
ATGTCTTTAACCCAAAGAAGTGATCTAGAAACAATACTTAGATACCAATCCAAAGACATAATTAAGTAAAGCGTGTGATTTTGCTTACATTCAACAATAAATTGTATCGCAACAGAAAATGCAGCGTAAGTATAAGTACGTTTCAGAAATCATTGCATATCCCTTTTCAGTGCGTTAAGCCGTTTTCTATTTCATAGAATTGCGCTTATTTGAGCTTTCAGGTAGGTCCAAGCTTATTGCACTGAAGAGGAAAATCCAATAATTTTCGAACTACCTATATGCTTGCTTATCATTTCAGCATTTTATGTTGTGATCTAGTTCGTTATCAAAGATATAATTATTTTTGTTAAATAATTTGAATGTTTGGCTTAATTTTTCACCAATTTTGAAGGGAATTACATCTATGGTTAGGGTATTTCTGATTGAAATCGGAGAGTTGCAAGAAACGTAAACACTTCAGAGTTCAGACGCTTATATTTTCAAACCTAATGGATATAAATGTAAATAATTTTTACTTGTTTTGTAAGAAATAGGGTACAGTTTATAAATCTTTGAAATTATTTCAATATTTTAATATTTTCAACATTTATTTAGAAAAAATCTGAAATGTTTTTGTTTGAGCGAGTTTTTGCCTCACTTTGTTTGCTTATACTGGAAATATCTTCTAAACTGTAAAATATGGGTATAAATAGTAAGCGAAAAAATATTCGGTAGGACATACAAAATCCAGATCAATAATTTAGTTTTATGAAGCTCTTATAGTTTTTGAGAATCGTCTTGACGAGTTCAAGATGATTGGAAATATTCAATTTTTCAAGTTTATAATGCTTACATTTCGAAAACTAAAAGTGGTTATGAACTATAAGAAATAATTTGTAGCTCATTGAATGTCCTACAAGGATATGTAATCGGATTTTTGATCGGACTCTTAGTTTTTAAATATAGTGGTTTTCGATATTTAAACATGTTGAAAGTGTCTACAGAAGACAATCTACCCTCAAATAGAAATGTTATTCCGGCAAAACCATTTTGACTCCATGGGACTGGGCTGATTTTTCCCATCCAGTTTTCCTTTCACAAGTTTATTTATCTCCAAATTCTGACCCTTAACATTAAATGCAGATCACAAGGCCACACGGCCTGCTTTAAATAGTTTGTGCTCCTTGTTCTCCCTTGATTGAGCTCAGGTCTATATATGTATATGTCTTACCCCTCCCCCCCATAGAGATATATAGGGCTTTCTATATTTTTCTACCCCTTGAGAGGCAAGACCTACAAAAGTGGTACAAGAGTAGTAATAATGGCCAAATTAGCACTTTCGACTATATTATGTGGTATTTTGCGAATACAAATCTGCAGTGTAAATACTCTATATGGCTGAGCATTATCTTCCAATGGTTCGGAGGCGATAAGCATGCCAAATCTGGCCGCCCTTTTCCTTTGCACAAATCCCTCTCTCTCTGTTCCGGCGGCGCCCTGTGTGTGCCTGCTGCCGTAATTGCTTTACCCGTAATTGGGCTTTGTTTGTCAACAAATATTCCTCCGACGGAAGATATTTGTAGGACAATTTGGACCGGAGCCCCCCTTGTGCCTGCTTCCGGGCAGAACACCCCCCTCCCCGTCCTCAAAGTTGCCCTCTCATCAACCTGATCCAATTACCAGCGTTTATTTGTAATTTAAATGGTGTGTATCTTATTAATATCTTAATGAACGAAACGCCTGAAAGACCAACATTCCGAACAATTGGAAGGCCTTTTTTGTGCCTCCCACTCACCCCCTTCTGTACATAGCCGAGCGTCAATGTATGTATATCTACCGTTCGAATGTGTAGATGGAAAAGCGTTTCTGTCTTTATCTAGCGGGTCGAACATTTTTTCCTTCCCCGACGACGCAGACACAGAAAGGAATTCTTTTTTTTTTTTCTAGAATTTTCTTTTCGCTGCTTAAAGAAATTCGCGAAGTGTATGCAGATTCGTTTGAAAGAAGCGGGAAAGAAGGTTTTTCTTCTGTTTCCAAGGTTTCCTCGATTTTTTCTTCCCTTACTTTGAGTGCCCTGTTTGCTTAAGTAGAACCAGTTTAAGAAAGAACTATTTTTATTCTTTATATACGTTTTTTGTCCATGTTGATGTAAGAATAGAACGTAGAATACAGATTTGATGGCCTCTTTTTCAACCACCTTAGTAAAAAAAATAGCAAGAAAAAAATGTTTATCAAAATTTGCATATTTCTTTTTCTAAGATTGGCTACAAATATATTTTATCATCTTTTCCATCGTCACTTTCTCATTTTAATAAAGTTCTAATCTTTATGCAAATGCTTTCAGTCTCTTTACGTCATTCTTTAAATAAAGTTTCAACGTTCGGGAGTTTAACATTATTTATCTTTTTATTAAAAAATATTTCTGGTTCTTATCTAAATGTGTCATTTAATATTCCCTTTGTGGTAGGAGGGAAAAAAGGCATATCTCTACCCTGAGAGTAAAAGAAAATTTTGAGGATGAAAAAAAAAATCCAAAAGGAATGCACAAAAAACTTCTTTGTCCCCGTAATTGGAAATCTGATTATTTTATTTAAAATATTTATCAAGCTACTGAAGGCTTGATTAAATCTGTTAAAGTATCAAAATAAAAAAAAATATCTTATGTTGGAACTTGATAAAAAAAAAAAAAGAAATCACATGATAATAAGAGAAAAAAACAAAATACCGATACAGTGATTTAAAAAAAGAACAGATAAATGAAGTTAAAAATATTTTTGAAACGTATCTGCAGTCGTAGCCGGAAACAACTAATTAAGCATGAAGCCAAATTAAGTTTAGACGTCATTGTTCAAATTTTGACTCAGTTGTGGGGCAAGATTTGATTGGCTGAAATAATTTTTTTAATCTCCTACGCAGATTCGTCTCTGAAAAAATGGTAAAAAATCGTAATAAAAAAAAAATTGATGATTACTTTAGCCCGCGGTTATGCCAGACATAAGAATAGGAGAAGCACTTTTTATTCTGAATTCTTAATAAAAAATTATTAGTTCTCAATAGATTTCTTTTGTGAAATTTAGCGTGCATAATGAATGCGAATTATTCATGTATGCTAAAGGTTGTTTAATTCTGATTTGCACTGATTAAAGTTTGACAAAGAGATGGGTGCCTGGATTTCTAAGAATTTTCATTAATTTTGCTTTGAATGCCAAGTTTTCGAGTGAGTTCTTTATTTAATTAAACACCGAGTTCACTTTTGTGCGATTTTGCCCCTATAAAGAACCTCACTAAATAATACGTGCAACTGTTCAAAATATTTCGCACTTGCTTGAAAAGTGACAAAACCCAAAAATTTAAATTTGCTCAAAAAATGAAAATTGTTCTTAGAAGCAAATACAAATTTTTAGAGGGGAAAATGCAACATTTAAGCCTGTTAAAGACGGGAAAATAAACAATCTTATTTAAAAAGTTGAAATTTTATTTTGTTTAATAATGTTTAGTGGCATGATTTTGTTTATTTTGTTTAACAATGTTTAGTGTCTTGACTCAGTTGAATTCTATCCCATGTTCGATATTATAAGTATACAAACATTTAGATTTTCTGACCACTCGGGGGGAGGGGGGGGGGTCTCCTGGACTATCAGTCTTTACTATCAAAAGACTATGTTTCTCGCCATCCGTTGGTCTCTCTCCCCCAGCTTCAGAGATGGGGTAAGCGAATCGGGAGAAGCATAAACAAAAATATCGTTGAAACCAAGCAGACTTGAACGCTGGTTACGATCCGCGAGTTCAATAAAAATCATTAGATTGCATGTGAAGACACGGTAGAAGTTTCAACAATAAAAACAGTTTTATTTGAACAAAAGGGAAACTTTTAAACATATTGAATGACTCTTTGAGCTAATTAAACACACTTTTAACAACGATGGATAAGATGACACCCCGACATTTGCGTTTAGTTGAATCGTCTGTTTCAGACGATCAAATGTTACTGGAGATAGGGGCCATGATGAAAAACCCTGGGAGCGTCATAATATCGATTGCTACAGTCATTGCCCCACAGAGAAATCATTCCGAACAACAGAGTCCGTCGTAATAGAATCCTCAATAGAGTTCATTGGCACCTGGAAGTAGCGTCTTCTCGGAAACCGATTACTTGAGCTCTGAGCTCCACTGTTGACACATTATCGTGCCTGCCCCACTCAAGTCCGGGTAACGATGGACGCTATAAGCCTGCGGTAGCAAAGACATCTGATCAAAGATGCTTGGAACCTGTACCCGATTTATAAGAACGGAGCCGAAGCTAGCTTTTGCTCTTCTGCTTATAATGTCGGTCTTGTAAGCAAGAGGTCTCGAGTTCGGTCCTGGCGACGCTCAATCGCCACAATGATGACTGGAGGTTTGAAACACTCAAAATCTTCTCACGCCAACGATCTCACCTCTCAACACGAGATGGCAGCACCACACGGAATCAGAGGCCTTGCCACTCCCTTCCTGGTTGCCAACGACTGACGTCACGCGCGAGGCGACACGCCTCCCGGCCTTCAGCCCTCCACTGAAATTCGGACGGGGACATGCGGGGGTTTTCGAGGCGGCCCCCTTCTCGCCGATATTCGACCCGGGCTCCTCATCAGGTGGGGGAGTTTGCGGCAGCAAAGACACCTGATCAAAGATGCTTGGAACCTGTACCCGAATTATAAGAACGGAGCCGAAGCCAGCTTTCGCTCTATGCTTATAATGTCGGTCTTGTAAGCACCAGGTCCCTGGTTCGGGCCTGGCAACATCCTTTCCGCCACAAGCCCTATTGCGGACACATTTAGTTTTGATGCAACAATTGTTTGGGTGCTAATCCCTCGTGTTGACATCCTAAAATGCAATCTCCGTGCAGGGAGCACGACAGCTCAGTGGTTAGCTCGCGGTAATTGAACTCGGTCGGTCCGGGTTCGATTCCCGCCACTGCCAAAACTGCCGCCGTGTTCACGCGGCGTACGATCACGTTAAATATGTGGGTCCGTAAGTCCTTCCGAGAGGTTGGTGGTACAGGAAGGAAGGTACGGTCCCTGTGGATGCCTTCCCCACTGGGTGCCAGTCTAAATTGGATGAGACTTCCGGGCCGTCCAAACAGATACCTTATACCTTTCTGGCCTGTCAGACGGTTTGTGTCGAAGAAGAAAGAACCTTCGTGCAGATCTCGGAGGGTTCCAGAATCCATACCTCCCATGGAGCGTGGGGTCATTGGCATGCTGTTTTCTGTGGATATTTTCCCAGCAGAATCTTACAAGGACGGTCTTGACTTTTCACCCTTTCATTTTTTTCTGGCCCTGGAGAAGAAATCAGAAATTTGACTTGTTAGCAAGGTTCTCGCCTATGGTCGATACTATAAGTGTTGAGACCCAGATCGTTCGACCTACCCGAAAGGTGAAAGATAACTGTTTGAACGGCCGGGATACTATAAGTGTTGAAAGCCCATACCACACGACGGATCCGAAGACTTAGAGTAGCTATTTGTGTGGCCGGCGGGAAGTCTTGTTGTTGAGACCCAGACCGTCCGACCTACCAGAAAGGTGTAAGGTAACAAAGCGGGAAGTGTTGTTGTTGTTGAGACCCAGACCGTCCGACCTACCAGAAAGGTGTAAGGTAACAGTTTGGACGGCCGGGAAGTGCCACCCAATTTAGACCGGAACCCAGTGGGGGAGGCATCCACAGGGACCGTACCCTCCTTCCCCTACCACCAACCACTCGGAAGGACTTACGGACCCACATGTTTAACGTGATCGTACTCCGCGTGAACACGGCGGCAGTTTTGGCAGTGGCTGGAATCGAACCCGGGCCTACCGAGTGCAACTCCAGCGCGCTAACCAATGGGCTACCGCGATGGGGACTTTTGGATGGTCTTGAAAGTCTTTTCACCCCTTCCAGTTCATCGTACCTCTGGGGATAAATCGAAAATCCTGCTCCATTAGGTTCTGTCCCATGTTCAGTACTGTAAATGTACAAAGATTTAACCATTTTAGTCGCTGGGGATTTCTGAAGGGTCTGAAAAGTCTTTAAAAAAAAAAAAAAACACCCATTTTCCACCCTCTTCCCCCTCCAGAGGGAAATCAAAAATTCGACTGATTTAGGTTCTGTTCCGTGGACGATACTATAAGTGTGAAAAATTCAGACCACACGACTGATCCGAAGGCTTACAGTAGCTATTTGTGTGGTCAGGATACGTGTGGAGATATTCAGTCTTCTGAATCCCAGAGAGGCTCCTTTTGAACCTGGAAAGTTTTTTTGAAAATCCATCATTTTCTGCGCCCTCCCTTTAAGGGGGGGGGGGGGGGCAAGGGCCTTTTTCGGTCTTCTATAGAGGATCTGGAAAGACAAAAACACGGTAGACAACTATTATTTAGATGATAAAGAAATTATAACGTGAACTGCCACGTAAATAAAATGATAAAAAGCAGATGATCGTCTCGTAAACATGCTTAGGTTTCTTTTTTAAATGCAAACAACCAAGAGCCAATACAGCCAAATGAAATTAGTGCGCTAGCAAAAATGTTAAACTGTACGTCGAATAAAGCTAACATGTGTAACCCGTGAAAGATGTAAGTAACATTTTACTCGGCATTATCTCCACACAACCATTATGCGCTTTCGGGTTGATAGAAAAAATGCAATTTCTCAGAATAGGCAACACGCAGAGTATAATGAAAACGTTTCTTGTATTTAAGTAGCGTGCGGATACTTACATCCATTGAAAACTAAATATGAATATAGTTATCTTTCTTTCGGCCCAGACCATCCGACCTACCCGAAGGTGCAAGTTATCTGTTTGGACGGTCGGGACAGTGCCACTTAATTTAGACCGGAAACTAGTGGGGGCGATATCTACAAGGACCGTATCTTCCTTTCCCTATCACCAAACTCTCGGAAGGACTTTCAGACCAACATATTTAACGTGCCAGTACTCCGCGTGCACACGGGGACAGTTTGGGGCAGATCCGGGAATCGAAATCAGGTGTTCCGAGTGCAATCCCCGTGCCTTAACCACTGGGTTTTCCCGTCCCTGTTATCAGTATAATGGCTATACACCACGTGGTCTTAGAAGTGAAGTTTCCAACAGCTGGACCCTTTCATGTAAACCATCAGTGATGGAGATAGAGCTATGAAAGCGAGGTAAAGTAAAGTGATCATGCACTACTGGGTGAGAATGATGGCAGTGCCCCCTAGCGGCAAAGATTCGGAAGATAACACTCCTATTTCGAAAAGTGTCAGAGATACAAGAAAAAAAAATTAATTAGAAAGTTGCAGAGCATCATCGAATTAGTAGGAAATGATATCCTGTAGAGACAAATGGTGTAAATAGAAAGCTGTAGACGTTACTGTGAGCATTGTATGCAGATAGTGCCTGTGAAGCGTAAAATATGCAAGAAACGTGCGTAAAATATACGTATATTATAAACGTAAAATATGCAAGTACGTAAAATACGTAAAATATGCAAGTACGTAAAATATGCAAGACACGTAAAATATGCAAGAAACTTTGCAGACGATCGCCTACCATTAGATACGTATATTTTAAAGAGCATCGTGTAAAAAAAAAAAACGATGGTGCTATTATTCGAATGAAGTTTATTGTAAGATGGTACTGCTATATACATCGAATTGAGACGAAAACGCTGCAGATACTGTACAGCAGTATGTGCCTTGCGATTTCCTGTACTGCTTTACCTTCATCTGTTGCTGGTGAACATAGAAGTTCTTTCCCATGGGCGCCCAAATAGAACTTTTTCCAGGAAAGGCAAACCTCTGACGTCAATGGAGCAAACTCTAGGATATGATGTATAATATCGACAAGCCTGCCTACATTTGTGACCTTGGACGTTCAGGGAGGGGCAAGCGCTTCGCCTTGGCCTCCCTATTTGCGCCCATGTTCTTTTCTGTATACAAACATGTATTGTGGCAAATATGGGCATACTGAACATACATTACTTTAAACGGTATGTTATGTAAATAGCACTTTTGTATTAAATGAAGAAACGTTTTCTTCTAATTTGGTGATGCTCTACAACTTCCTAATTGACTTTTTTCTGTAGTTTTCAGTTTTCGAGACAGAAGCGCTAACGTCTAAATCTTGCCGCTAGGGATGCTGCCTTCAATCTCAGTTGGTGGCTTAGGGTCACTTTACTATACCAGTACAGTTGGCTCCGTTTAATTGCATACACTCGGTTCCACTATATTGTATGCGATTAAGCGGGGTATTCGATTGAACGGGTACACCGACTAATATTATCAATACACCCTCATAATTGTATTACTACAAAGATAATGAATATAAAGTAATTATAACAATTTACATAATAAATAGTAGTAATTTATTACTATATACATAATACATTACTATACTACTATTTATTGTGCATATACCTTTCGAACTATACAGGGAAAAGTGAAGGTTGACAAGTTTGGCGATTTATCGCATTTCTTCCCACGTCTTTCAACACTGAAATTGAAATTCACGAAATTGGTGTCTCGGCTTTTATGCAATTAACCGGGGATTGTTATGCCATAAAACGGGTATGTTTTACATCATGTCTACTTCTGGCACCCCGTATGAAACGATAACAAATAAAATTTATTAAAAAAAATTCCATACCAGGAACATACCACCTTTGATTTATGCAAACATTTCGCAATACTAGAGACTGGACACTTATTAAGTGCTGTTTGAATCTTTGTGACTTAAGGGTGGATCTGAACAATCTGGAATACGAAAGCTCTGAAAAGCCTTACTCGAGGTGTTTGTTGACCCCTCCTCCTCCGTACTCCTGTAAGTTGGAATTTGTAGGGAAAGTTATGTGCGTGAGACATATCCCGTTTCTGTTTATGCGACATCTGATTATTCATGATTTACGCAATGGAGCTCATCTTCCTTCAGGAACAAACACTAACTGCAACCTTTACTTCACCTGTAAAAGTGTTTTCTTGGCGGGGGTAGAGTGAGGGCAGTGAAATAAATGTCTCAAGGTCGTAGCGCGATAATCTTGACGTAACGTTAGATTATGATGGTTGTGTCAGTAACCATAAACCGAATTCGTTGTTGGCTCTAATGGAGTGAAAGGAAAAGGGGCTTAACAGTGCTGCAGGAGGGACTGTCTAAGATCCTTCTATTGAGAAAATGAGCTAAAATATTAAATTTTGGTGGGGTTTTTTTTTTATTCATTAATAGGACAATTATTATTGCGAATTATTGAGTCAAAGTTTATGTACCAAAAAGCTTATTAACACTAGAACGAAGGATATTTCGAACAAATTAGAACGACGGCAGCGGTCAGTTTGATCGCCATAGAAAAAATACAACATACCTTTAATTCAAAACCAAAACATCATAGTTACAGCATTTAGGATGTTTTTTTTTTTACACATTTTTTGCAAAGAAAATAAGAAAAGTTATAAAATTTCAATGGGCTGAGATTAGCCTTTTAGGAGGAATTGTTTCTCAAAGTAATTATGCGCTCGAAATGACCGCTTCCGTCGTTCTATTGTTAATCATTAGCATCTGCAAAATAATAGTTAGCATCTGCAAAATAATAGTTATTGTTATATATTTCAATTCGTATAAATTCTAAATTATTAACTGGTAATTGTTAGTATAGCTATATTTGTAAGATAATAGTTGACTAAAAAATCCATCTAGGCGCTATACATCCATTTTAATACGTAATAATTACAATCAATGCTAATAGAACCATTAACTAATAGCAAAGCTCTTAATTGATTGATTTAAAATTTTAATAGTTAATGTGTAATATTAACTCTATTCGTCACAGGATTTTGTCTCCGTAGTGGGAATGTCTATATAATAGAGGGCCCCGCACTAATTCAAAAGTACCCTAAATGCTACTGTCAATTTATTTTCTTTTATTTTTAAATGAAATATGTAAGTAAATTGGCGATTATCGGCAAAACCAAAAATTCGTTTAAATTATATCTTTCTTCTGTACTGAGAAGTAATTTATATAAAAAATAATTCGAATAAAACAATTCTTCAGGCAAAATGTGAATAATAACATTTCTGAAAAAATTTCAAGTTATAATTGAAAACTGGATATTTTTATCGAGTGGTGGGAGTATACCTCTTTGGAAAGGGGGGGGGGGGGGGACGGAGCTCAACTCTTCTTTTCTTTGTTTGGCTACGCCTCTGCTTTTGCTAACACATTTCAGCTAAGATCACTTTACCATTGCAGATAACAGCATCCATAAACCGGCGTTTATTATTTATTTATTTATTTATTTCTGTCAGTGATAGATAACGTAACAAGCGCAACTACAATGATCATAGTACAGGAAACCCTATACATCAAAGTGAAATCCTCAAACATGTATTTTTAAAACACATTTCAAACATATCAAACAAATCAATACTATTAGAACATAAATAGCGTATACAATTTAAAAAGAGAAATTTATCAAAAATTGCGATTAGCATTAGCTGGAATGTGAAATAACGTACGACACCATAAACTAGGTTTGCTAGCAAAAAAAAATTGATCCCATTTAAAAGAGCACTACAATCAATCTGATTGTTTAGCCATTTCTTAAAAAAAAAACACGGTAGACAACAAGTTCCGTCTAGATTTTAATGGATTAATACCAAACAAGTAAGTCCCTGTGATACACAGAAGAAATGCAACCAGAGTAAAATCCATTGATCTTAAAATAAAGGAACCTCACAAACTTATTCTGAACCTTCTCCATGACATGAACTGAATCACTATAATAAATATCCTAAATGAAAGAACCGTATTTCAATAATGGTCGAACAATAGATTCAAATAAGCGAATTAAAACATTAATATTAGTAAAATCTCAAGTCTTCCTGAAAACTAAAGCAAGTAGCTTATATGTTAAACAACATCTTGAATATGTAAATTGAACATGGAATAACCGGCATGGAATAGCTGATATCTGTAATGACAGCTCGAACACTTGTTACCTGCCACAATTTTGTGAACGCTAACTGTAGGCTAGCTGAATGCTAGATGCACGCTAACCTGCTCCTTATATACTTAAGGCATTTGCACGTTTCAGATCTGAAGCGAAAAATTAAAAAAAGAGAAAGAAAAAATAAAACTCTCATTCTTATCGAGTGAGTGAATGTTTTATAAAATTTTTTAACCAGATATGAATTGTACCTATTGCTGGGAAGTTACGACGAACCATTCTTGACATATTTCAAATTTTGCCTTCCACAAAGGGAGAGCAAAATCGTTTAAAAAACTCCTTCACTTTCCCTACTTATTTCCAAATGTTGGTATTGTGGGAAAACAAACGCAAATTGGAGATTTTTTTAAAATCGATTTCGCTACAAATCCATAAACTTATTGTTGTTACTGACTGAAATAAGCCTACCTGATTTCCTGGAAAAGGCGTCGTTCTACCCTAAGCTATCGCGCTCTCTGTTAAAGAAGGTAAAATGTTTAACATCTCGCAAACGGCTTGTAATAATTCCTAAACATGGGTTTCCACTCAAAGCAATTGCTTAGCATTCACTCATTTGAAAATATTATGTATATTCAATTCTTTTGATTATTACTTTCCTTATATATACATAATGTATAAGGAAAGTATTGTGACGGGGTCGAAAATTCGAATTCGAGTTTTCGACGGGAGAGCACGTTTCAAGCATCCCTGATCACGAATCAAATATTTTTGAAGTGATGACTGTGTGTGTGTGTGTAGAGACGATAACTGACGAACGAATGGACCGATTCGAACCAAATTTGGTACAAAAATCACAATCCGTAAACACTGGAAGCCTATTGTTTTTATACACAATCGAATGTTCAGAACCCCCCTAAATTTTCGAATGAAATTTTGAAAAAATCGTCAAAAAATCAAAACCACTAATAAAGTCACGCAAATAGACATTTCTTATGTAATTTTTCATTGGAAAACGATTGACATAAATTTTAGAACGCTAACATGAACCGTTCCCGAGATATTGTAAATTTTTCAAAAAAATTTTCACAAAGTCATAGAAAATAAAAAAAAAATATTTCCTATTGAGAAACATGTTCACTTTTCATATGTAATACCATGCGATAAATTGGATGACATCATTCTCGTGGATCTAGCTCGGTCCATTCATGAAAAAAGATACTTTGAGTAATACCTTTGTATTTGTACGCCAATAGTCATTTATCTGCTGTAATAATAACTTATTTCTTAGTGCATAACGCTTGGCGAGATTTTGGCGACGAATTTGGTGGAATGTCGCCAATTTGGCGATTTTTGAAATGTTGCCAATTTAGCGAAAATCTCGCCAAATGGATAAAAATGACACTAAATCAATGAAAATTACGACTAATTGTCGAAAATTCAATATCTTGGAAAGAATACTAGTATCTACTATAAGAAAAACCTACATTTTTTACTGTAAAAGTAGTAAATTCATTACATTATATAAGGAAAGTCATGTGTTGCCCACATCAGATTTTTTTTGTTTATTATAGATCAAAAAGTTCAATATCTCGATAACGATGCCCAAGAAATTACTTCAGTCACTTTTAAAGGAAAGGCTATTTGTGTAATAATTTTTAACCTATTGTTTATAATTAAGTGTTCGAGAAATTTGAGTATACCTTTTTCGATCTCCAAATGTCAGTAATACTCTTATGTTTCCCAATTGAAAAAAATTGATGTGGGCAGCACAAGACTTTCCCTTCATAACGCAATGAATTTACTTCTTTCATAATTTGATAAGGATGTTCAAGGTCCACCATATAATGTTTTTAGCGTTAAATTGTATAGTGATACTGGGCTTTTTTCTGGGTGGCAACATGTAAAACTATTTCGAAGCACAAAATTAATTTTTATTTTGCGCAAATCCAAGAAGAAATATAACTAGCAGACGCTAAGCAGTATAGTTCATATATTAAACAATTATAATCATTAGAAATTAATATTTTTTTATATAAAACTAATGATTTGTGTTCCAATCAATTCCTTTGTAAACATTATCGATAAATGGGCGTATAAAAATTGAACGTTAAGCCTGCCAAATTAATTAATCTTATACGACACCATATCGAAAAATAATTAGTGTAAAACTTCTTAAAAAACGCATGTAACTTATGACACACTAGACCCCCCCCCCCCCCCCCAATCCTAATTAAACGTGTTTGTGCCACAAACAGTGAAACTCACTATATTTTGTGTAGAGAATATTAATTTCCCAAAAGTGACAGAATTTATCAAATACTACTTTAAACTTTATTTTCCGAAATATTGAATATTCATCAATTTGGCGCCACTGTCGCAAATTCAGCGTCATTTCTGCCAATTCGGCGAAATGTTAAAAAAGTCGTCGATATTTTCTCAAATTGTCGACAAGTTTATTGCTAGACATTACAGACTGACAGACAAATAAATAAACAACTTTTGGATAATTGTTGGATGTTAAAATACAAAACTATTACACCAATTATCTTCTGGGCGCGGTAGCCCGGTGGTTTGCGCGTTGGATTTACAAGCTGCCACAACTGCCGCCTTGTTCATGCGGCGTACGATCACGTTAAACATGTGTGTCCGTAAGTCCTTCCGAAAGGTTGGTGGTAGGGGATGGAGGGTACGGGTCCTGTGAATGCCTCCTCCACTGGGTTCCGGTCTAAATTGGGTGACACTTCCCGGCCTTCCAAACGGTTACCTTACACCTTTTTGGTAGGTCGGACTGTCTGGGTCTCAACAACAACAATTATCTTCTTTCGTGAATGGAACTAACTGGATCTACCAGCATGATGTTAATAAATTTGTTACATAATATTGCATATGGAAAGGGAACATATTTAACGCCAGTGAATACACTTTTTTAATTTTATGCAATTTTTTTTACAAATTTATTTGAAAAACATGTAATGTATTGAGATTGGTTTTTGCTAGCGTTCTAAAGTTTGTCCTTCGTTTTCTAATGACAAATCACATAAGTGGTGATTTTTAACACTTTACAACAAAGTTGAAAAGTGTTTATGACTTTGTTCATTCTGTCTGTCTGTCTGTCTGTCTGTCTATCTGTCCGTTAGCACGATAACTGCCGTAAAAATGAGTTTATCAAAATGAAATTTTAGTATGTTGTTCAGACGGTCTGTAGGACCTATGGGAATATAAATAAATAATATCACCCAATTAGTTTTTTATTGAACCCGGGTTGAAAAAATGAAATACATTGAACCCTATGGGACCTAATTTTTCAAACATTTTTTAAGTAAATTTAAAATTCACGAATTGCTTCGAAATTTTTAGGAAATATTCACATTATCCCATAGAATATATAAAAAAAAATTCAGTAAAATATGTTAAGTAGTTTTTTAATTAAAAAAATTATTTAATATAGGGAAAAAAACAAATTCAATTAAATTCTGACTTTGGGATATCTTCCAGAAAGAAAAGAGAGAGATATTATATAATAAATATCTCTCCATTTGTTTAAACGTTTTGCATATGGGAGTGGCTTCATATTTTAAAATAAATTTGGTAGATAACAATTTTTCATTTTTTTAAAATTTTATATAACTCTTCATGATAAATTTAATTGATGGCATTTTAAATGCACTTTCCTACGTCCTAGAGAGTTAAAATTTGGTACACAGCTTAAATTTGTTGAACGTTTTATTCGACAAAAATTTGATGGATCTTTAAATATAGATCATACATTTTTTTCGAAATGGCCTGAAAATAATCCCCGTTCACTTCTATAAATCATTGGTGTAATATTGTTAAAAATTCTGATGTGGACAGCACAAGTCTTTCCCTGCAGACTCATATTCGTTCTCTTTATTTATTCAATGATAATTTGAGTTTATCTGAACAACATAAGTATTTTAAATGACATTGAATTTGCACGTTAAACTTAAATTAAGTTCTCATTTGATAGCTGAACTTATTGTCAAAGGTGGCGTAGCGAAAACGCGAAAAAACTAGAATATCTCAAGAACGGCTAGTCCTAGAGTAATGGGGTTAGTCTTATTCTTTTTGTTGTCAAAAATCATATATAAAATAGGAATTTAATTGATATAATTGAGCACACGTAGTCTTTTATTTTTATATATAACGATTTTTGCTGGCCATTTCGCAAAAATAGCCCGTTCCTTTTTCCCGAATCGTAGTAGAATAACCTACAAATGATTTATATACAAAATTTTGTTAAATTTGGTATATAAATCACTTGTAGGTTATTGAAATATTATACTCCAAATTTTGTTAAATTTGGTTCATTAGTTTTTAGCTAGAGTGGATAAAGGCAATTTCTGCGGCCATTTCGCAAAGAAGGCAGATTCTTTTATTACGAATCGTACTATAATCTAATGAACATCAGGATTTCCCACAAAAAACATACCTACCAAATTGTATGAAATTCGGTCCATTAGTTTTTCAATTAGAGTGGATGTAATATCCACACAGACACACAGAAACATACACAGATACACCCTTACACACACAGACGTCTTCCTAAAAGTAGTTTTTTCGTGTTCTAGAAGTCCCAAAACGTGTAGATACTTTGAAAATTCGAGTTCCGATCTTCGGCACGATTCCAATACTTTGAGTACATACACAGATAATACACAGATAATATATATGTGTATGTGTATCTAAATTCCGTGCCTATGCAATTACAATAGTTGTGATTTTAAATGATCCCTAAACTTTTATTATTTCTTCAAGGAAGCCTAATTTTAACATATGCAGAATGCAAATATCTCAAGCGATTGTAAGATGAATTACATAAGAATTGCTGAATTTTTTTCACACAAAATTATTTAGCTCTGGAGTCTGGAATACAAGTTATATGAATGAAATATTCATTGATTTTGCATAAAGAATCAGATGATTTATATTTCGATACAGTTTTAAATATTTAAGTATAATAAATTACTGTAGTACTGTGATAATGTAAAAGATATTACCACTGAATGAATCACATTTTAGAAATTTTTAAATGAAATTACATTTCAGTTGGAAAGTGTTTCATAATCAATGCTTATGCATGATTGATCTTTCTTGTTTTATGTAACATTAATAAAGATTCTGATTTTTTCAAAATGTTATCTGAAAATTCGTTTGAGTTTAAAATCAACAGAATCCCTGTATTCACTAACTGTAATTGTTGCATCAAATATCGTTTGAAATGCTCCATTCGTTCATGAGAAATCGCATCCACAGATTCACAGACACACACACTAACATACGCACACATAGACATCACTTCAAAAATGTTCTATTCGAGTTCAGGGATGCTTGAAATGTGCATCTTCCGTCGAAATATCAGATTTTCAACCCCGCTATAACACTTTCCCTATACATTATACTATGTATATAGGGAAAGTAATAATTGTTCCAAATTTTGTTTAAACTGCTCGATTTTTTTTCAAGAGGTATTGTTCCCACATGATTACATACAAACATTGATATAATGATCGAATCGGGTTCAAAGATGCCCTCAAACATGTAAATTTATCAAAAATTTTAGTGTCGGGTATTTTGAGCTCATTACAATACTTCCCACCTATCTATGGTAGGGAAAGTAACAATTAAACTTTTTCCATAAAATTTGTTGGGCCTAATTAAATCAGAAAAAGCATTGGTTTAAATCGAGGAGAAATCATAAAAGCTCAAATTTTATTTTCCCTGCATACATAGACAGTACATAATGTATAAAGAAAATATTGTGACGAGATCGAAAATTCGAGTTTTTGACGGAAGAACACGCTTCAAGCATACCTGAACTGGAATCGATCGTTTTTGAGGCGATGTCTGTGTGTATATGTGTATGTCTCGGTGAGTCTTTGGAGGCAATATCTCATAAATGCAACGTTATGAACGAAATTGGGTATAAAAATCGCAATCAATGAATGCCTATTCATTTTAAAAACAATCGAATGTTCGGAAGACCCCCCCCCCCCCCCCCCAAATTTTCGAATGAAATTTTGAAAAAATCATCAAAAAATCAGAACCTTCAATAATGTTACGTAAATAATCATTTCTTATGTTAATTTGAAAACGATTGACACAAATTTTAGAACCCTAGTAAGATCCGTTCTTGAGACATTGTACTTTTTAAATAAATTTATCGAAAGATTCACTTTAAATTAAAAAAAAAACCCATTAACTATTTGGGAAATATGCTCACTTTTTAACACTTTACAACAAAGTTGAAAAGTGTTTATGACTTTGTTCATTCATTTTGTCTGTGTCTGTCTGTCTGTCCATCTGTCCGTTAGCACGATAACTGCTTTAAAAATGCCTTAATCAAAACGAAATTTCAGTATGTTGTTCAGACGCTCTGTAGGACCTATGGGAATATAAATGAATAATATCACCCAATTAGTTTTGGATTGAACCCAGGTTGAAAAAATGAAATACATTGAGCCCTATGGGACCTAATTTTTCAAACATTTTTTAAGCGGATTTAAAATTCTCAAATTGCTTCGAAAATTTTAGGTAATATTCAAATTGTTCTATAAAATATATAAAAAAAAAATCAGCGAAATATATTCAGTAGTTTTCAAAATAAAAATTAAAATAATAATAACTCCTCTTATATGAAGCGATCACGTGACCATGATATGAAAAGATCACATGACCCACTTCAAAATGATATATGGCATCCATCTTGTCTCAAAATCGTGATTTTTAAAGTTCTTTTTATTTCATATTGAGTGTTGTATCCGTCCTAAAACCACCTTATTTTGGTTTAAATTCTGTGCATCTACATACTAAAATAACGCAATTACAATATATTTGAGCTTAAATGCTCATCCAAATTTGATTATTTCTACAACGAAGCCTATTTTTCACTTATGTAAAATGTAAACAGCAAAATATGTAGGATGAGTTGTATAGGAATTGCTGTATTTATTTAACGCAAAAGAATTTAGCTCATGGAGTCTGCATAGCTGATATGAAAGATATATTCATTGACTTTCCAGAGAGACGGACGATTTTTTTCGATGAAGTTTTAAGCATAGAGTTAAATTATTTGTAGCTCCATGGTCTTAATTTTTAAATAAAATAAATTATTATAGTATTGTGATGAATGACGTGAATGGGAAATTATTTATGAATGAAATGCTGCTTTTTTAGAGAGAGCCAGGCGTGTTATTTTTCCTATGACGTCATTTGAATGAATTTCAGTTGTTTTCGATGAAGTTTTCAAATATAATAAATTATCGTGGTATTCTGATAATTCTAAAATTATTATCGAGTAATATATCACATTTTAGATATGCTTAAACCAGGCAATTTATATTTCAATGCCGTCATTTGAATGAAGTTCATGTTTTTCGATGAAGGTTTAAGTTTTCAAATATAATAAATCAATGTAGTATTGTGAGAAGTTTTAAAATATTACCGAAGAATGTATTACATTTTAGACATGTTTAAATAAAATTGCATTGAAGTTGGAAAGTGTTTCATAATCAATGCTTTAAGCATGATTGATCTTTCTTGTTTTTTTTCTGAGTGGGATTTAGCAGCAAATTGCAGGAATCACGTTCTAGGGAGAACCCTGAATCCTGATCATGCTCTAATTTCGGGGGAAAATAGGAGTGTTGATGAAAACTAAGTAGTTTTAAGAGCCTTTAAAAAGGAAAGCTAAAAATAAGGAGTTTTTAAGGACTGTGGGAATCCCATTATCCCATTAAGATACTCATCTTTACTTCAGTGATTCTGAAATTTTTTAATACATGGCCCATTGTTTTGCCACCTCGGATATTACAGCACACCCGTTCAGTAAGTGGCAGCACTATGCTAGAGGTGTTGCCCCTACCTACACCTATACCAGGCCCTACGAATCCATTGCAGGATACTTAGAAAGAATCTACTGTTCCAATGTAAGCTTATCCTTTGCTAAGGTCGATTAGGTGAATCATAGTTTGAGAAGTGTCTTGAATGTTCCCCAAAACCTAATGGACACGAATTAGTATCACATATTAGCAAATAACATTGTTAGAATATTTAATATATTTTACTTGAAGATGTCTCCGTGTGTGTGCAGTCTACAGGAAATCTAAGCATCGCACGACCATGAAATTTAGTACACTGGTACTTCAGAACCCGAAGAGGTACACCTTGGTATTATGTTTTTAAATTTCAAATGAGTTGTATAGTTATTTTATGTTTCAGCCTGCTTGTTACACAAATTCATTTCTTAACATTAAAAAATATTACCAGAGTTTCCATCTTGACACCATTTGAAAGATCAAAAAATTCTTTCAGGCCATACGATAAAACAAATTTTAATGAATTTTTAATAAATATGTACTTTTCACGTCAATGTTCCTTTTTTTTCAACTGCTGCTTAAAA
Organism: Amaurobius ferox; assembly: GCA_951213105.1. Classification (NCBI taxonomy): domain Eukaryota; kingdom Metazoa; phylum Arthropoda; class Arachnida; order Araneae; family Amaurobiidae; genus Amaurobius; species Amaurobius ferox. The sequence goes on from OX578144.1 coordinate 19,346,624, forward strand.
CATCACAAACCACTCCAGAAAAATAAAATAATGTCATAAATCCATCCACTGATTCATTATAAATGTTTTATTCCAGGCATGTCTATGGTTTTTTGAATAAATCTAGTATGCTTTGGACCCACTGGGGGTTTAAATGTATGGGGAAATGCAATAGACACATTTTTTTTTAGAGGAGTGGATATTTTGGGATTGAGTGAAGAGCGCCCTTGGTATGGGGTCAAGAGGTCATAAATGTAGAATGCTGTTGGAAGCAAAGTCCTTTGTTTAGGGATTTATTTGAATTGCAAGCTGTAAGTAGAATTGAAAATCTTGATGTGTCCAGTGCCAGGAAAAAGGTGTATTACATATCTGAGCAGCGGTCTAAGATGTGATTACGTGCTTATTTGAAACGAGATATGCTCATGTGTGTTTTGTAATTTAAGTGTGAGCTCAAACAGCAGGTGTCTGAGTTTTTTTAAAAAAAATTAAAGCATTTAATTAATCCCTGATTTAAATCCCAGTCAACACAAGGTACAGTTTCCATAGTACTTTATATTTTCACTCATTTTCCCATTTTAATAAAAATATTGTTTTTCTCAACACACAGCCGCACAGTTTCGAGGCACACCTTTTGAGAATTTCTGCTTTACATGTACTTTATATTGTAGAGATCAACTAGAATGATAAGGAAGGTTTCGAAGGCTTAATTTATAACATAAAACGAATTTGAACAACTGGAATTTATTACATTTTAAAATTCCTTACACTTGATTAGGTGAATACAATATGCACACTCTGTTAAATAACAGGTCATATAAATAAGTGTAAATTACCACCCTATAAAATGCAGTGTGAAAATGTATGAATATAATTCTTTCAAAAGTACTAATACTAAAAAGGCACTTCAACAAGACATGGAACAAACATTAGTGCGGTTTACATCTAATTTCATAGTTAAAAATTAAATGTATCTAAAATCATTGTGCATTCATAATTTTCACATTTTTAATTACTCACAACACCGAAAACAATTGGAGAAATATATATTAATTTATCAAACAACGTAACACAACATACAATTTAAAATAACACAACAGGAAATAAATATTTGAACTAAGCATTTTCAAGTGGTTAGAATAAACAACAAATACATTTCTTATATATATGATAAAATGTCAATAATTCATCACAATTATATTTTAATTAAGAAAAAACATGTATTGATAAATGATGTAATTTTATAAAAAAAATTCTGGATATATACTAAACCACAGTTATTTCACCAGTTATACCAACATTTCAGGTATGTATCCCTTTCCATACAGAAAAATGATTTGTTTTTTTATTTTGCAACAACTGCAATAACAAAATAAAGTACAATGATTCCAAATGACTGCTTCCCCAAATGTGTTACTTTAAATGTGTATAAACACAATGTTTTATATTCACAGAATTTGAGTGGGATGTTAATTTATGGGTTATACCAGGTCTGTTCCACTATTTTTATATTGCCAAGTGACATTTTATATTAAAATTTCTGTGAGTTGCATGTTTATCTTGTACTTCTTCCACAGACCATTGGAAATAGGGCTTTTTATATATTTATTAATGGGATGTTATATTTATGTATTATACCAGGTCTGTTCCACACATTTTTATATTGCTAGGTGACATTTTATATCAAAATTTCTGAGAGCTGCATATTAATCTTCTACTTCTTCCACAGACTATTGAAAATGGGGCTTTTTATATATCTTTTATTAGTGGTATGTATCACATTTTATTAGTGTTATAGTTAAATGTTAAAATTTGTTAATTTAAAAAATATATTTACATGTTTGAAATACAGACTTTGCAGGCTTCCAGTTGAATAGGCCTGGGTTATATTATGGTTAGCTTATTAGGAAAATAACTTTATATTACTAAAGAATCGAGGACAAGGAAACTAGGCTATTTTAACAAACATGGAATGCTAAAAATAATAAATGTGTAAAAACATAAGTACTAACATTTTCTAATACAAAATTAAAGTCATTTTATTCTGAGATCTCAGGCTAGAAAAATATACAAAATTTAAAATGAAATCACAGATGTCCAGATAATAAAAAATATCATTAATTCTAGTTTGGTGGAATCAAATTAAGAGGTCTTAGTTGAAAATAAGATCAGCTCCTGCTCAAAAATCAACATCACTTTTAGCAAGAATAATCTCAGATTTTCTGGAATAAAAACAGTGAGTTGATGGAAACAAAATAAATTTCAGCAATAAAACATATATACAGTAAAACAAACATAAATAAAATGCTACAACTAGCATTTTGTCCCACATCCTTTTAATAGAATACTTATAATATAGAATAGTAGTAGTCACAGAACAGCTTTCCCTATTTATAAGCCCTTAAAGACCTCAACAATTGTAGCTAGAGCTATGAAAGTGAGGCGTTTGTAAAGTAATGTGACTATGCGCTACCAGATGAGACTGATGAGAGTGCCCCCATGTGGCAAAATTTGGAATTTAGCACTTATATATTGGAAACTATGACAGATAGTAAAAAGTCAATTAGAAAGTTAGAGCATCACAACATGATCTACAAATTTCTAATTGACTTCTTTTCTGTATATCTCAAAGTTTCAGGGTTAGTGTGCTAACTTCCAAATTTTGCAGCTAGGCGCGCTGCTGTTGGTAGCGCAAAGTCACTTTACTATACCGATACCTCACTTCTATAGCTCTAGCTACCATCATTGTGGCCTCTACGGGCTCATAAATAAGAGCCAAGTTATTTTATGATCATTCTGTATTTACTTCACATTACAATAATATTAGGAACACCTTGCACATTGAATTATTTCATTTTAATAAGCCACAAATATTTGTAAAAGCAAAGATGAGCAATACATTTTCACAATTACTGGAACTGCCCGCAGCCAGTCTCATTTTTGAGCAACACTCATTGCGAAGTTGACCACCTTTGTATGATGCCCACTAGCCCAGTTTGAACATTCCATGACAAGAAAGCATAAATGTATGCCACAACACAGCAAAATTTATTTATGGTTCATATACCAATCTCACTCACAAGAAATTTTTATCAAAATTAAATTCATTATAGCTGCACTTATTAATTTTATCGCCAATTTACTCTCCATACCATAGAGTAAAATGAATAGGAAAAGTATTGGAACAGGGTTGAAAATTTGAGCTTTAGTTTTTGATAAATTTACACAATGGAAACATCCAAGAACGTAAATTATCTATTTTTAGTATAAAGTCTCTGTGTGTTTGTCTGAACAATGTATAAATCCAATCTAGCCTCAAAACTATTAAATTTCACAAAATTTGGTGGTTGCCACTTATGTATTATCTTGGTGCTGGTTAGATATTGGTATAATTGGCAAAAATAGAACTCGCTACTTTTTTAAATGGATAACAAAAATTAGCAAAATGAAACTAAAAGAATACATAAACTTACATATATTAATAATAAATTTTTTTTATATATATATATACATAATTTTTGGTGACAAAACATGCTTAACACCAAAATGTTCAAAATACAAAATAAAGAAGAAAAACATATTTCATGGTGAAATACAGATTTGAAATTTGGTGCGAGGGTACACAGTTTGAAAGAAAGGAGGAAAGTGTACAATTTCAATCTGCCAATATTTGCTAATTTAAGGATGCTATATACTAAAACGTTTCATTTGCTGGAAAAATAAGAAACACCTTCTTTTAAGTAAGATGAACACTTTAAATTTAGTGCATGGTCAAAAGTTTGATAAAAATTCAGCAAAAAATTTTTCTAAAAAGATTAAGGTGATGTCCCACACCAAAACATTCAAAATGAGAAATAGACTTGAAATTTGATACTCATCAGCTGTTCGATAAAATCTCTGGGGAAAAATAGGAGTTTAAAAAAAATATTTATTTAAGGGGACAACTACACCCAAATGTTCAAAATGTGAAATGATAATTAAACAAGACAGAGGCTTAAAAACTGGGACAAGGGATCATTTGAAAGAAAGAAGGTCGATTTCAGTTTTCCAATATTTTTGGACTTCAAGCTTCTGTACACCAAAATATTCAATTTGCCAAATAAGTAAGAAACACTTCCTTTTAAGCGAGATTGACATTTGAAATGCAGTTCATGAGTCAAATGTTCTATAAAATCACAGAGAAATATTGAACTATTCAAAAATGTTTATTTGAAAAGGTGCTTCACTTCAAAATGTCCGAAATGAAGAAATATAGTGCTTCGGTATAAGATAAAATATAGGTCCTATGATGGAAAAAAAAAAATACTATGTTGTAATGTTTAGTATTTTAGGGGTAGCACACATCAAAATATTCAATTGGATGAATAAATGAGAAATTCCCATTTTAAAAAGTGAGATAGAGAATTGAAATTTGTGATAAAACCTAAAAAATCGGATTATTCAAAAGTTCATTGTTCGGGGTTTGCTTTTTGTGAGATCATTGATTTTCAATGGGTATTCAGCTAGTTATAATAAAACATACTAACTACTTACTTTTACATAAACAATTATTAAAATTACTTATAAATTCACAGCATTATCAAAATAGAAATCAAAGCAGTGCTATCCTTATCCAACAGCTGCATAGGAATTGACATTTGGCCTAGTTGTATAGATTTCAGGCCATGCAGGAATGCAACAGGAATAAAAATTCTTATTAAATATTTGAATACTGTGTTAATAGATATTTACAAAAAATTTTAAGATAAATAATTAATACTATCAGCTATACATAAAATATTTTGAATTCAGTTTTTGATTACAATTTCTAGTGCATCTAATGTACCCATGGACTGCAACTTCATCACTTGAACATCGATCATATAAACAGTCGAAATGTAGCAACTTGTATAAAACATTCCATTAGTTGACCATTTATTTATCTATTCTCATTTGTTCTATTGATGTGCATACCCCATTTAAAATTAGCTAGTAAAGCACTTTTTTGTGATAAAGGGAGAGCAGTATATTTCTTTTAAGATAAAAAGACACACATGAGTATTTATGCATTGTTTTTAGTTTGTGGTGTAGATTGTACTAAGCTCATGCAAGTTGGCAATCCATCTAAATTGATAAAAAAGGTTTGAAATCATTTGGTGGTCCACTTTGCAGTATTTGCTTTAAGTACGAATTGATACCGAAGATGGAATTTTCTAATTTGAAAATGCACCTGTAATGCCATGAATGGTATAAATGCTAAATACAGGATGTTCTTTTCACCAGTTTATTGATGAAATAATTTACATATTGTTTCTTTAATATAAATTATTCTTTGTTATTGAAGTTGGTCAAGTTGTGCATAGCTGCTGAAAGCACACAGCAATAAAGTGACTTGGAAATTTTATAAAAAATTTCTTACATTCACAGTACTATGAGCAAGAACTTATGGCTGTTTGTTTAATAAGTACATACTACTAGAATTTATTGATAGCGTACTGCTTCCATTACAAATTTGTTACTTAGTATTAGATGTGCAATATTATTTTGTGCAAGACCAGCAGTATAAATTTTAGATACCAATAATATTGCACTTAATCAGTAAAACTGATATAATTCTGGTTTGTGGGCTAATAACTTTAAAAATTGTAGCATAATCTGTTAATAATCAATATTAACAATGAAATTATTTGAGGTCATTTCCTTTTATCTTTTATACAGATAGATGAAATATAATTATTTTTATAAATGGCACTTTTTTAAATGCATCCTGGTGGTGCAACTATACAACTTGTTTAAAGTATACAAAACAATAAGCTCAAATTGTACTGGTCATGATTGACTCAGTACAAATACATAGTCTTGCAAAACATCAACATTAATGTAAAAAATTTCATGCTAATTAAAAGGCCTTTTATTTCAGTCTTATAAAATATTCAATTGATTAAAAATCATCAAAGAATTGAACAACTACTAGGAATGTCAATTATAAATCATTGATAGAGAGTAATCAAATGTCAGTCTTGAATTGTCAGTCAGAAACCAGTTCCAATCACAGGATTTAGTTTAAAAGTTACAGAATGAAGCTCTGTACTGGCACATTTTTAATGGACATAATAGATGATGCACAATTACACAGTTGACCTTGATGCTGCCATGATTTTAGAGAAATGACTGTTTGGGTTAGCCAAAAGAACTGTTGGCTGATCAAATTCAACTATCTGAAAAACAAAAAAGTTTCACCAACATTTTTTAAATAAGATAGAGCAAATAAGAATTAAAACTTTGTTCAGTTTAAAATATGATTCTACATTTAAATAAAGAGAAACAACAAAAACTATTATTTGAAAAATACTTGTGTCATGATCCAATGGATCAGACATGGTTTTTTACATCGAAATAACAATTTTAAAGGAAGTTACTACAATCCCAGAATAGGAATTCTACGATTAGATCGCACTTGGTAAAAAGTGCTCTTTTTTAAGAGGCATGCTATGCCGAATTGGCCAACAATGTCTAAAAATAGTTTTGCAGGTGTTCATGACGTCAAGGAAAGCAAAATAACAGCCAAAGCGGAGTAGGGAAGCGACCGCCTTGACCAATGGTAAGGCAATGTCCCTCCCTTTTTTTCTTAGAGCAAGGGTCTGAGGAGGCTCTCTCTCTCTCTCTTGATGCCGAAATATACAAGAGACATGTAGCAAAAAATTGTGGCTTCGTTTGCGAGACTTTGGCCTGCTTTGCCCCAAAATGGTGCAGAGAAGCAATTTTCGCTGAATAGAATACGTGCAGCCATAAATTAATATCATAGATTCAGTACACCAGGAAATCTTACCTGATCCTGTATAATTCAGGGCCTTATTGACGCTCAACTTAAAAACCTCTGCAATAGATAAGTACTTAAAATGTGGAACTCCTTTTGCACAGCAGATTACACGGCATTGAGCCTCGACTTAGAGGACCTCAAATTTTGATTGAAAGGGAAATAAAACATTGCCTTGCATTAAAGAATTTTGCTTTAAGACACTGAGGATGCAGCTATGAAAAGCGACGATGGAAGGTCTCACCATAGTCGACCCACCGCGGAGGATGCGTGGAAATCGAATTTTGGCTTGATTCCAAAGGAAACTCCAAAAATTGCCTTGCAAGAACAATCCCCAGGAATAAGAACTGTGCCCCATCGCAATGGTCTAGAATAGTAACGACATTCATGAACAATTGGAGAACACTCTATTGTACTAAGACTGATACCTCTACTGTGATGAAGTCACCATGATATAAACGTACCGTGTCGAAAATTCAACAATCAAAATAAAACATAATTGTGACAGATACTCGACAATTTTACGAGAACTTACGATCTAGAGTCTGTCTGAATTGCTTGGGTGAGTGAACTTTTAATTAGCTTATGAATTTAACAAGTGAATGCAAAACATTCTAAGACTTAACTTTAAATAAGAATCATCCCTTCGGGATTTAAGTAGAGAGAGAATATTCAAATTAAGGTGAATAATAATTATATCCTCATATAAATAATTAAAGAGTAAAAGCGAAATGTGTTATAATGCATTTTGTATATCTGTATATAATAAGGAAAAGTGTTTAAAAGTTAATTCAGAAAGATGAGTATTTTCATCAATATAATATGAATTATAATTGTATGAATATAGTATTTCTATATGTATATTATTGGTATGAGAATCTTGATTAATATAAGCTACTGTGCTAATGAATTTAAGAACACAACAAATTAATATTTAATGGAAGTTGTATGAATTACCTTTACAAATAAGTAAGTGGCACTATAAGCACTAAGAATATTCAAAGAGTAATTGAGTAAGAGAGATGGATAATTTATTGAAATCTGTAGGCAGGCTAAACAAAATAATGATAGAATTATAGAGAGAGAAATAAATGATAAGCTTTAATTTCTAGTAATGATAATTGTAATTTATCAATTGAGTTTTATTAGTATTAAGTCAACATTCTACCTGGTGCAGATCATTCGTTAGACGTTGGGCCGTAACTTCTGCGAATTATATAATATTTAGCCTTCGAGCTATTATTAGACTTAATCAAAAATATTACATAAATTAGAAAGTTGCATATTCAAGGTCGGAGATTAAGAGCTAGTGTATTATGAGTTATTATTATAAATGTTAAATGGTACAGGTTTCATGGATAAAAAAAAATTGTTTTTAAAGAATGAAGAATAAGTAATAATTAAATATAAGTAACAAATTTTATAATGAATGATTTTAATTGTTAATAACCATAATGATGGATCAATGAAAGGCATGAGTTATGAAGAATCAAGGATAAGGATTCTGACTAATAAAAGAAAGGCGAAATAATTAGTATTCTGCGCATTGCAATTTATTTTGGATGGGGAATTGAGTCCTCCCCTTACAAAAATTACTTTAGCCTCTGTGCTATATATGCGGTACTAAAAGTAACCTAAATTTGGAATGAATAGACCAATGTCACCGATTACTTGAGATTTATGCATATTAATTTTACCATTGTTTGGAATTGGCAGTTGATAGAAATTCATACTTACAATTGGAAAGAGTCTCCTTAATGATACAATATATTGAAATATAAATAATTAAGATATACAAAATAATGGTAATGATTAAAAATACAAATATGGAATATTAATGACACACAATTTATTTGCCGATTTTGTATTGAGCCCAGAGAGGCATTTTAGACATGTGTGACGAATATATATATAATTGAAGGTTTGATGTGAATTAAGCCCAAGGAGGCATTGTTACATGCATAAGAATTTAAATAATGAATTTTTTTTAATTGAAAGCAAGTGACATGTGTTATATAATCATAGTTTAAGATTGAATGTTGATAAATAATTAAATGCTATATTAAATGAATCACTATATAGCGCGATTTGGTAAAAGATAAAAGTTATTGATTGCAATATACCAATATTTAATGTATTAAATAAAAGATGTGATACCCCATTTTTGGATCTATCTTTTAAAAACAGTGAGTACTGTATTACTTCTTATTTTTTAGATGTGAGAGGTAAGTGAATAATTTACAGGCAATCCACTATACTTGGCCTTATTTCTCTGTTTAGAATTTTAATAGCTGACCAAGGGTCAAGTTTAGAATCTTAATATTTACAGTTTTTATGCCTTTATTCCATTTACCTTCTGATAACTTGATAGGTTTGAAGCAGCATTTTTTAACTTTGTGCTTCAATATGTCTAACAACTGCACCGCAGGGACATGTTTATATTACCCTTAATGTAGTTAGCTAGGACAATATAACAAGCTCAAGCTTGTTAGACAGCCCATTTGCATACACATAAATTTTACATCAATATTATCCACTTGCATATTTTAAAATGGATCAAATTCAGTTAAGTGAAATAAAACCAGCAATTGCCTTACCAAACTGTTCTTGCTATACAGGGTGTTTCAAAAATATTGCATGGCTAAATATCTCTAGAAAAATGAGTCGTAGTCCCATGATTCCAATTTAAGAAATTCTTTAAGGTAGAATATCATATGCAAATTTTGACCATGTGACACCTTTTAGTAGAAAAGTACAAAGTGTAGCTATTCAGATTCCTTAGAAATAATTTTCAATTAAAAAAATCTTTTCTACAGCCCAATTAGTCACACAAAGAACGCTCCATTGTTATATGATCAAAATTATCCGAGACCATCATTCAGTAAAGTTTTTGAAGGGATACCTGGGTACCGTATAAAACTTTTATTAAAAGTAGGTATGCATATAAGTTTTTGAATGGAAATTTTACCTAATGAATTTCAAGTTTTGTACGAGTTCTGAAACCTCAGTTTCATTGTTTCTTTTTATTGTCAAAGTGCTTATTTAAACCTTACAATTTTTTCTTGGCCAGTTTTACATATTATAAAATTAGGTTTCTTTTTTTAATATCTTTAAATGAATAAGAAACAATTTGCTAATTGGAACTTTCATTACAGAGGGCCCAAACAAATGTGTTTTGTAATTTTTTAATAAAACATGTCACAAGACCAAAATAACCATAGTTTGATCTAATTTGAAGTATCTTATTTGATAGGGAAGGGGCACTGGCGTAGCCAGGGGGGCACACTGTGCCTGCTCAAAATGCAATTTTTGGCACCGTCGATTCTGATTTTTTCAATTTCAAATTGAAATAATCCAAATCCATAAAATTTTCAATCGCTTTTATCTTCTAAGGGCCCTGGCAGTCATTGCCTTTGTTTAAGACCGGTCATGTCCAGTTTTTCCCAGACTATCCTCTCAGAAAAGTGGAAATTGAAAGGTGTGGGGGATGGGTGTTGAGACATCACACAATGATTTTCTTACGGCTGTACCATTGACTCCTCGGGTTTTAAAGTGGACTGTGCCGTGGGCAATTCAAATGGTGTATGTTTTTCCTACACGTTGAGAAACTTTGTCAGTAACATCAGTGCAAGAGAAAAGTGCCAGGAAGGTCCAATTGTGAGCCATGAGTTCAAAAAAGCATTCATCTAATAGGAGCATAGGAGAATATTTCGCAAAAATTCCAAAAACTGCGAAAATTTTGATGGTGGAAGATGAAAATCTCAAAAATGCGAATTGTCAAGAAGCCGAAAACACATGCGGATGTTCAGGAAACAATATGGTCTCAGAAAATCAGGTAAATATAAAAATAATTTCAATTTGTCTATTAAAAAGTATGTATATCTATGTAAGGTTGCCGGACTATTCTTTAATGTTGAAGACCCAGGCTGTTCGACTCATCCTAAGGACTCAAGCAACCATTTGGACGGACGGGACTATTCTATAATGTACATTTTCTTTTCTTACTTGTAAGACGATTTCTTCCGTGTTTTTTTTTTGTTTACGTCAAACAGTATTGACAATCAATGTTTAAACTGAAACTTCTATTATTTTCCAATGCTTTGTATTTTGAATTTGTACACTGATGTTCAGGTTAATTACCTGCCTCAACAGTGCATGCGCTTGATTGAGCATTAGGCAGATATTCGAGGGGAATGTTTCTTCTTTATGTTTTAATCTCACTCCAAAGCTTAAAATTACCATGCTTAGTTACTAGCTACTGACTAGTTGTTTATAACTGAAAAAATGCGTGACTTTTTTTCAAGGATTTAATTCTTAATATTATGCAAAATAGTGTTTATAAATATTTTAATACACAAATAAGTTGGAAATTTGCAGATATATTATAAACTAACTGCAAAGTACTAAATTGAATTGCATTTTAAAGTTATAATGAAAAGCTTCTGATAGGAATATTTTATAATGGAAAAAAAGTAATTAAAAAACTTTTGCAGAAACACATTTCCCCACAAGGAATAAATGTGTCACCAGATTTTGAAGTGAAAATATGGTCAATTTAACATACAAGCATGTAATAAAAATCAAATAATTAGTTTAATTTTACAATAAACTCTTGATAGTCCATCTTTCCACTGAAAGCCTTAAAATATCTGAAAATGTTATGTTGTTTTTGTTGAGACCCAGACCGTCCGACCTACCAGAAAGGTGTAAGGTAACTGTTTGGACGGCCGGGAAGTGCCACCCAATTTAGACCGGAACCCAGTGGGGGAGGCATCCACAGGGACCGTACCCTCCTTCCCCTACCACCAACCTCTCAGAAGAACTTACGGACCCACATGTTTAACGTGATCGTACTCCGCATGAACACTGCGGCAGTTGTGGCAGCGTGCAAATACAGCGCGCAAACCACCGAGCTACCACGCCCGAAATGTGCCAACAGCACACGGTGTTCCCAGGTGGTCACCCACCCAAGTACTAACCGCGACCGATGCTGCCTGACTTCGGTGATCTAACGAGAACCGGTGTTTTCAGCACGGTACGGCTGTTGGCTGAAAATGAAAATGTTATGTGTATAAAATGTTGTTAAATATAATATCTTAATTGTATCTAATTTAAAAATTATTTTTAGATGGATGATTCAACCCAGGAAGTCTCCACACCTATCTCTGCGATCCCTTCTTGTTCTGTTTCGGTATCTTCAATTTGAGATATAGGTCTATAGGTAGAACCTAAACAGTGGCTAGATGACGACACCAAAGCCAATTTACTGGAAAACATGTGGACTCTTGATTCAAAATACAAATTAATTTCTCAGTATATAGGAGGGAAAAATCGAAAATGTCAGCTATCGTGGCTTGTAAAGTTTCCTTGGTTAACCTTTTCCGATGCTCTTCAAGGCGCTTTCTGTAAAATATGTGTCCTTTTCCTCACCGACCCAGATTCTGCCTCTTCTGGTAAAGGTTCCGACCAATGTTTAGGCTATTTAGTTAAGATGCCCTTCAAGAATTGGAAGAATGCTACAGAATCATTTGGAGCTCATGTGAATTCTATCTATCATAAAAATGCCGCTGTATCAGCAAGTAATTTTTTGCATGTTCATCGAAATAATAAATCAAGTATTTGTAGTCTGCTGAAAACCAAAAATGAAGAAGAAACTAAAATCGAGAGATATTGAAAAGAATTATTCAAATTATAAAGCTCTGTGGAAGGCAAGAGATGTCACTGCGTGGTCACAAGGGCAGCGGCAAGCTTTCTATGGATGAGCCAGATCATAATGATGGTAATTTTCGAGCACTTCTTCGATACAGTGTCAATTATGGTGATGATATTCTAAGGAAACATATTATGTGTGCCAGTAGAAATATGCTGTACATTAGCCCAACAATTCAAAATGAAATCATTCAATTAATAGGACAGAATATTCAGCTGTAAGTTATAAAGAAGATTCAACATGCCAAATTTTTCACTGTTTTGGCAGACGAAACAACAGATATAAGTAGAATCGAACAATTTTCTTTATGCGTTCGGTTTATTGATGAAAATTGTATGCTTTGACAAGATTTTCTTGGATTTGTATCTGTATACAATGTGACAGGAGAAGGACTGGCCACCACTATTAAGAAGCAACTACGGAATCTTGGGCTGGATTTATCCCGCATGAGTGAACAAGGGTACGATGGAGCAGGGGTGATGAAGGGATGTTTCCTTGGTGTGCAGGTCTGAATTAGGCAGGAGCATCCTAAAGCGGTTTATACTCACTGCGTATTTGATACATTGAATTTGTGTTTGGTTGACTCTGCTAAAGTTTCACCCATAAGAAATGTGTTTGGGATGATCAAGGAATGTTGCGTATTTTTCAGGAGTTCAGCACGGTGAAGTGCGATCCTTAAAAGAAGAAATTTCCTGATATTTTCAAATTATTTTTAAGTTTGAAAAAATACTGTGAAACGAGATGGGTCGAACACTATGAGAGTGTTTCGATATTTTGTGAAGCTGTTTCTGAAGTAATATCGTCACTGGAAGAAATCATAGAGGAAAATCGCGATGACAGTTCCAAAGCAGAGCAACTGCATTCTGCAAGATTTCCTTTTTAGTGGCCCCGTGTGTCAGCGACAGAATGTTCGATTTAAGGTACATTCTATCGCAGTACTTATAAGGCACACACATTGATATAGCGATTGCTTTGAAGACGATTTAGTTGTGAAGAAGTTACAAAAAATGAGACAAGAAGCAGAAGAAGAGTTTAAAGTAATTTTTGAAAGAGCATCACATTTGGCTCTTTTGTTTGGACAATCGCATGAATTGCCAAGAATAGTAGGAACACAAAGACATTGATCGAATGTACCTGCCACCACTCCTGAAGAATACTTCCATCGTACCATTTTCATTCCCTTTCTTGATGAAGTAATGTCATTGCTTCATGAAAGATTTTCCGAACATAAAGAAATTTTTGTTGGGCTGCAATGCTTAGTCCTTAGTAGTGTTATCAAATCAAAATTCTCAGATTTGAAACCAGTGATTGAATTCTACTCTAATGATTTAGTGAACTCAAATGCTTCGATTTTGGAAGGAGAGTGGGATGTGTGGAAGATGAAATGGATGGAATCAGAAACTCCTCCAAGGAATGCTATGAAAGCTCTGTTAAATTGTGAAAAGGATATTTTCCCTAACATTCACATTCTTCTTGTGATACTGGTCACTCTTCCTGTGTCTACAGCATCCGTTGAGAGAACATTTTCGACTCTGAAACACATCAAGACATATTTCCGAAACAGCACTGGCCAAGAGCATCTAAATGGACTTGCTTTGATGTCAATACACAGGGAAATCATAGTTTCTGAAGAAGAAATAATTAATGTATTTTCGAAAGGCAACAGACGTCTCATTTTGTAACATGTATAAATTATTTTTGTTCGACTATAAATAAATTACGAATCATCGATTAGATGCTTATAAAATATTGTTTCATTGTTACCTTCAAATCAATTAATTGCTTTATAATATTCATGTGCAAATATTAAGATAATTTAACATTTCAAAATTATATAGATAAATCAACTAATTAGTATAATTAATAATATTTTGTAATTCGATAATTAATGATTTAGTGAGGATTATTTAGTATGATAGTATTTTTGATAAAATTACCTATGCCCCCCCCCCCCTGAAACTGAATCCTGGCTATGTTACTGGGAAGGGAGTCAATTCAAATTTAATAGAATACACTGTCATCAGAAATATGTAAGTATGCAACATTTCAAGTCATTTGGACATTGGGAATTGGGTTAAATAAAAATTGATCACAAAATTTGAATGTAACGAAGCAAGCTAATGAAAAAGGTGTAATAAACTGATTTGCTAGTTTCAAAGGCAAATAACAACCTTCTTCTTCAAGACTGACAAGAAGTACAACCTCACTTACTCTTCTTGTCTGTTTCACAGAAGGCGGCTGTTATCTGCCTTTAAAACTAGTAAAACAGTTTATTTTTGTATTTATGTTGTATTCACAAAGTTTATATTGATTGTGTTTTATTACAGCAATTTTTTAGAGTACTTGAATACTTAAGTGATTCAAAAGAAGAAAATGTAAAATGAAAAGCTTGAATCAAAATTTGCTGCAAACTTTTGAAGTGTTTGACGACAATATAAGGTAATTAACAAAAGTGTTAGAACAGATCAATATTTTAACTATATATAGTAAAATATGACAATAAGTATGTTATGAATGTATATACAGTAGTAAAAAGACTAGATTCATATTTTGCCTGAAAAATATCTATAAAACAAGCGGAAGTTTGGAAAGTATCTAGGATCTGCACATCTAAGTCTATTCAAAAGCTCTTTCTGGGATGACTGTCTAGGTTAAATATAACTAATTAAAAGCATTCTGGGCTTGAGTGTATAAGAGCTACTTTTAGCATTTGCTCTATATTTAAAAAAATAAAATAATTGCTCCAGTTATGAAAAGGCGTAGCTATTCATTAAGCTGGTACTACATAGATGTTTTATTTTGACCAGAACCTAATTAAACTATCCTTGACACTTTTTATCTCATATGACCACAAAAATACTTTTTATTTCATAGAAACTGATAAAAATTTACAAATCAAAATTTTCTTAACTTTCCTCTTTTTTTAGAATGCTTCTTTCATAATAGATCGAGGTCTTCTTTCGGAGAATATATATATCAATACATAGGAAATGAAACCAGTGAAAATGAACAACACATTCATGTATTAATTAGATATTCAATACAAAAGTGATAATGAATTAAACAATAAGAAAAAATCAAGAATGCCACCAAAATAATTACTTTTCCCTCTGATAATACCATGACTCTATCACAATATGCTACTGTAGTTAGTCTGTGAGCAATGGTAAGAACAGTAGAGTTGGCAAATATTTGTTGAATCGCTCTTTGTATAAGCCTGTCAGTTTCACCGTCAACTGATGCTGTAGCTTCGTCAAGTACAACAATCTGTAATTTAGAAAAACAACATAATACTCTTTGGGAATGAGACTGAAATTGCACAAGTTCCATGAAAATAATCTACATTTGTGTTAATAGTTTGATATATCAATGACTTATAAATAATAGTTTTATTAAAATTAGTTTCTTTGACTGACCTATATTTATATATATTTTTGTATAAATTTTGATATTTTTTAGGGCTCTAAATTTTCTTTTTTAACACTTTACAACATAGTTGAAAAGTGTTTATGACTTTGTTTATTCTGTCTGTCTGTCAGCACGATAACTGCCATAAAAATGACTTTATTAAAATGAAATTTTAGCATGTTCAGATGGTCTGTGGGACCTATAGGAATATAAATGAAATATATCACCCAATTAGTTTTGGAATGAACTCGGGTTGAAAAAATGAAATACATTGAACCCTATAGAACCTAATTTTTCAAACATTTTTTAAGCAAATTTAAAATTGCCAAATTTCTTCGAAAGTTTTAGGAAATATTCAAATTATTCCATAAAATATATAAAAAAATTTTCAGTGAAATATATTCAGTAGTTTTTTAAATAAAAATTAAAATAATAATTACACCCTTTATATGAAGAGACCAAGTGACCATTATATGAAGAGATCACGTGAACTACATCAAAATAAAATATGGCATCCATCTTGTGTCAAAATCATGATTTTTAAAGCTCTTTTTAATTTATATTTAGTGTTGTATCTGTCCTAAAACCGTTTTATTTTTGCTTAAATTCTGTGCATCTACATTCTGAAACAAATCAATTACAATATATTTGAGTTTAAATGATCATGCAACTTTGATTATTTCTACAATGAAGCCTAATTTTCACTTATGGAGAATGTAAACACTAAAAGATATAGAATTAGTTGTACAAGAGTTACTGCATTTCTTTAATGCAAAATTATTTAGCTCATGGAGTCTGCAATATAGCTGATATGAATGAAACATTCATTGATTTTACATAGAGATGCAGAAGATTTTTTCTATGAAGTTTTAAGCATAGAGTTAAATTACTTGTACCTTTATGGTTTTAAGTTTTTATATAAAATAAATTATTGTAGTATTGTGATGAATGAAAGGAATGGAAAAAAGTTTATGAATGAAATGCTGCTTTTATATAAAGCCAGGCGATTTATATTTCGATGACGTCATTTGAATAAAGTTCATTTGTTTTCGATGAAGCTTTCAAATATAATAAATTAATGTTGTATTGTGATAATTTTAAAAATATTACCGAGGAATGTATCACATTTTAGAGATGTTTAAATAAAATTGCATTTCAGTTGGAAAGTGTTTCATAATCAATGCTTTATGCATGATTGATCTTTCTTGTTACATATTCATTATGTTATATTGCATTACTATTTTCTGTTCTTTGGTGAGATTAACTTTTTGATTTTTCTTTTTATATTTTATTTATATTTTCATGTATTCTAAATTTGTATGTATACAAATCATAAGTAAAAAACGGACACTTCCAATGAATATTATTTTGTTTGGATAATACCAAACTAGAAAATGCAAATTTACCTTGCTCTGATGCAACAATGCTCGAGCCATACATAACAATTGCTTTTCTCCAACTGAAAAATTATTTCCATCCTCAATAACAGTTGCATTCAGACCACCCTCCAAAGACGAAACCTATAATTAAAATTTCAAATAACAATACAAATAAGCATACAAAGGGAAATTTATTAAATTTTGTATAACAACTTTAAATGATAATACAAAGCATCAATTACTGTTTTCGATGGCTTCTTTAAAATATTTGATGTCTTGTTAATGTAATCCAAAATAATGAAATAACTTTCCTCCAAAAAATTATATCTTATGGGCAACACGTCTTTCCCTAGGAACTTATATTAATTTTTGTTCACATTCCATAATTAAGCTTTATCGTACCACATAATAACAAAAAATGAATACTTATTTGAAATTAGATCCAATTTGCAATTTTAAGACATTTACTTTTCTTTGGTGACTTCGCACATTTTAAAAAGCCAATTTATCCAAAACCAATCTCTCCCAAAAAATTGTTTGACAATACTAATATTTATAATTTTTTTTATGATTTTAGTGATTTAGATAAAAATATGCAATGTTCATGTAAACATCATTCAAATCGTAAAATATGAAATTGCTTTGAAACATCAAATTTGAATCAAATCATTTTAATATCATTTATTTTTAAGAATTCCAATGGAACAGTTCAACCCACCTGGAACTGATTTGGAGATATTTTTCAGTATTGTCTTTCAAATGCTATTTTAAACAATTTAGAACACATTTTAACCATTTTTTAAATTTAAATGTACTCGTTTGTTTCATTTTATAACATCACATAGATGGCAAACCACTTCAATGTTCTTACGAAGTTAATCACTTGCATACATTTGCAAATTCAAAATTCAAAGTAGTTTCCCAATTTTTTTTTTTATCAATCGGAACCTTTTCTTTTTTTCAAGCAGTACTAAAATAATTCATTATATACATACTATGTTTATAACTAGAAAATGTATCCAGCATCACCTGGGATTTAAAATGCATACCTCTGATTAAAATCACATCAGAATTTATAGTGAATTCTCAAAAACCACACTTTAGCAATATGTCTCTTTCTGAATCTATTCGATGGTATTAAGATGGAAACTTTCAGAGAGAGAGAGAGAGAGAATATCTTGGAGTTTTGCAAGATTACATCAACAAGCAAAAAGTATATATTTTTTAAAAATTCATCTATTAACAGAATAGATTCCATTTAAAGTTTGAAAGAGAATTTTCTGATCATGTTAAGATGTAATACTATTTTCGGTCATTAAGGAATTAATTTGTGTGAAAATCTCTCGAAATCATGCTAAATCATAAAATAACTAAAAATCTAACTCAAATTAAAAAAAATCCTGCCGAGACAGATTGTCCTGGGTACTAAAGTACCCCTGTACTGCATTTCAATGCAGTACGATGCTTAGATTTTTTGCTACAAATTTCACAAACAAACCCATGAACAGACACACAGACATATTTATTATTACACATTATTACACTTGTGAAGGCAACACGATGCTCATGAGCACCAAACAGTCAATCTCTACAACTTACAAAATTTTTTTAACCATTGCAAAAATGTTAGGATTTTATTTTCTGTGATGTATTATGGATCTTGAAACATATTTATTTGTTTTGCATAACTGGTTAATTTGAATTAGTTCCAATATTGAAAATCAAAACACTTGTAAGTAACAATAAACACTGTTAGTAATGATAAAATGAATATCTAAAAATATCAACCAGTTTTGGATGCAAAAAAGATCCATATTCCCCAGAATAAATGAAGTATCAGTCACACTGCATCTAAAGCTAGAAAATATCTGTCATTGCTGCCTGCTTTTGCTAGAGCAACTGCTGTCTCATTTACCCCAAGGAAAGTAACTCTTTTTAGTCTCTAAAATCAGTAAAATACTTACAAATATGTTTTATGTTGTTACTAATGAAGTGTTTAAAGTTTATTTATACAGCAGTTTGAGCAAATTATTTTATAATTTCGATAGTTGATACTAAAACGATACCTATTTCAATTTCCTTTTACCAATTTACTCGGGTGGCTGTGGTACTGTAAAAAGTTAATCTACTAGAAACTATCCACGAAAAGCTCAGAAATAAATTTTAATTTTACAAGACTTACAATTGAAAGACTTTTAATGAAATATGTCAAAGAATGTATATCTGAGTTTGAGTATGGAAAAGCACCAAAAATTTACTATGTCAAAATAGCTACATTTAGCTTTAGTTGATTCACTGGAACTTACTTTTTGCTTCATATCCACATCTGTAAGAACTTCCCATAACATTTCATCAGTAAATTCATTCTGAGGATCAAGATTATATCTAAAAAGGAGAAAACAATTAAAATACTACAATTTTTTTTTTTAACAATTTAAAGATGATCAAAATTTTGAGTTATATAATTGGCTGTATCCTAAATATCGCTAATAAAAGCCAAAATTTTATTACCACAATTGATCATAAAATTTTGACTCCTTAAATATGTTTTTTTCTTTAAACAACCTAATTCTGTAGATTTAAGATAAATATAATTTCATGTAAGGGTAAGTTATTCTCTTTAAAAACAATACTAGACCAAAACCTTATTCTAATATTGTTATATTTTGCCCTTATTCCAATATTCAAAATCACCATTTTATCAAATGCCAAAAACTAAGTTTCTTTTCAGCTAATTGCAAAAATAGAGTTACATTTATAAGCAAGAAGCTTTTGGGGTCCATTAAAGTAGCCTAAATGTAGATTATATATATATATATATATTGTTATTATACATTAAATTTTTATACCTGTAACTTCTAGTATAAAATTATATCACAAAAAGTTAATTCTATTGCTTCACATAAAAAAAGTAAATAATCAAAACTCATGTTTTTATTGATATTGAAGCATAACATACATGATACTATGGCCTATTTTATATGAAATGCAAAATTTTCTGTGTTACAAACCTGGTTTTCTACCATAAATACAAAAATTATTGGTTTAATAAGTGTCAAAGCATATTATCCATATTTTTCTGATAATTTATGATAAAGTTTAATTTAAGCATAGAAATTTCATTTTGATTAAGAAAGAAAGTTGCTTTCATTCACAACACTGTAGTTTATTGTAAAACTGCTACTGTTACTAAATTGTATATGGCATGCATGTTAGAATGCACTGCAATTTTTTTTTTCTTTATTCATACATCGTTCATTTGCTATGAGTGTTCTTTAGATCATAAAAATAAAATTGTATTTATTTGCTAACAGACATTCATATTTATTACAGTAGAACATATTCTTTCACTTTACACATGTTTAAGTGGTTACATATGTTTAAGTAGTTACACATATTTATGTTAAATTTGTGCATTGTTTCAGGAATGCTTCTATTACATAGAAGTTTATTTTTTAAGCAACATTTTTTGTTTAAAACTTTCATTATAAATATAATGCAAATAAATGACTTATTTATCCTTGTATTGCAGAATTGCAATCACACGATTGAAAAAAAAAATCTTTCGGTTTCCTATATGGATTTATGCTAGATGAGATGATATAAAATGTTTTGGACAAAAATTTTGCTTTAAATAAGAAGAAAAATGTGACAGAAATCCAATGTCAGTACCAAGATTGCCAATGTGAAAAATTCAGATTGGGCACACTGTAAGATCCATTTGAATTATGCAACAAAAGCAATTTTCCTGAATTACTGACTTGGCATAATTCACTAGTTTGAAACTTTTTAATTCATTTTAAAGTTTCTCTGGGTTAAGAGGTAGTACAACAACCTTATCAGAGGGACTTGATCCTCTCTTAGATCACAAAATTTCAGAACATGTCTATTTCTATTATAAGCTTGATCTGGCAGTCTTAATTTGTTATAATAATTGCATAAAGGTTTTAAAGGAGTGCATGTCTGTAGTTTTAATTTTGAAATTCCTGTTATAATATTTCAGTAATACGGTTTTCTTTCACTTTAACAATGGTGGGGGGGAGAAAGAGCTCCTGTGTGTAATAGAAAGTTGGTGGAGGGTCCCGCAGCATCACCAGTTAGGGTTTACAGGCCTTGGAATTGTGGGTCTCTGGAAAGTATATTATCTTTTTCAGCAAAGTCACAACCAGGGGAGAAAGAGCAACAGAATCATTCACCGAGTAGGAGTCGAATATGATCCCACCCAGTCTTGACCTCAGTCACTAAAGGGTTTAGGCTTAGGCCATGAATACGCACAATCCATCCCCATATCACCTGGAAGAGTCCAGTTCATGAAATACTGATTACCGGGATTTCTGTACCCCCTTAGAGAAGTAGGGTCAGCGACTAGAGAGCAGGGTGTAAGCTGTTGATAGCATTTTCGCAAAAATGCGACAAAATTCAACGTTTTGCGACAAATTGTATTGATAAATTTGCAAAAATAAGATCTTCAATTTTTCGCTTTTTATTATAAAACAACATTTTTTTTTCAACTACTCACCAATGCTTTTCAACATCCGCAGTCAAAAACTAAAACTTTGTACTATAAAATCCATGCTCGAAGAGTGAGCGAAGTCCTTTCCCTCTTCCTGTCTTTTAACCACTGCCACCTTTAACCTTTTGCTTACGGGTGGGACAGTGTCAATTCCAAACTAAAAACCTCTCAAAAAGACAGGTATTTGACATACCCTATCCCAAATGGTTCGATCCCCTTTGCAGACATTGGTGTCCTCACCGACAGAAACATTGCACCCATGTTTCTGTCGGCGAGGACACCAATGTCTGCAAAGGGGGATCGAACTGTTTGGGATAGGGTATGTCAAATGCCTGTCTTTTTGAGAGGTTCTTCAATTGGGATTGATACTGTCCCACCCGTAAGCAAAAGGTTAAAGTCTGCCTGTTCTATTAGCAGCGAGAGTTGATTTGTATCTTGTCCAAATATATCTCATAAACTAGCACCCTCGTGCGGTGATTGGAATGCTTCAAGAAGTTCATAATTTCAACAATATAAAAATGCACACTAAATTTTTGCTAATGTTTTTTTTATTTTGCTACAACTTTTTGCAAGCAGTTAGCAAAATTACTACAAAAGTTTTGAAGCCAGCTGAAATCCTGCTAGAGAGCCAATGCCCATTCATCTTAAAGAGAAGGCTTAACTTTTAGGAGGAAAGTGTGTAACATAAAGGAGAAATACTAGGATAAAGGTTCATGGTATCTTGTAAATAAATGCATTTTGAATTTACAATGCTTTCTGCTGTGAGCTCTCAAATGGCTAACTGTTACTTTCACACAGTTCTCCCAGGGCACTTGAATTGAGTGGCAAATAGCTATGGCACTTTTCGACTAAGGATATGGCTTTGCTTTTGGAAAAAAAATCCGTATCTTGAGATTTCTAGGACCTCTGTTTTGGATGAAACCTTTAAATTAACCTCTAAATGAATGCAAAATTGTTGTAACTCAACTCACTTCAAAAGGAAAGGTATTATCTAGAATAATTATAAAAATATATGATGGTAATTTGAGCTTAAAAGAAAAAAAACGCAGCTGTATAAAATAAAATTCTGCTAGCTTTTGCCTGAAGAGAGAGATAAATCTCAAGAGTAAGATCCATGCCGTTCAGACAAAATTAGATGAGGGAAAATTGTTACTTTATGAGACTTTGGTAATCATATCCCTATCATAACTAAGCAGCAGAAAATTTTCAGAAAAATAGGGATTAAAGAGAAATTTTGATGTTCAGGCCCATACAGATAGTGTATTCTGGTAAAGATATGGAAATGACCACTGACCAGACTAGAATCAAGATAGAAAATAGCATAAAATTTACAAACTTAAAGTTAGAAGTTAAGAATATGGCCTATTAACTATACGACTAAAAGATATTTCTAAGATAAACTTTCCCATCTGTAACTGCATCCCCATCATATTTTTATATTATAGAAACTGCAAGTTAAACTTCTAGTAACTATACGTGTTTAATTCTATTTCTTCTCTTTTGACTTGCTATATCTCCATTCCAACTTTTGCTTTCTGTATAAATCTTCAGCAATATTTTGACTAAATTATTAAATCAAACTCCCAATGACTACCTGTAGTTAAAATATTAATAGTGGTTATTATAATCTCAATATACATTTACTGGTCTGTATTTCAAAATCCATTACTAGAACTTATACAGAAGCAATGTGTATTTTGCAAGTCAAAAGTATATCATGCAAATCTGGGCGAGGTCTATTGACTTGTGCGAGGATGGCATGTAGCATAGAATTTCATTCTGGGCTGCCACAATGAATATTTATAAGTTCTTTTCTGTAATATTAAAAGAGATTTAATGCAACTGACATGTTTCTCATAATGCTACATGATTAGCAATTTTAGATTAATTTAGGACTAATTATTCACTATTTGATCCCACTATTCCATTACAAATAGAGTGGCTGCAAAGCACTGATCACCCAAAATATGCTAGGTAATGGGTTATAAATATATTTCTGTCTGAATCCTGATTGGAGTATTTCTGATCAGTGTAACTTATAATAAGTCTTTGGCAATGTATTTTTTCAAGTCAAAGACATCAATGAAAATATATCAAAATAAATAACTAGACACATATACAGAAAAATGACATTACAACTGGTGCATACATAAAATTTTATATATATACTTGCTTTTATAGAAAATTCTAATTGATTAGGAGTTGAGTTAATACAAAACATGCATTTATAGCCTTCTACCTAGCATACATTATCTTGATATTGAGTAAAACCACTAAGTACAGCTTTGAGTAAAAATGAGATATTCAATATTATATTTTAGCAAAATACATTACACATGAAGAAATATAAAATCTGCATTTGCGTAAATTAATGAATTTTCTCACAATGTCTCAATATGAAAACTGTTTTAATTTCAAAAGTATTTTAACAATATATTTGTACACTTTATATAAAAAAAAAAAGACCCAAACAAATTTGAAGTCTCATACAAATCTGATGATATATGCATGGACAGATTTCTGGAGAAAGTAATTTAAAAATGACACAACCTCCATTGAGAATTTAGAGTTGAAACTTCCATTTTAAATACTCTACACACAAAAACTTGAATGCTGGTCTACTGCACTTTTCAAAAGTGACACAGCAGTGGTGTCTGTTAGTCAAGAAATTACTATGCTAGTGTAACTAGTTGTGAACTAAACTAAGCAATACCAAGTTCTGTTCTGTATACTGTCATTACATAATCAATGCAAGTTTAGTTGAATTTCTAGTTAGCAAGATTTGTGGAAATAATCAATATGCAGTGATTAGAAAATTTTGATATCTCTAACTTTTGATCTAGGTGGCCTAGATTTTGTAAAAAATAAAAATGGAAAATCTGAGAGCAAAGCAATAGTACATCGTAGGCACACATATTTTAAAGCTAACTTTTAAACTCTTAAATGCTGCAACTTTTCTTCCAAACATTACAGTCATTTGTAAGTGAAATTGAGCTTCCAAAATTTTTTAATGAGTGACTTAAAACTAAGGAATATAAATGCTAAGAAAAATATTAATTTTGATGAGATAATAGAGGAATTTATATGCAAGAAGCACAAGAGATTAAAAAAAATTAATAATAATTGGTAAACATGTCAAAATTTTGGTATGAAGCTCTTGTTCGCATGCACTGAAGCAAACAGATAACATTTTTTCAAAAAAATTATCGACTTTTTACACTTTTTTTTGCAAAGCATGTTATGTTGTAATCTCATTTATAGATGAAGCTGTTACATATAAAAAATCTTAAAATACCATTCATTGAATTTAAATAGAGACTAACCTAAACAGATTTGTAATTTTAGATGACTATCACATTCTAATATCAAAATGCATTGTCTAAATCTAGTAACTACAAGACAAGTTTAGCTTGGTCATAAGGTATTTAGCAAGCATCTCAAGATACACAAAATCAAAAATAAAATCTGTATTTAAAAAAAAATACATAAAACTCTGGAAGCAATGCTTTTTTTGTTCATATTTACCCTGCAGGATACCACTTTACTATATGTGAATTTTCTTTGCTCTATCAAATTTGCAAAGATTTTCTAGCAGTAAAATATGGTGAATTATTTTTTTTTTACTTTTTCCAAAATTTAAGCAAGCTTCATTTCTTTACATTTTTGGAATTCTTTTTTTAAATTTTTATGTTCACTTCATCTCCCACAGTGTATTTCGTTATACTAAAAGACAAGTTTTTAACACCACTGCAATGATTTTCAGCAGTATTATCTACCTAAACCAAGGGTTCTCAAATTTTCAAAGTGTACTAGATTAAAAAATGTCTATCATATGCAAACCCTGCTTTGATAATTTCCAAAATTATCTATTTAGATACTACCACCACTGACATTTAAAAATGGTCACCATTTTGGTGCATTTCTT
The DNA here is from genome assembly GCA_951213105.1 of Amaurobius ferox. Classification (NCBI taxonomy): domain Eukaryota; kingdom Metazoa; phylum Arthropoda; class Arachnida; order Araneae; family Amaurobiidae; genus Amaurobius; species Amaurobius ferox. The sequence continues at coordinate 19,372,331 of OX578144.1, forward strand.
TTCTGATAATCTGAAATTACATAATTGTTACTAAGCTGTGACAAAATACATTGTAAAGTAGTATAAATCAATAACATAATGAAAACAATTTTCCTTTAATTACTTTTAGATAATTTATATTTTAAAAATCCTTTTTATTTTTTATTATACTAAAATTAAAAGAAGCTTCTGAGAATTTTTAATAATTTAAATTAAAAAAAAAATGCTTACTTTGAATAAAGGGTTTAAAATGATTTATTTACTCCCTGAAAACTAAGATAAATTTTGAAATAAATTGTACTGATAAAATTGAAAAATACATATTCTTGATTGTCCACTGATTTCTTTTTTTTTTCGTTTGCGATTGTTATTTTAGAAGTTAGCACAGAAATTAAATCCAATTAATAATTCTAGGAAAGACTTCTAAGGATATACAGTTTTATAAAGCTAATCTTGCTCCAGAACATTGTGCCCAATTAAAACCCTACACTAATCGTCACCTACATGCCGGTGCAGCAAGAAAAAGGAGAAGTGGTATACTCTCCCTACTCTCATTCACTCCACTATTCTATGGTATATAAGAAAGTATGGGACACCAATATCATGATGAGGAAAAGTTTCGAGTCAAGCATGGTCTTACAAGAAGGCAATTTTAAGAAATTTAATTTAAAAATAATTCTTTAAAAGGATTTTTAAATATTTAAAAATAATTTTTTTTTAAAGGCTTTGTTTAATTTGGCAAAATTAACATTGATGAATGGGATGTATTTGAGTGTTTTGTGTTAATATACACTATTTCAATACCACTTACATTCATAAATAGTTCAAACTATCAGTTTTTCACATAGACTAATAGTTCTGGGAATTATTATGCTGCTCTATAGGAAATAATGCTATGATGATATTAAATTTGAAATTCTTTGATTTTTAATTATGCAAATTAGAAATACATTTTCTATCCTCCAATTCTCATTTATTTTACATAATGTATTCACACATCAAATTCCATTGTTATTTGTAATCTCTTAAGTCCACACCTCACAGACATACATACTGAAATTTTCTTTTAGTGTTCAGCACATCGTAAAATGTGCTGTCTCATTAAAATCTTGACATCAAAATTAATAGAAACAATATTTTCCCTATACAGTATAAAAAGGTAAAACTTACGACAATAGACAGTACTTACCGGAGGGTGCCTGAAAATAGAACAGGCTGCTGAGGAATGATGGACAATCTTGATCTTAAATCCTCAAGGCCAATGTCACCAATATTAACACCATCAATAACAATACTTCCTGAGCTTAATTCAACTAATCGAAATAGAACAGCCCCAAGTGAAGATTTACCTACAAAATATAAAAGGAATTAAGATATTTTGCATAAGGTATAGAGAGAAATGTTAAATAGTATTGCATCAATAGCATATTAACTAAATTATCAATCCTTATTATATCTTACATAATAGCCAAACCTGCTTATAAAACATTATAAAAGCCTATGTAAAATTTTATCCCTGGAAAATAATTTGAGATAGTGTAAAACTTCCAACTTTCTAATGACTTACAATTTCTGACTATTCAGAATAATTAGTATTAAAATTGTACACGCCCAGTGTCAATTCAATAGGTGCGAAGATCACAACTAATGATAGAACCAATATTTCTGAAATTGAACAAATAGAACCTAAAATTGAGAAATATAAAGTCCAGGTTATCTATCCTGTGCACTCTGATACAAGCTTAATGTCTTTCGCTCTACGAACTAATGATAGCTGCTAAAATATTTTATGATTTTGTTTGGAAATATCTCTTAAGGATGCTTTCATCGAGCAAGTGCAAATTCATAAAAAAACAAGAAAGATCAATCATGCATAAGCATTGATTATGAAACACTTTCCAACTGAAATGTAATTTCATTTAAAAATTTCTAAAATGTGATTCATTCAGTGGTAATATCTTTTACATTATCACAGTACTACAGTAATTTATTATACTTAAATACTTAAAACTGTATCGAAATATAAATCATCTGATTCTTTATGCAAAATCAATGAATATTTCATTCCTATAACTTGTATTCCAAACTCCAGAGCTAAATAATTTTGTGTGAAAAAAATTCAGCAATTCTTATGTAATTCATCTTACAATCGCTTGAGATATTTGCATTCTGCATATGTTAAAATTAGGCTTCCTTGAAGAAATAATAGAAGTTTAGGGATCATTTAAAATCACAACTATTGTAATTGCATAGGCACGGAATTTAGATACACAGATAATACACAGATAATATATATGTGTATGTGTATGTACTCAAAGTATTGGAATCGTGCCGAAGATCGGAACTCGAATTTTCAAAGGATCTACACGTTTTGGGACTTCTAGAACACGAAAAAACTACTTTTAGGAAGACGTCTGTGTGTGTAAGGGTGTATCTGTGTATGTTTCTGTGTGTCTGTGTGGATATTACATCCACTCTAATTGAAAAACTAATGGACCGAATTTCATACAATTTGGTAGGTATGTTTTTTGTGGGAAATCCTGGTGTTCATTAGATTATAGTACGATTCGTAATAAAAGAATCTGCCTTCTTTGCGAAATGGCCGCAGAAATTGCCTTTATCCACTCTAGCTAAAAACTAATGAACCAAATTTAACAAAATTTGGAGTATAATATTTCAATAACCTACAAGTGATTTATATACCAAATTTAACAAAATTTTGTATATAAATCATTTGTAGGTTATTCTACTACTATTCGGGAAAAAGGAACGGGCTATTTTTGCGAAATGGCCAGCAAAAATCGTTATATATAAAAATAAAAGACTACGTGTGCTCAATTATATCAATTAAATTCCTATTTTATATGTGATTTTTGACAACAAAAAGAATAAGAATAACCCCATTACTCTAGGACTAGCCGTTCTTGAGATATTCTAGTTTTTTCGCGTTTTCGCTACGCCACCTTTGACAATAAGTCCAGCTATCAAATGAGAACCAAATTTAAGTTTAACGTGTAAATTCAATGTCATTTAAAATACTTATGTTGTGCAGATAAACACAAATTATCATTGAATAAATAAAGAGAACGAATGTGAGTCTGCAGAGAAAGACATGTGCTGTCCACATCAGAATTTTTAACAATATTACACCAATGATTTATAGAAGTGAACGGGGATTATTTTCAGGCCATTTCGAAAAAAATGTATGATCTATATTTAAAGATCCATCAAATTTTTGTCGAATAAAATGTTCAACAAATTTAAGCTGTGTACCAAATTTTAACTCTCTAGGACGTAGGAAAGTGCATTTAAAATGCCATCAATTAAATTTATCATGAAGAGTTATATAAAATTTAAAAAAAATGAAAAATTATCTACCAAATTTATTTTAAAATATGAAGCCACTCCCATATGCAAAACGTTTAAACAAATGGAGAGATATTTATTATATAATATCTCTCTCTTTTCTTTCTGGAAGATATTCCAAAGTCAGAATTTAATTGAATTTGTTTTTTTCCCTATATTAAATAATTTTTTTAATTAAAAAACTACTTAACATATTTTACTGAATTTTTTTTTATATATTCTATGGGATAATGTGAATATTTCCTAAAAATTTCGAAGCAATTCGTGAATTTTAAATTTACTTAAAAAATGTTTGAAAAATTAGGTCCCATAGGGTTCAATGCATTTCATTTTTTCAACCCGGGTTCAATAAAAAACTAATTGGGTGATATTATTTATTTACATTCCCATAGGTCCTACAGACCGTCTGAACAACATACTAAAATTTCATTTTGATAAACTCATTTTTACGGCAGTTATCGTGCTAACGGACAGACAGACAGACAGACAGAATGAACAAAGTCATAAACACTTTTAAACTTTGTTGTAAAGTGTTAAAAAGCTGTTAAACATAACACCATAGCTGCCAACCTCCAAATATGAAAAACCGGGAGATTTTTGTACTAAAATATGAAAAAACCGGGAGATTTCGATCAGCCCAATTTTAGACAATGCAGACAGATTGCAAATGTGGAAATTATTTTCACAATTAAACGAAAAATAAGGAGGATCGCGCACAAATGCCGTTTTTCGCGATACTGCTACAAAATAGCCTTTCATTTCATTAATAATACGTTAAAACAATAGTTTTTCTGTATGAAATACGAAATAATTATAAACAAATTTGACGATGTTGACAGATTGCAAAAGTCGAAATTATTTTCACAATTAAATGAAATATTAAGAGGATCGCGCACAAATGCCGTTTTTCGCGATACTGCTGCAAAATAGCCTTTCATTTCATTAATATTATGTTTAAACAATAGTTTTGCATGTAAAACAAAATAATTTAATAACATTTTAGTCGATGCAAATGCGTTTTTCCCACATTAATTAGATAATCTTTGGTCATCTCTCTCATGATGCTGAGAGAATAATCGCCGTTTGGGAGCGGCAATTACGCGATAGCTGGGAAACGGATTTTTAGACGAAAGAACTGGAAAACTTCGATTTCAAAATTTGTGACTTCGTTTCTCATTTTGTGATATTTTCGGAATATTCGTGATCTATTTTCGATTCTTTTTCTTTTGTACCCTGTAGATACAAATACAAAAATACAAACGTCAATCGCGATCCATTCCTACACCGCGGTAGCAGAAAACTGCACCGCGTAAAACAATTGAAAGTAACGCGTGATTTCTGCCTAGAAAGGGGGAAAATAAGGGCAGCTGAGTGAAAACTGGGAGATTGAGCGACTTACCCGGGAGACCGGGAGATATAGCAAAAAACCGGGAGTTTCCCGGTAAAACTGGGAGAGTTGGCAGCTATGTAACACCTTAAATTTTTTACAAATTCATTATGGTGAAAATTAGGGGGGAAATGTTGTTATTCCATTAGGAAATATATCTGCTACTTAATACACCTGGTACCAAAAAACAAATCAGTTAAATTCCCCTTTTGCACAACTGTTGTCAAATTAGGCTAATACAGAATTCATTTTGAATTAATTGATACTACAAATACCCAGCACTGCCTAGTACTTAAAATAGTATTAGTTTTTAAAGCTAAGTGGTCAGGCAAAATTAGAGTCTTGCAATAATATCACTCCATTTCTTCAATAAAACTCCCACTGATATACTGATGAAATAAAAAATTCAATACTTAGAACCAATAAAATAATCTGTTCAATTCTAATGCAAATCTAAAGTATTTCCTGCATATTCAGTCCCACCTTCTAGTTGTAAAGTAAACTGGGTGAGATAGGAGGAAAAAAAATAAAATGGTATGAGATTTTCCTACTAATTTCATAATTATTTTGCAAACACAAATTGCCTTTTTATTAACATCTTGAATTCGAATACTTTTAAGAAAACAATATTTTTTCTATACTGCAGTATAAAAAAGTACATATGCACAGCATTGCTATTTAGTGAGAGAAAATGTTACTTATTTTCATTTGATTCTATATGTAAATGTATAGAGCATTTAAATCAATGTGAAATGTGCACAGGATATTTCAGAATAACATTCATTGTTAATATTCAATATTGAATTCCAAAGATAATCCTGTCAAAGTAATTTTTCTACACATATGCTTTACATCTACATAAAGTAATATTGAAACATTTTATGCACATGTTCTTACCAGATCCAGTTCGGCCAACGATACCAATTTTTTCTTGATGCTCTATTTCAAAAGTTAATCCTTTCAAAGCCAATGGCAAACCAGGCCTATACCTCATTTTCACATCCTTGAAGGTAATCTTTCCTCTTGTTGGCCAGTCAAGAGATGGCTTAGATTTTTCTATAGTAGATGGTGCCTCACACTCCAACTCCTCTGTGTAAGATTGAATTCTTTCTACTGATGTGAACCTGGTTTCAACGTCACAGCCTTGTCTCACAATGTATTGGTACATTCCACTTAGCTGAAAATGAATATGATATATATATATAAACTAGAAGGATAAGTCCATCATAAGGCAGGATAAAGTTGCAAAAGATTATTTCAGATCCACCATTCATAAAGTTGCAAAATATATACGCTTCTAACATCCACAGACACATGTGAGCCATACACCCATCCCATTTAATATTATTATTTCTTATACGACTCCTTATTAAAATACACATACTATACCATCCATTAACATAAAAGTAATTAATTAACAGTCCATATGACTCTCTAACAAACAAATGTATCAAGTTTAATGCCTCAAACTTTTTATTTTAAATTTTAAATTACTGGTCTTACCATGGACGTAAAAGGGACTAACTCTCTCTAACCTCATTGGCCATATAATTCAGTTCAAACTAATATATCTATAAATCAATTTTGCATTAATTTCATTGTTTAAAACATGATTATTAAGATAAAGGAGAGGAAGCAAGTTTCTGTAACACGATGGTTTAAATATTCAAATTCTAATTTTTTAAATTGGAATGACCTCTCAATATTAACTTTCCTATTCACCTGAATCATGGCATTTTAATAAGCATTCATAAATGATACATAACCACACTAAATAATTTACCATTTTCACATGGTATGAGGAATCTACTCATATGTTTATGACCAAATCATAATCAATGACAAATGATCTTATAGGATACACTTGCATACTTAAAACCCAAGTTTTCTGCTGTTCCAGGGTGGCCACTCTTTGGACATATTGAAATTCCCTGACTTTTCCAGGTTTTCCAGGTGAGTTGAAAAGAAATTCCAGACCAGTAATTTTAACATAAAACGTGCGCACGTACGTCCCTATTTAGTTACAAATTTGATTAAAGAATCTTAACAATTTAACTCCACTATCCAAAAAAATTATATTAAATCAGCAGAAAAAAATACACATATTTGTTTTGTCTTTACAAATAAATTTTGACTAAAAAATTCATGTAAATGCAGTAAAATTGGACTACTGAAATATTTAAAAGAATTTAATGGTTTTCATTGAAGACAATAAAAAGAAATAGTCTAAACTGATGTTTATAAATATGGGCATTGCAAATTGCTCACAATGACAGAGATCATTAAAGATATGCAATAACTACACTACAACAAGCCACAGCCATTGAATAAATGTCAATTCAGCAATGTCGAAAGAATGTCATTAAAATAGAAAAAAATATAGTAAAATGTATATAATATACAGAGATGCCAACCTCTGCAAGGGGTCATCCGTAGAAAAATCAGGAGTTTTCAGTAAAACCGCATTGACCATCAGTAAGATTTTATGTATATTGACAATATATATTTTAAAACCTTAGAATAAGTTCAAAATGTAGCTTTGCTAACTTAACTGAGTTAATTACAACTGAATGACACTATGTGAAAATAATTAGGAAATTATCCTTTATAATTAACCAAAATATAAAATAAGCTAGTTTAGTCATGTTAATGTACAACAATAGGGAGACGGAGATCAATGGAAAAGGTTAATTTTGTACTCTCGGCAACGCCCGAGGGGGGGGGGGTTGAATTTCACGATCGTACTATTTATGTGAAAATAACTAAAAAATTAGCCTTTATAATCAACCAAAATATGAAAATAAGCTGGTTTAGTCAAGTTAACGTGCAATAATAAGGGGATGGAGATGGATGGAAAAAGACAATTGTGTACTCTCATCAAAGCCCGAAAAGGACTGAATTGCGCAATCCTATAATTTAAGCGAAATATAATTTGTTTAGTAAAATATTTCTTTATTTTTACGGGCACTATAAAAATAAATTAGGTCTATTGTTCTGATATGAAATCATTAGAAGAAAATGGATGCAAACTGATAATTTTGAACTCTCAGCACAGCAGGGAATATGAACTGAATGGTAGGATGCATGGATTTCACGGGATTTTCCGTAGTTTTGGGAGTAATGTCCATAAAACCGTAATATAAAGTAAAAATCCATACAAACTACGGAAAATCCGTAAAAGTTGGCATCTCTGTACTTGACATTTGCCCAAAATGATGCACAAACTCCGCATTTTTGCTTTTATACGGAATTAAATGGACACATGGCAACCTTTATTTAGCAGTTATGAGTACAGCGTAATACTTGGCGAAATTTTTCGAAAATGGCGTACAAACTGGGCAGTTCTGTTTTGATATGGACAACTAGTAAAAAAAAAAAAATTCCAGAATTTTCACAAAATTCACTGACTTTTCCCGGTTTTCCCTGACCATTCTAAAATTCCCTGACTTTTCCCGGTTTCCAGATTGAGTGGCCACCCTGTGTTCCTGATATATGTTCATTCTGTATCGACAAATTACTGAAAAATATTTCAAAATGAAATTCTGATTGTGTATAAAAAAGAGATACAGACATGATTTTAATTTTTTTACCAATAGTATCGCTGATCATAAACAAATGTTTAAAAAATTTACATAAATATTTTTAAAACGTAAAACTATATGAAATTTTTGGAAAACAAAGACAAATACACTTATCCCCCGATTTACACGGCACTTGTTTTACACGATTTCGCTTTTACACGGTTTATAAATTAACAGATTTCAAAAAATTGATAAAAATGTACATTCCACTCCATATACGCCTATACAAAGATTTGATGACATTTTTGAATTTTATTCCTTTAGTAACACTGATGAAAACAACAGGGGATTCCCGGTGTTGTAAAATATATACATTTAGGGGAATCCCCGTAATGGGGAAACCCCGTATAGGGAAATCCCGTATGTATTTCACAACAATAAAGCTATCTGGTTCATGCAAGTACATACTGCAGAAACATTTTAGCAGCAAAGCTTATATTATTGTGCGTTTATCTTTTGAACTGGTAAGTTTTCAACATTTATAGTTTTTCTTGCATCTTTATAATTTGCGTAAATTTGTTAAGGTTCTATAATGTCAAAGGATTTGAAAAAAATCAAATAAAAAGATAAGCTATTTCTTTAGAAACTAAAATTCAAATATTAGACCGTCTACGTAATAGAGAAAGAGTAACGGGTGTTGCTAAATTTTACTCCATGAATGAAGCCACAATAAGGACAATAAGAAAAAATGAAGACTCCATTAGAAAAAGAGTAGCAGCTGGAACCTGCAGCAGTATGAGTACGACTTCATATGTTAGAGATGTTACAATGGAAAATATGGAAAAAGCCTTAGTGATATGGATAGAAGACCAAACTCAAAAGCGAATCCCGATCGATACCAATGCTGTTACAAATAAAGCTTTGAAGATTTATCAATCACTTAAGAATCAGTCGCAGTCCACTTCATCCAATGAAAAGAAGGTATCTTTTTCCGCAAGCTGTGGGTGGTTCGAGAGATTCAAATAAAGACATTCTTTACATAATCTAAGAATGAAAGGTGAAAGTGCATCTGCTGATTCGGATGCGGCACAACAATATCCGGCAAAACTTGCTGAAATCATTGCAGCTAACTCCTACACTTTTGATCAGGTTTTCAATGCCGACGAGTCCGGATTATTCTGGAAAAAAATGCCGGAAAGAACCTTTATAGCCAAAGTTCACAAATCAGCTAGTGGTTATAAAGTAGTGAAAAGTCGTATAACAGTTCTTTTCTATTGCAATGCTTCTGGCGATTATATGATGAAACCATTGGTGATTAACAAATCAAAATCACCACGATCATTCAAAGGAATAAATATCAAAAACCTTCCCGTCTATTGGATGACTAATAGAAAAGCATGGGTCACTGCCATAGCTTTCAATGAATGGTTCCATAACTTCTTTGTTCCAGATGTCAAAAATTATTTAACTAAAAAGGGATTGCCTTTTAAGGTTCTTCTATTAATTGATAATGCACCAGGTCATCCTCCAGATTTACAACACGAAAATGTAAAAGTTGTTTTTTTACCAAGGAATACAACTTCCTTATTACAGTCGTTAGATCAAGGGATAATTTCGACTTTTAAAGCACTGTACATCAAGCAAACTTACAGGTATATCTTAGAACAAATGGAGAATGATGAATCTCTTACTCTGATGGATGCTTGGAAGAAATTTACAATTTTAGATTGTGGTAAGCATGTTGGACTGTCATACACTCAGATCAACGATCAACGTTTGCTGGAAAGCAATATGGCCGGATGTTGTTGAAAGTGGAAATGATAAATCACCAATAGAGCATGAATATTCTCAGATCACTGAGTTGCCCATACTATAGGAGAAGAAGGTTTTGAAGATTTAGCTCAGGCAGATATTGAAGAAATAATGGCTGATGAAGAATTGAATGAAGATGATTTGATTAATATGATTAAGACAATGATTCTGATGAAGAGCAATCTGAACCAGTTGCGTTCACAGCAAGAATCATAAGCGTAGGACTTGATTTGGGAAGAAAATTGGGCAACCATTTCTTACAATATGACACAAATGTTGATCGAGCTCTCCGATTTCAGCGAGACCTTCGTAAATGCTTCAATCAATATGAAGAGGTCTATAAAGATTTAGCAAAAAAACCCCTAAGCAATTGTTAATTACTGATTTCATGACAAAGTCTTGTCAACCCGAGATCTTGCCTAATTCATCAGCCATTGAGCCAGAATCACATCAAGAAAGCTCAAGTGATGAAAGTGATATCATACCTATCAGAAAGAAAAGACTGATAGTACATGAAAGTGATGACAGTGATTAAACTTATAATTAATTTTTAAGGGTCTTTTTGTTTTTTTGTTCTTTGTTCCTAATGTAAAATAAATTAAATATGTTATATTACTACATTCATATGTTTGTTGTTTTATAAACTAAGTATAATTTTAAGTTTTCTAAGATGTCTTACTTTTGTTTTACTTAAATAAATGACTGAATCATGCACATTTTGGGGTTATTTTCGTTTTACACAATTTTACTTAGCAAAATCCAAGATTTCAATTTACACGGTTTTGTGCAGAACCTATCTTCCGTGCAAATCGGGGGACAGGTGTACAAGCAAAAATTCCCTGAAATATCATACCTTTTTTATGTAATATTTCCCTATATTTTAGAGGGATGCGGAGAAGCATGGTTAAAGTTAATCAAAATCATATGTTGAGTCCCAAAAGTAAGGAAGAAATAAATCTGGATGCCGAATAATGTTAGAAAGTATGCTTATATAGCCTTTTGCTGCATTCTGTGAAATTTCAGGAATTATGATGAGTTCTTATGGTTAGCCGAAAGTTATCATATGTCAATAAATTTTGTAATAAGTCCCCAAATGTAGAGTTCTTCCCACTTTGATCAAAGTATGGTAAGCAACAACCTTACGAACAATGAAGCTCAGTCTCTGCTGTGAAGATCGCTTTACTAAGAGACAGCAGCATTCTCATACCTCATTACACTATTAATATTTTCAAAATAACACTAGAGATATAAAATGTGATATCTATTTGTAAAAATATGTGGTGTTAATTTAAACAAAGAAAAATATAAATAAATTTCCTTAAAAATTAAAAATGTATATATAGTGAGGGTGAAATTTATATGTTGAAATGCTGAGAATTTTTATTTCTTCTTCATATTTTATATATTTAAAAATTAAAAACGCCATGGCTAATTTCATGACCTCCCCCATTTTGTGGATTTCTAGGCCATGGCCTACTGAGCCCATGCATAAAATAAGCCCTGATTATAACTGAATTCTATTGCATAATGTGTATTGTAGACAAATGTTTTAATAATTTAAATCCTCAAATCATGAAATGTGTGATTGCAACATTCTGAACATTAAATACTAACAAAATATGGGGAACTTTCACAAAACAAAGTGGCAATGCATACATAAAAATAGTTGAATTATCTGCTTCTTCACATGTTGTTACATGATTCTGCTACAAAAGTTGATTTAACTATCAAAGAAATTCAAATAAGTAGAACAAAAATTTAAAACACGAAATATCACCTGTAACACCAGAGCAATGACCATGGCAGCAAATGCTGGGTTGACGGAATCTCTGAAAAATATGACAAACAGGGAAGCCACACAAGTAACAACAAGGCCCAGCATTTCCATTCGGACACCCAGCCACCTCAAAGAGCAGTAGTACAAGTATAGAGGGGAGATGTGCTTATCGACTAAAACAGTGAACCTAGAAAACAGATTAATAAAAAATTGTCAATAAAAATCCCATTAGTATGTTTGAAAGTAGCTATAAGTTAGAATCATGCTCTCATTAGAGATAAAGCATTCACGGACTGGCTTTAGACTTTTTATGTAGTTGTCAATATGGAATAGTCAATACCTGTAATGGCAATAAGAAAACTTAATTTGCGACACAATTTTGTGAGCTTCTATAGATGACAAATTCTGTCCTACCACACAGACAACATAAAATTTCTTAAAGACAAAGCTGAAACATAATGAAACAGCTCTTCATACTTTCAGAAGTTTACAAATAATTGAGAACATCTGATTTAGTTCTTCATTAATTAGCTCCACAATAATTAGCTCCACAATCCTTAATGATCCACAACTCTTTTTGAGTATTTAGTTTTATTATTTTTCTTCATGGTTTTTATTAACTGGAATTGAAACTTCTTATTTGATATGTATATATTTGTAGTTTATAAAAGCATGATTCAATTCATGTTTTGCTTTAGTTAAAAAAACAGAACCATAATTTTATTTGTTAAGCCGAAAGTCGTTGCACTGCTAAGCTATCATTGAATATTTGTGCACAATATGTGTAACAGATATTTTTGTATGTTTCATAAGGAATAAATTAAATTATTTATTCAAATTTATCTTTTGGGGTTCAATTTATTACAGTTGTGTGAGGCCTCTCTAATGATGTGACATCATAATAAATTCACAAAGGGCATATTACAGGGGAATTTAATGCAATATTCAATTTAAAAGAAAAAAAGTTGCAATACAGGAATCAAAATTTTAGTAGATTAAAACTTAATTAAATATCTTTAGTGAAAGCTAAAAAAATTTTCAAAATAAATTTTGTTGAATATAATGCAGAAATTTCTTTTACATAGCATTGAACTTGCAGTCTTTAAATTATGAGAGCAACACTCTAGGAATAGCAGCCCTATCATGACTATATAGTATAACCATTAAATAATTTATTAATTTTCCAAACCAGCCATTTAAAAAAAATGTTGCATTTTGAAGTGAAATGTGATACTCTGATTCATTTAGAAAGTATCAGAAGTCAAATCAAAGGACCTTTTGAAAATCAGTTAAAAAGAACTTTAAAATGGAGGGGGGGGGGGGTGAAGCTAGTTTTAAGTTTAGATATAAAAAAATAAAGACCCCCAATTTAGTAAAATGGTAGAAAGTGTGAATTTCTATATTCATTAAATCAAGAGAAATTGCTATATTGAGGGGACGAAGTTCAAATTGATTATGACTCATTATATTTCTTAAAATTGCTTACTTTCTTAAAAAGATTTTTTTATATGGATGTTCTTTAAACAGAGGTAATACAAATTTCAATGACTATGCATAAAAAACTGATTTCGCCAATCAAAGGTTAAAGATTATGACATCAATTATATCTATTGACTCAAAAAGCTTATATATGCCTGTTTTAGATATTCAACATAAATATTTAACTATAAACATAATAATAATAAAACAAAATGGATGGTATTACTTTTCAAAGAAGTCATCTTGCTTTTGAAAAGCCCTTATGACACCAATGCCTTGAACAGTAGCAGAAACATGACTAAAGATGGGTGACCGGGTAATAGTTTCATATCTCTTTAAATCATTTATTGTTACTCTGAAGAGTTTTTGGAGGAACAAGAACATGGAACCCAGAACAAGAAGTGGTATCACAAACCAGTGATAGATCAGCACAACAAGCAGCAAGGCAAATACCACAGAACAAATCTTTTGAAGAAGTGTTACCAATATAGATGGCATGTTGGAATCAACTGCAAAATATAAATGGAAAATTATATAAAAATTTAACTTTAACAGAAAGAAATACAATAACAAGCCAAATATTAGAGAAAACAAAACAAAACATAGTGTTACAAAAAAATTACAATAACATATTTAAAGTGATACATACATTTTTATTAACATAATTTAAGCATTGAAATGATAATTATTTTCTGCAAAGAAAATATAATCACTTCAGTTGTGCTACTTTTTATTTGATTAGTACAAATATATAATGGTAATCAACTATAAAATAGTACAATCAAAATGTTTTAAATGCAAATTAAGATATTCAATTTCAAATACATACATAACTAAATATATTATTGGTATTATGCTCAATATAATTAAAGATTTAAAAAAAAAAAGAGAGATATAGAAAAAATTAGCATTTACTGCTAAATACAGAAGTTAGAAATTCAACTTTTAACACAAAGATTAAAATAAAAACTTTGTTGAAAATGGCAAATTATAATATATAAATTAGCTGTTTGGTGCAGCAATATTATTTCACATTTTAGAATACAAGAACCCAGAAGTACTGAAACCTTAAAAATAAATATGTAGTTTAGATCGATTAGAATTTATGACAATAAATAGTGTTTCCGTATGTGCCATCTGCAATAGGAAATCTGTGGTGGGTAAATGTCAGACAGCGACGAAATCTGGTACAGAGGTACTTTAGGACCTGGAAAATATGCCTCAATGAGATTTTTTTAAAAGCCGAATTAGTATTTTAGTTATTTCATGGTTTAGTATGATTTTAAGTGATTTTTGCACAAATTGGTCACTTTGTAACTGAAAATATTATCACAGAGTAAACCCATACTGACACCATTGGAAAGATCAACTTCTTTCTAACTATGTTTGTACCGGATCCGTTAGACAATTCCTTCATATTCATTTAATTTTTTTTAAATATATTGTAAATTGCATTTTTTAGGTTATCTAATACTTATTTTGTCACAATCAAAAAAGTAAGATTAGCACAATTCTATGGTTTGGTAAAAAATTGTGTATATATCTATCTTCGTATTCTAACAATAACAACAAAAAATGCGTTTTTAATTGCGACATTACTTTATTTTTGTGATTACACAAATGCATAAAACATATTTTTTCTGCTTGTAAAAGGGTCGCTTTCTTCCGTAACCAGTTGACTTTGCTGTGAATGCCTGCTTTGGAACTCACTTTAAGTTTTAGGTCACACCTTCTCTCCTGCCGAAATGATGGTTTCTTTATTCTTTTTTTGTGTATGTGAATAATATCAATGGTTGGGGTTTCTCCGGCGAAAAAAATGGAACATTAAGAAAAATATTAACACTTTGGACGCTTATACCAATGAATTTAACAGATAAAAATGTAAATAATTTTTCTTGTTTTGTCAGAAATAAGGTCCAGATTATGAATATATAAAAATAATTTCAATATTTTAATATTTTGAACTTTTTTTTAAAAAAACTTTAAAAAATAGCTTTCCGAGAGAGTGTTTTCTTTTTCATTTTTCTAATTTTGAGTTGAAATATATAGTAAATTATAAAATATTGATATAAATAGCAAACAAAAATGTGCACTAAAAAATTTAATATTAAAATGTATATTTATTATTAGAAAAGTTTTTATAGTTTTTGTGTCATTGTCTTGTCAAGTTGAAGAAGATAGAATTTCCATTTTTTAAAGATTGTGATTCTTATATCTCAAATATTAAATGAGCTAGCTTTGAACAATAAGCAAGAATTTGTAGCTCTTTGAAAGCCCTATAAGTGTATATGATCAGATTTTGGATTGAGTTTTTTCCCCCCGATATTACAAAAGTTGAGAGTTGAGTTTTATTTTACAGAAATGTTATGTATGTAAAATTATTTCGGCTCCATCGGACTGGAGACACTGCTTTTTTTTTTTTTTTATGCTTTCCACATTTGTGAAGAGCATGGTTTTAAACCAGGAAATTATTTAACAGGGGTTTCAAGAGGTGATTCTGGAAACACATTATTTAAGTAGAGGGTACTTATTGAGGTCCAGGGCAACACCAAGTAATTTGGTCTAGTACTATATAAAATTAAATAATACTAATGAAAAATATTGAAATCAACATAAAATATAAGATCAAATGGGTGATTCTACAAATAGGTGTACTTTTACTGTCCCACTATTATAATTAAATGTGGGGTACTAGAGTAATGAAATAAATTTTTCTTCCTAAATTATGTGTAAAACTAAAGGATTGTTTTGCAACATATTTAGTTCCTTTCATTTTTAGGGGGAAAAATTATTTTGTCAATAAATGTCATTTAGCGTGGTGGTTGGTAACAAGTGAAGTTTTTCAGAATAAACATGCCACAAAAATCAAACTTGTGAAATATTTGTGTTTTAACACATTCGCTGCCAACTATGAGAATACTCGTAGCTGGCAAACTGAGTTTACTTGCCAGCTCCGAGATAACTCGTAGGTTTTGGTATGCAGATTGGATCTTGGCACGTGTGAACGGATGCACAATACCAGCTTTGGCAGCGAAAGTATTAATTAAGTATTTTTATTTACAAACATGTAGAAAAATGAGATATAAAAAGAAAACAAACATTTATTACAATAAAATATAAATACATAGTGAAAAACTTTTGCACTATCATTAGCATAAGTAGTTTTCAACAGTAAGAAATTGATAACAAGAATAGCTATTTTTATTTAGATGTGATACAGATGATAGCATTGATGCTGTCTGGTGTGAACAGAAGTGTGCTTTATTAAAGTTGTGATTTGTTTTTTGGATTCTGGATATTTTGATTTCAAAAAGAGGTATAGTATGTTTTCTACTAGTCATTAGAATGGACTGCATAAAATAATGCACACAAAATTGAAAAATATATTATAATTGTGATTTAACATATTAAAATGTCATAAAATATTTGCTTTTGATTCAAAACATTTAGGCTTAATCTAAATGTGGTTAGAAGACATTTTGGTTGGTTTCGTCATTAGCATGGTCATAATATGTGTCCTTAGTATGGATATCTCTTTTCCATGTAAATGACATTTGTCTATTCTAATGATTTTATTATGCATTTTGTTTCATTATCCAAAGTGTATTTCATTATACTGTAATACCCTAGGTCATTTAAATGCTTATTTTAATATCATTTTATGAACCAAATTGTTTTTAGAATTGATTGCTAAGTCATTAGCATAGAGGTTAAAAATATTTTATTTTTTTTTTCATTTACTAAAATGATAATTCTGCTGGTTATTGGGCTTTTATTCAACACGTATAAGGAACTTTTTTTTTTTTTTTTTTTTTTTAGAATTTTTTGTAAATTTTTTTTTTTTTAATTTTGATGTGGGAAAAAGTACACCTAATTGTAGAATCATCCAAATACAAAATAATAGGATAGAAATTTAATCCTTTTGTGGATTTTTGATTGTCTTTACACAACCCTGTAAAGAAAGGAAACTTTTCTTTCCTTCAGACATCAATAAATGGTGTCACTCTACTTTAAATATTTTTTCATAAATAAGTATTAATGCTCAATAGTACTGATGTAGCAATGACTTGGTTTATTGTTAATATGAAAACTGCAATATGTAAAACAACACTTTATCTCCAATCACTCTATACTGATTACTTTTCACTGTTTTTAGGATATTTTTATCTAAAGATCAATTATTAATAAGAAATGTTTTCAAAAGTTTGAATAGAAGAATAGCCATATCTAGTGCTACAAATGGAATGAAAGATTATAAAAAAAAATTGAATATAATACACAAATCAACACAGAAAATGCAACACCATGAAAGAGTGAATAAAGTGTCATTATAAAGAACACACAGACAGAGATGGCATATATAAATAAGTGATGCTATTTCCAGAAGATTAATGTAATTCAATAATGGCATAGACAGGATGATCAGTAAGCAATAGGACCACCTCTTGAGGCGGCACAAGCAGCAACCCTTTGAGGAACAGATGCAATGAGCATGCGGATAGTTTCTTGAGTGAGGGATGAATGACTATATGCCTTCAACCATCCTTCACAGACCATCCTCTGTTTGAAGTGGGGGCAGAGCAGTCAAATGACTGTCAATCACATCCTATACATGCTCGATGGGTGAAAGATCTGAAGACAGTGGAGGCCAAGGAAGTGCAGCATTCCGGAACTGCAGCAATCCAAAAGACGGAGCACTTTGCTTCCGAACTGTTCCCAAAGGATGGCAAATTTTTTGCGCTGAGCCTAACTCTAAAAAAAAATTCACTAAAAATCACCTATTCAACACAGAAATCTACTTTTTTCAGGAATAAAAGAAATATTTATTTTCTATTTGATGTATATTTTTCATACAAATCTGAATACAAAATACTCGTTAGTTGCTCCCATTCTTTCATCCGAAATAAACGGATAATTTCACTGCCTCTAAACCCCCCCCCCCAAAAAAATACTCTCTTATATTCCTATGATTCACCAATGAAATCATAACGCTGAAATAAAAACAAAACCCGAAACTCAATTATAAAATTGTTGATGCTGCGAGAATTGCTAAGTCTGTTTATATTACTAAATCATGTTTCACCGCTCCAAATGGAGAAATAATTCATTGGAAACTCCTTATGCCAAGGTCATGTATCTGCAAAATACGTTGAAGTTAATTCCACGGACATTTAACGTCATCTAGTAGACAAATTAAAACGTTCCACGTGAAGGCACGCATGCATGCCACTCGCCATTTACAGTAAAGTTTCCTCCATCACGAGTGCGTGCCATCCGTCCTTGAATGCAAGTTCGCAGCCGACATGCAGGCATGCCAGTCGTCCCGAAAGAGTTAATCCATCTTCTCCAAATCCTTTACACAGTGGATGCATCTGTGTGTTTCATCAACAAAATGCCGGTACGACCACTCTGCCATACGTAGGCCTAAAATGAAATCCCTTGCACAATTGTCCAAATGTTGAAACGGACTTTGACATTATCGGCCAGGCATCTCTTCAATAACACTGGTTTTTTGAAATGAAAAACAGATCGGAAAAAGGGTTTCTGTAGGCGACAAACAGTAACAACTGTTGGCTCATTTGCCATTTCCACCCTTTTATCCTGCACTCTAATTACATGACTTACTTGCATTTCAGATCATTTGCATATATTGGTCAGCTGCATTTGTCTCACAATTTGCATAATTATACGGCCAAATCTTCATGGTGTTACATTTTCTATGTCGGGTAGTGTAAAATATAATGATAATTTGCGATAAATATAAATTTAAATATCTCAAAAATGGTTAATTTTCCACATATAGAGTTGATTAGGAAAATTTGGAATATTATTTCTGTGCATGATGTCATAAAAAATGAATTTTGTGTGTCTAGCTATTCTCAAGTAATAGCTGGAAGAATTTTGTAACAAAACATTTCAAGATTTATAATGTGTTTAAGCAAAATTTCAAGATTTTAGGTTTTTTTACTCTACTTATAGCTCAGGTACTATGTGTCTCTACCTTCAAAAGTTTGGGCTGTAAATTCATCACTTAATTAGCCTCACTCAACTATATAACAAATAAACTTATTTCCATAGCCTTTACATAATTTAAAAAATAAAATTAGGGTCAAAGATAAATTTTTAAAACGAGTTGTACACTTACATTTTTTAATTAACCAACCATCAAAAAATAAAATTAACATAAAATCAAATTACTTGAAAATCAAATTGACGAGAAAATAATTATGAACAACTATACTTTCATCAATATCATGTGTGAAGACATTGAGTATTCTGCCAGCTGGTGTAGTATCAAAGAAATGCATAGGACTGTAGAAAACTTTATAAAGCAATCTATCATGAAGAGTTTTGGAAGCACGCAAGGTGGTCTACAAACAGAAAAGTTAAAAAATAAGTGTCAAATGCATAAGTACTACAAAATTTATTTTAAATAATTTTAATATTAGTATAACAAAACAAAAGCAACAAGAAATTTATGAAGGAGCCTTTATATGGTGGCATATGGTGAGTACACTTCAATTTTGATGCATTTATTAAGCATTTTAATTCTCTATTATATACTTATCTCGCACAGTTATACGAAATTTTGGAAGTGATATCTCTAGAAATGAAAATGAGAATCCTTACTGAAATTCTTAGTTTTGACTCTGAAAGTTGATGCTGCCAAGTGGAAATCCTTAGTAAACTACTGTAATTCCTCCAGAATTTGTTGTTAAGTTTATATCAGTTATTATCTAAGCTTCATCTATAGTCAATCTTGAAAAATATATGTTTTAAGTAAAATGAAAATTATTGAACAGGAAATGGAAAAAGAATCAGAAATCCTTAGTGAATCTCACCCTTATACCAAAATGTGATCCTGACTATATCAATCATCATCAATCTCTATCTATTTCAGATCCTAAGAAATAGATGTTTCAAGAAAAAATTTTTAGTAGAAACAATAGTATAGCAAAATTTTTGCCATTAATTTTATGTATAGTGTTCAATTAAATTATTTTTATTATTTGTTTTTTACTTTCTAAAAAGACAGAAGAAACCAATAACAGACACTAAAAAACCAAAACTTAACAAAGCAAAGAACACATGAGCAATGTATTAAGCAGAAATAAAATAATAATGCAGCATACAGCTGTCTCAAGGATATGCTGGATCCCCATTGTCAGTGCAAGAAAACAAATAAACCCGAAGTCAAAAAAGATGAAATGTGCCTACATTTCTTTCACCTTTCCTACATCAGGTTTGTTAGTATCCTTGCACTGAAACCAACAAACCTGAAGTCAAAAAAGATGAAATGTGCCTAAATTTTTTTCCTCTTTCTGATTTCAATTTTGTTAGTATCCTTGCACTGACAAAGGATATCCAGAGTACCCTCGAAATAGCTGTATGCTGCATTATAATTTTATTTGTGCTTAAAAACATTGCTCAGGTTACAGCACTTGTAATTATTTCTTGTAAAAATATGTGGCCTTGGTGCCGCTAGAGAAACTTATGCCATTACTGAAAGCTATTAATTTCCTTATATACATAATGTATAAGTAAAGTATTGTGACGGGATCAAAAATTCGAATTTGAGTTTTTGACGGGAGAGCACGTTTCAAGCATCCCTGATCACGAATCAAACATTTTTGAAGTGGTGTGTGTGTGTCAGTGAATCTGTGGAGACGATAACTGACAAACGAATGGACCAATTCGAACGAAATTTGGTACAAAAATCAAAATCCGTAGACACTGGAAGCCTATTGTTTTTATACACAATTGAATGTTCAGAACCCCCCTAAATTTTCGAGTAAAATATTGAAAAACTCATCAAAAAATCAAAACCGCTAATAAAGTTATGCAAATAGACATTTCTTATGTAATTGTTCATTAGAAAACAATTGACATAAACTTTAGAATGCTAACATGTACCATTCTCGAGATATTGTACATTTTTCAAAAAAAATTATTAAAAAGTCTTATAAAATAAAAAATAAAAATTCCTATTGAGAAACATGTTCACTTTTCATATGTAATACCATGCGATAAATTTGGTGACATCCTTCTCGTGGATCTAGCTGGTTCCATTCATGAAAAAAATACTTTGAGTAATACTTTTGTATTTGAACACCAATAGTCATTTATCTGCTGTAAGAATAATTTATTTCTCCTTCCATAACACTTGGTGAGATTTTGGCGAAGAATTTGGAGGAATGTCGTCAAGTTGGAGACTTTTTAAATGTCGTCAAATTAACGAAAATCTTGCTAAATGATTAAAAATAATGCTAAATCAATGAAAATGATGACTAATTGATGAACATTCAATATCTTGAAAAGAATATAAGTATCTACTATAAGAATAAGCTATTTTTTTTGCTGTAAAAGTAATAAATTCATTGCATTATATAAGGAAAGTCATGTGCTGCCCACATCAGATTATTTTTTAAAAGGGAAATGGCAACAAGGTGTATACTTTAAATCTTTGCTTATTTTTAAAATTGAAATTTACTTTTCAATTGAAGTAGTGTTTAATACATTCAATTCTTTGTGCTAAATGCAATTATTACAATAATTATTGCAATTATGCAATATTTATAAAACATTATCAAAATGAAAGCAAATTAACTCTTGTTTGAATATTTCATTTGCAATATACAGCATTTCTTTTACATAACTCAAGGCATGTACAGAATTATCAATTAAGAATATATATAGACCATTGTGCTTTTAGCATCCTTCATATTAAGACATAATTTATATTCTATATATGTGCACACAGACAGAAAACCCTAGCTGGCATTTTCTAAAGAAATCAAAGTGTATTTTTAACTTAGTTTGTAAAACAATAATAATAATATAAAAATATTACTTAGATTTGATATGCAGAACTACTTAACTGCCATTTATGCATTCAGCCTGACTCAACTTGCTTTGTGCAAGCCAGCCCCAAACACAAATCAACAGGGTTGGCTGTTGAAGGACCCAGCCTAGTCTTCTCAAGTTTTTTTATTTTAATATGTCATCCATTATTTTACCCCATTTCTGATTTTTTTAATTATATTTTTTTATTACGGCAAATGCATGAAAAATGACATTATAAACAACAAAACTGATTGTTAACAAGAAAAAAATAATAAATAAAAAAATCCATAAAAAGTAATTAGATATGAATTTTACTTTTTGCTAGGAACTTTTTATGCCTTTTATAAGTATAATGGAATCTTTTGCTGTTATATCAAATTTAAATGAAAGAGTGACAAAAGTGAAAAAGTCAAAGAGAAACAACAAAAAGTGAATATTGAATAAGTTGAGTAAAAACAGTTTAACTTAATATTTTTCTATTTTTTATTCTATTCATCATAATTTTATTTTATTAGTTCTATTTCTATTACATTTCACTTTACTTTGTGTGTAACACAGGTCAGCTGGTAGATAAATATTACAAATTATGGATAAAACTACTGAAATATAATCTTATATATATAATATATTAACTTAAACATTACTTTTAATTTGACATGTATGTAATGTGATTGAAAGATTGAAATATACAATAAACAAGTGAAACAAAATGTTAAAGAAAAACAAACCTTAGTGAAAAAATATCCAAGAATCAAACTAACGAAAAGCATAGCAACAACTGAGAGGCCATACACCAACTGGAACATGCCCAAGTCAGGATTGGCAGTTATGGAAGGCAGTTGATACTCTTGTTGAATTTCAGGATTTACATTGGCTTCTTCTTCTGAAGAACTTGATTCAAATGTTTTGTTCTTCAAAAAGAAACAGATAAATTTATATACGTATATGATGCTACAATTATTAAAATATTAACACAGGGGGCTACAATTATTAAAATACTAACACACAATGTACAAAAGAAATTCCCTACATTTTCCAAGTGAACTAAAGCTACTTTTGGGCAGAATAAATAATGATTAGGCAAATCAATGATCAATCAAACACAATTTTCATAATGTACAATTTTATGTACAAATACAATATGTGAAAATCTAGAACTGGATAGAATTTTTAGTAATTATTATGATTAGAACTCGAATGGTTCAAATTTTAAGGTTTTCATATAGCATAATTTTCTATGGAAAGCAATGATAATTCCAACAATAATAGTTGCAGTATAAATTTTATGAGGGGGATTGATAATTTGAACTGCGCTATGGATGATAATGATAGCAAAATAGTTTTCCTTAACAAAGATGACATTGAAACAACTACCTCTAATCAGAATCACTAAGCTGTTGCCAACATGAAAAATGGAACTTTTAATGAATTCCTGTGAAATATTTTGAAAGAATTATTTGACACTAAATCTAAAAAAGATGCATCTTATTTCTGTTTTTCATTTTGGTAATGATTGCAATGCAAGTAGAAATAAAAACAAAGAAATATGAATATATGATATATGAAAATCATGTGAAGGCATTCTCTAGATATTTTTTAAATAGCCTAGCAACTCTGAAAAAATAAGCATGATTTTACAGAAAATAAAGTTTTCTAATTAATATAAGATGGAATATAATTTATTCATAAATCAAATTTATACATTACACATATTTTTATAATTAATATTATATATATTTTATTGTCAATCAAAATAATAATACATTTCAATTATCAAAACCTGATAGCTTCTTGAGAGGCTGTGATGCTCTATTTGTTTATGTTTAAAAATATATGAATTTGAAGAATTGTAAAGTTCCTTTATGTGATAACCCATAAAAGAATTAAGTGATTTTCATAAAATTTGGTTTGTTTATTTTAATCAGTAACAATCTTAAACCTTTTGATATTTTGCGAGATCCAGTCATAAGAATGTTTTAATTATTCTTAATCAAAATGTTTGAGAAATATACTTGTTTGAATATTACTTTTACCTTTACACTAACTATGGCTTCTTCATCAATTAAAAAACTGCATGTTTACGAATTCTGTAACATGAATAGATACAGCATGCAAATTTTGTGCATGGTCATTTTCAATTCTGATTCCAATTATTCACAGTCTCAACTTCCGTCATTTGCACTTAAAAGTGTTATCACTTCAAATGCATTTTGAATCAATTTAAAAAATTACATTAATAGGTAAACTGTGTATATTTGTACACCTTTATGTATCACTGTCACTGTTTTTTACCTATGTCAAAATTGGTAGCAAATCATATGTTGGATATATCAGAAATTTTATAATAAAATGACTATTCAAACAAGATTTTTCACAGTTTTGATAAAAAGGTGGTCACATGTATCTCATAGTTTACTCATTAATGTAACTTTTAAATTATTTCAAAATGCATCTGGGGCATGGCATTTTTAGGTGCAAATGATCAAGGTTAAGACAGTGACTAAATGAAATCAAAGTCGAAAATGGCCATACATAAAATTTGCATGCTGTATCTATTCATGATATAGAATTCATGAACATTACACAGTTTTTGAATGAATGAAGAATCCCTGGTCAATGCCAAAAAACAAATTCAGGCAAGTACATTTCTCAAACACTTAAAAGTAAAAGTAAAGATTTGACCTAAAAAAAGGGATGTGTTCATTTGAATATTAAGTTGTTCCATTCAGAGTTCAAGCATAGAATAAAAATCTAGAGGCCATATTAGTATTAGTTTGGTCCAAGCAGAGCATGGTTGTTTCTTGTTGGTACTCTGGCGCATTTGTAGATGCATCCCGGGCTGTACAAGGGGATTCAAATTAAATGTGAGGTGTTAGACCTCTCTGTAGGAAAAACTACTGGACAAATTGTAACCAAATTTCATACCCGTATTTCAGTATGCAGCTTCGATTTCTGAAGAAAAAAAAAGTTGATATTTTGGCAGCTAGGGGTGAAATCTGGTGCTGTTGTTTCCGTAATTTGTATATTGCAAAGTTTATCTTACAACTGCCACCTATAAAAGGAAACACAAGGCCTTTATCACAAATTTATGACTAGTGAAGGGCCATGAAGCTCACATTACTGGATAGCCTAACCATTACTTGTTAAACTCCTCTATTAAAGAAACAGCAATGCTTCTGCTGTACTTCAGGCATTTTGACAGTTAAATGCTTAAGTAGAGGTCCACTCACCATTTGTAATCTAACTCTTTCTTGCCGATATTTGTTAGATAAGTTAGACAATATGCATGTTGCGAGAACTGCAGTGGCAAATTTCACCCCTGGTGGCCAAAATTTGAACAATTTTATTTCTTCAGAAATTGAAACCGTATATACTCATGATGTGTTCAAAATTTGTTTGTGATTTGCCTAGTAAGTTTTCCTAAAGGAAGCTCCAAACACCTCATTTTAATTTGAATCACTCTGTACTTGTAGGTGTCTTGGCTGGCTAAAGATTTCATAGAGTTTATGTGCCTATTTATACGGCAAAATTAAATAAAAAGTAAAATGTTACAAACTGTAAGATGGGTTTTCTTTTTGATGATAAGGTGCCTCTGAGAACCAATGTCCTGCGAGGGTCCTTAGGGATCTGAGCCAACACTGGGCCTTATTAAAGAACACTAGAAATTTTACAAATATTACCTAGGATTAAACCTACAAGGGTCCTGTCCCATTAGAACTTTTATTTCTTTCATCAACTCAATTGCTAAATGCAATTCCTATTGGCCAAATCAAATTTTCCTTAAACTAATTATTTTTTCAATGTGTAGTTGAGAGATTTATTTTACAACTTCTCAATTTCCAAATATTCAAAGCATAGATATTCTAAGGTTTAGAATCAATGCAGCAAAAGTGGTACACTGATGCAAATTACTGAACTGGGAGAATAATTCCTAGCTTTAGAATACTCCCTATTTGTAGGATTAGTGACTATGAACCTGATTTTGAAGATTTGTGCAGTTTAGGTTCAATGTTCTATTATTTGATGTCAACCACAATGTAAGACTGACTGTTGGATACTACAAAAGTTTGTTGATTGTCATTTCATAGCATACAGCAAGTTACTAATGACAATTTGATGTTAATGAGAACTATAATATGAGCAAAACCAATCTGTCAATGTTGGATAGGACAATGACAAAGAATTTTTAAATTCATAAAAAAAAAGATACAATTACAACTTTATAATATAATTACTCATACCCCATCTCCTTGAGATAACCAGTAACCGAGCCAATATTTGCTGAATGCAGCAGAGGCGGCTTGAACCACAAACCAGATCATAAGCAGGCAACAAATGATAAAACCCCCAGCTGCTTGTATGTAACCCAGATAGGTGTGCCAGGAAATACCACCAGACATTATTTTTTCAGCTATAGTCAGAGTTTTAGCTGTAAAATATATAAGGGAATTACACAGTATTCTTTATATTAAAATAAGTATCAAGCAATACAGTGAACCTCGGTTATAAATCAGGTTTTCATAACATCAAACCACCCATGTTATAAAGGCAGCCACGTTATAAATGAGAAGTGATATTTTAATGTTCAACTTCCAGTGTTTTGATTCCAGTGCATCAATATTAATTCATTGATTTACAATTGTTTCTATAATGTCTTCTTCACCCCTAGTGCTATTTTTAATTTAGGCAAATTGCTGGACGGAATCCCAAGTATTTTGTGTATGTCCTCAATTTCTATTCTTATGGATTCTTCATTACATCACGTCATTTCTAATTCTTTCCTTTGTTATGAATTCTCAAGCCAGGCTTACTTTGTACTCTATTCCCTTCAATATTAATGATTTTAAGAAATATGAAATTTATTTTTTGGAATAAATGAATCCTTTCTGAAATTTGACATAAGGCAGGGCAACAGAAAAAAGAAAGGGAGACATGCTTACACTTGTGCTATACCCAAATTTGTAGTATAACCATGGGCATTACAACTGGGATTCACTGTACTTTATAGCTAAAAAGGTAAAACAGAATATTATATAACTAAAAACCTTTTAAATACAAATAGGGTTACTATGCAATTGTGGAAAAGTCAATGTTTTCATATTTAGGATCAACCACCCATTGCAAATAACACCATAATAGACTAGTTTTGTTCTTATATGCTCGTCAGCATGGAATAACGGATGTCTACAATGGCATCAAGAAAACTGGTTATAAGTCACAAGACAGAACTATAGTCTAAAACACAAATCAACTACTTTAAGTTTGATGTTTATGTGTTGTTGTTGAGACCCAGACCATCTGACCTACCAGAAAGGTGCAAGGTAACTGTTTGGATGGCCGGGAAGTGCCACCTAATTTAGACCGGAACCTAGTGGGGGAGGCATCCACAGGGACCGTACCCTCCTTCCCCTACTATCAACCTCTTGGAAGGACTTATGGATTCACATGTTTAACATGATCATACTCCGCTTGAACACGGCAGCAGTTTTAGCAGTGGCGGAAATGGAACCCGGGCCTACCGAGTGCAATTCCCGTGCGCTAACCACCTAGTTACAAGACTGTGAAACTTTGACAGTGATTCCAAATCTTTTACATTTGGAGGAACCCATGAAATATTTCAGGAAATCTTGTAGAACTTCCACTTGACTGACAGAGTCAGCCAATATGGTTTTGGTTGGTTTTTATATTTGTTAAACATAAAATGTTTGTTTACACAAGTACTATGTTGATAATTGTAGCAATATGTTTATAGCTTTCGGGAGATAACAGGAAACTGTTTTTTACTGATATTCAAAATGCATCTAATGACAGTTGATTAAATTCAATTTTTACTATATGATCATATTTTAGTTCAGTCAATTATTGTTCTTTCTGCAGGCTGAGTAAATTTTCTGAGCTGCTTGATTTTTTTTCATCGGTAAGAGTAACAAATTCGTTTATTGAGTTTATGACTTAACAATAAATAGTTTTGCAATAAATTAATACTATACTAGTGTACTGATGCATTAACCAGCAAATTTTAAAGACTTTAAAAGAAACAAAACAAACTGAGTAGCTAAGGTTGACATATTTGCATTTCTATACAAAATTTCAGAAATATGGTTTCTTTTGGGAGGAGGGTGGCATTGGGCTTTATTTTTCTTTTCTTTCATTTTTAAAAATGTTAACATTTTTCTTATTTTTAAGGTATTTTAGAATTATATTCTGAAAAAATATCACACAATAGCATATAAATCCCCTCCTGTGTAAAGTTCTAGTTAAAACTGAAGTTATTCATGTCCAAGCCATATTATCTTTTTGCAACAAAATCAGGAAGTTTTCTCCAAAACTCTGAAGTACTTGATTGTGATTTACATTCACACACATTGCTAAAAGGCTTCACATCAGAAAAAGTTTATGATGTAGGTGTCACTCATTTCAATGGGGATAACATTGATAACCAGGATTTGGAGCTTTTGACATGATGTGAGTTAAGAAAAATATATTTTAACTAGTTTTGTCATTTTGATACTATTGTTTGACTATTTTTTTTTATCTGATAACCCTATGAATAGTTGGTGGGAATGTCCATTACTGCCGATTGAATTTCTTGAAACAACAAAAATTCCCCTTTACCTTAACCTAAATATTTTTGTTGTTGTTGTGAAAAGTCATATATAAACAAACAAGAAGCAAAAAAAAATGGGATACAACCAAAGTTTTCTATATGAGTATAGTACAGAGGCATAGTTACAATGGCTGGTGCCTGTGTTCAAGTCATAAAATTAGCAACCTCTATACATGTGCATAAATATAGCTTGAAATCTAAAATAAAATTTAAATATAAAAGAAAATTCCTAAAACTATTAAAAAATGTTATTAAATATTAATTTAAATAATTAAAAACCTTTAATTATAAAAAAATTACACCCACATAATCAGATTTAATTAGTTATGCAATTTTACATTTGAAATACAGATCAATTTATATTTCATACTATATATTTTCATATGCATGAATTGGTTTTCCTTTCACTAAAATATATTGACTACCCAATTATTTACCAATGTTGCTTGCTGATTAGCAGAACTTTCGGTCCTCAGAGTCACATATTATAAAGATGCATGTTGAACTTAATTTTTTAACCTAAACATATTAACCTTAAGCTCCTATTCTGAAGCACTACATTAGCTTACATAAATGTCAAAATTAAAAAAATTACTGTGCACAATTTAAAAATTTAGCTTTAAATTGACTTACCACTGTCTTCAACTTCATCAGATGCAGAACTTAAACTGGGACTTTTTCGATTCTTTAAAGTTCCATGTGGAGTAGAGCTTGTAGATATCTTGCAAACTGAAATATATAAATAGCTTTGAAAAACAAATATTTAGATTCTAAGAGAACACTTAAAAACTATAATAGCAGATAACTATTTTTAAGCCTAACTAGAAATGTTCATCTTGCACTACATTACATAAGAGTATGTATATCACATTAATATTGGAATTCCTACATTTTGAAGTATTACAATTTCAGAAAAAAAAAATTGCAGTATTTAGAAATTTAAAAAAATCATTTACTATATGCTGTGTAATATATAATTATTAATAAGCAATATAATTTCAGAACATACATATATGCAAATCCAGATCAACTTTACTTTTCATGCCATTATTCTATCACCAAATTGAAGCAACCTGAATGAAAAGTTGCTAAAATGTTTGATAAAAAACATTTTATAATAATTATTGCCACATGTTTTATTAACCAGATATTCAGCTATATGAATTTTACTAATGCAATGGCAGCGTACAAGAATGGTAGGTATATTGCAATTCCAGGGATTCCGTTGACATTTTTAGATGTGCATTTCCTTCAGAACAGTGATTACTGCACTAACCTTTTGCGTACGGGTGGGACAACGTCAATCCCAAACGAAGAACCTCTCAAAAAGACAAGTATTTGACATACCCTATCCCCAACAGTTCGATCCCGCTTTGCAGGCAGTGCCGTCCATGGAAATCGCCGACAGAAACATTGCAGCAGGTGCAATGTTTCTGTCAGCGATTTCCATGGATGCCAATGCCTGCAAAGCGGGATCAAACTGTTGGGGATAGGGTATGTCAAATACTTGTCTTTTTGAGAGGTTCTTCATTTGGAATTGACGCCGTCCCACCCATAAGCAGAAGGGTAAGTATCTCTCGGAAATTATGATAAATTAAACAAACCAAAATAATTTATAATCACTAAAATACATAATAAAGAAAAAAAATATTGAAAATGGGGCAATTAAATTCAATGTGATCTTGCATAAACAATTAAAAACTGAACAAAGGTTTAAACAGTTTAAGGTACTTCATCCTAATGTTTGGTACAAAATGTGTCTCATTAAAAAATTTATTTAATACTAAAACCTTGCCTGAAATTCAAATCATAAATTCCTTATCAAAAATATAAATTATTTTGCAAAGATCATTTACCATCAGGAGTGTCCTCAATAATTTCCACATCCTTTGAAAGCATCTGAATGAAAGAGGCATACTGAGATTCTTTATTGTACAGCTCTTTATGAGACCCTTGCTCAGCTATTGTACCATCTCGCATAAATATGATGTTGTCACACTCTTGAAGATACTTCAATAAATAAAAGGAAAATTAATTATGTACATTATACTGAAACAATTTATAAGTTACAGCTTTTTATGTATCACACATGTAATGGGCCATAATCACATGTAATATAATTTTAAAAGTCCTTTAAATTTCTAATAATCTAAACCACTTCACATTAAATTCCTGGCTATGAACTTACACTTTTAAGCTAAACACCATGAGCTTAGCTAAATTATTTCACATGGCATTCTGATCTGCAAAATATATACAGTTAACATATGATACTACCCTCCAAAATTCTTGCCATAGTTTAAATATAGTCGCTTCTATAGTCCCTTTCGACATTTAAACCTGTATATACTTAAAAACTGCTGGATTTATTTCATTTTCACAGGGAAAATTTAAAGACAGTTCAAAATTAATGACAATTTTTTATTTTACTATCAACCTGTTATGCCAGTTTTCAATGATGCTACTTTTCCAAATTAATTAATAGTTCAAAATTCATTATTTTTCCCTTTCCTTTCAAAATTCTAAATTAATGTATTGTTATAGTGTATTTCGGTGATTTATCCCCTTTTAACATTAATTTATTATCCCTTTCATGCATTCTATTATTCTAAATTATGCACGATGTATCTATAAACAATAATTATACCCCTGGAATCTTTTGCTAATTCGCCGGTGTCCCTGTAATTTTTCTTTCCACCCTCGCCTTTCCTTTTAACTTCATTTAACTTCATTCATGAGTTTGCGAAAATCTTCGAACACCTGCAAATAGGGTGCCTGGCATTCCATAGGATTTGCTGTACATGGTAGCTAGAGCTTGGTGGCAATTTCGTACCTCGCGGTTCTTGGCGAAGCATCATATTTTATTCCATGGTATATGCGTAGGTGATCTGTGCAAGTTTTCACTCGCCAAGTTTGGTGGCTCTTGGGGACTAAGGATTTTGTTGGCGGAGGTATTCGATTCCTAGCCGCCGTTTGAAAAGGTGCTCCGAGTTCCGCTGAGAAGTAGAGGGCTGGGGCCTATGCAAGGGCACCCGCGTTCTGTGGCGAGGTGTTAATAACAACTGGTGCTCCTGCTGGTCTCGCTGTTCTGAATGCTTCAAAGTTAAAAAAAAAAAACAAAACATCTAGGTCCTCCATTCTCCAACATATGTTTTTTCCCAGTATGAACATATTTCACCATGCCTGCCTCCTGGGAAGGTGGTTAACTGTCACTTTGAAATTGTGCTTAAGGTTCTATATATTTCAGTGAGCGACTATATTTTGAAAATGCTTTCAGTGTTTGCCTGCTGTAAATCAGCCATTCTCTTCCTAGAATGGTGTGAAACTGTCACCCTTTGAGATTGTGCTTAAAGTTCTATATACTTCAGTAAGCGACCATATTTTGAAAATGCCTTCTGTGTTTGCCTTCTGAAAAATGAACTCTTCGCATCCTTGATATGTGTGCAGCTGTCATCACTTAAAACAGTGCTCAAGTTTTCACATATTTTAGTGTGCATCGCAAATTTTCCGTGAACTATAAATTTTTCACAAATGACCATAGAGTCAGCCAAAGTATATCTACAGTATTGCAATTTTTGTATTTTAAGAGTCAGAGGTGTTGAAATTTTAGTTTTAATATTGTGAGGAATTTTTATTGAACACGAGATTAGTGAAGCCTTAAGCTTGAAGTTTATTAAATTTATGTTTGTGAATTTGACCATGTTTATAGGGGTCCACATATGGCAATTTAGAATTCCTTTATTATTTTAAGTTGCATTATTATTGACATCAATAAATTGTGGTTTTTGTTTTTATTTCAAATATTACGTTTTTGGTGGACAGCTCTTCCAGGCAGACCAAACTCTGGTCTTCAGATCAGAGTGGATTCTGAACGTGGGTATTTAAAGTGTTAACTGGGTTTGTTTTAAATTGAATTTTGGGTTTATTTTTAATTGGGTGGTGGTGGTGGTGGGGGGTAATTGTTTTCTGGGTTTTAATTGTTCTTTCCCTTTTTTTTATTGCAATGTACAATATTTCATCCACTATACTAAATGATATTATGTTATACTATGATAACTGTTTATGAAGTTTTAAGTTGTTTCATAATAAAAGTTAGTTTAGTTTAACATGATTTGGTTGTGATTCTTTAGTGTTTTTGGCTGTGCATTATTGATATATGTACTTAAAGATGGGTGGAAATTTTAAAGTTTAGTAAGGTTGGTGTGAATATTAAAGATAAACAACAAAGTAATGTGCACAAGCCAAGCAATTAGTAGAAGAAAAAATGAAATAATATTAATATTTTAAAAGTAACTTTATTGAAAAACTATACCATCAGGCTTATAAATAATTTAATAACTTGGTGTAATCTAATTAAATAAGTAAATAATAAATAATCAAGTATAATTTAAAGTAAGGATGTCAGTTCTGACATCACAATCCTCATAGCCATTTTAATTTACTGTACTTTACATTAACAAAATTTTCAAACTAACAAATATGAAAACTCGAAAAAAATAATAGATGTAACAATTTATAGAATAAAGTTAAAACTTTTATGTATTTAAAAATAAACAAAGCATTTTAACATTTAAATATAAAATAGTTATTTGTAAATAGTTATTTGTAAATATAAAAAATATTAACTAAACAAACATATTTCTAACTGTAAATATAAAAAAAAAAAAATAACAAAACTATTTCAAAACATATGCAATTTAAAACTAACATATTTCTACAGATGCAGTTTAAAACTAACATATTTCTAAAAGTAAACAAACATATTTTGAAATTTAAAAATATTTAAAGTGTTGCCGTTTATTATGAACACATTTGGCAATATTGAACAGAAAATTTAATTTTTATGATTCTATTTTTTTTTCCTTTTATATTACAGTAACTCAACAATTTCTGATGACATGATATACGAACATGCAATCACTTTGCAAATATGCCAAGTGCATTTAAACTAATATAAAAATATCATATCTTAGTAAATATTTACACAACTTTAAAAATCTCACCTTAACATCATGAGTCACTAGTATGATACTTTTCTCTTTTAAAGCTCCTTTGATGCAATGTTGCATAATATGGCGTCCAACTTGATTGTCCACAGCTGAGAAGGGATCATCTAGCAAATATAAGTCTTTATCAGAATACTGAGCTCTGGCAAGGCTGATTCTTTGTTTCTGACCACCGCTAATGTTGGTTCCTCTTTCACCAATCTAAATTTAAAAAAGAAAATAAATTTAGTATAACTAGTACAAAGTTCTAACATTTTTTTTTTGTGTGGAAACACAAAAAAAATTATGAATGCAAAACCAAAATGTTTGCTATATTTTAAAATGAAAAAAACTATAGAGTTCTAAAAGTATACAGTAATCTTTTATATGTAACAGGGAAATGCAAAATACTTTAAAAATAATTTCGTTATTCAAAAGGTTATACATTTATTTGTGGGGTTTAGTACAGTCAAACCTGTTTGAAATGGAACCTGTAAGAAATGGAATAATGTAATATGCAAAAAATATTTTTAGCCCCGTCCAAAAATATGGAAATTTTGTGTTATTTTCTCCTGTGTGAAAAGGAACCTGCACAACGTGGAAATAGACAACCAATCTAAAATATTGTGTTAATAAAAACCACCTCTTGTAACTAACAGAGAATGGAAAAATCATCCAACTATTTTTGCCATTTTTTTCCATAAGAACCATTTTTCATAGAACTTTCTATTGAATTATATCATGATTTTCTGAAAACCATTTCAGAACTTCAAGAATTTTATGTTAATTAGGGAGACCATGAAATGCTAGAAATATTAATCAATTCATGATTTTTAACTGAAAGTCACATCATTAGTAAGACACATGTCCAAGAAACCATGTTGGATTATTTTGAAAGTTCATCTCATGTTTTTTATAAACTTATTTTTTGTTTTATGGTAAGCAGTAATATTTTGCCTGCAAGTCAATTCATCTAGGTTTTAAGGTATGGTAATAAGCTAACAGTTAAGGACATGGGGTACATTATACGAGGCATGTTTTTTATGTAAGTACCGTTTTGCGATTCCGCCGCCGCAGCGCTACGGTCGGCGTTCCGCGCATGCGCGCTGGTTACCTACATCTCTTGTCTACGCACTGACGCCATTACAGTCTGATTCTTCATTGTATACGTTGTTTACTGAGTGTTTAAGATGCCTCCGACAATCGTGAGTCCCGCCGATTGTGAAGTACGGGCTGTTATACGATTTCTTAGTGCTAAAGGCGTAAAACCGATCGATATTCATCGTGAGATCTGTGAAGTTTACGGACAAAACATTATGAGTGATGGAATGGTAAGGAAATGGGTGAGAGCATTTAAAGATGGCCGCACAAATGTGCATGATGAAGAACGGAGTGGGCGTCCTTCGATCTTTAATGAAGATTTGGTGCAGAAAGTGGAAGAAAAGGTGAGAGAAAACAGACGCTTTACAATTTCATCAATGTGCGACTGGTTTCCTCAATATTCTCGTAGTGTTTTGTATCGCATTGTGACCGAGAACTTGAATTACCGGAAATTGTGTTCACGTTGGGTTCCAAAAATGTTGACGGATTTGCACAAAACCCAACGTTTAGGCAGTGCATTGACTTTCCTTGAGCGGTACCACAATGAAGGTGAAGATTTTTTAGACCAAATTGTTACTGGTGACGAAACATGGGTGGCCTACGTCACACCAGAATCAAAACAACAATCCATGGAATGGCGACATTCATCATCACCCAAAAGAATGAAGTTTAAGCAAACAATTTCTGCCCGGAAAATCATGTGCACAGTTTTTTGGGACAAAAAAGGAGTATTGCTAGTGGAGTTTCTGCCTCGTAATGAGACAATCAATGCAGCGTCTTATTGTGAGACACTGAACAATCTGCGTCGTGCAATCCAGAACAAAAGACGTGGCAAGTTGAGTAAGGGTATCGTTTTGCTGCATGACAATGCCCGTCCACATGTGGCTAATCGGACCAAAGATCTCATCAAATCTTTTAAATGGGAAACTCTAGATCATCCTCCATACAGCCCTGATCTGGCGTCCAGCGACTACCATTTGTTCCTGCACTTGAAGAAACACCTGGGTGGTCAGCGTCTTCAAGACGATAACGAAGTCAAATCAGTTGTGATACAGTGGTTAACAAGTCAGGCGGCAGAATTTTATGAGGAGGGTATTCAAAAACTGGTGCCACGTTATGACAAGTGCCTCAATATTCACGGAAATTATGTAGAAAAGTAGATTAAGGTACAGGCTTTCATGTAGAAATAAAATTATTGCGATATCTTTGCACGTCTTTTTTTAATTCCAAAACGGTACTTACTTAAAAAACATGCCTCGTATTTTTATTTACATATACTCCTGCGATTACAGTATGTAAAAATGTACATATATGCATATTTAAAATAATTAAATTAGCTATTATGGTACAATATAGTATTAATCAGATTTATTTAAATACATTCTTCAGAATTTTTAAAATCTGATGTACAGGTGAGCAATTACATATGGACTATCAGCATTTTAAGCTAAACTTTTAAACTTAGCTTTTCCTGAAATGACGTGCATGAAAAGGAGACTTTTTTAAGACAATAAATTCTTTCGGTCCCTTGAATTCCATTAAAGGCAGGTTCAACTGTATTTATATATAATTGAAATAAATATATAGTTTGTATACAGTTAAAATTATACAATTTGCATTTTGGATCAGATTTTTTTTTTCTGTTATTTATTTGTTTTAAATTTGGCATGATTATTCTTTGAGTTGCTGACTGCAACCTTACATGTTACAGGGTTCTATGATAAGGAATGTTGGAATATCAATAAAAGTAGTTCACCTCCATAAAAGCTAGGCACAGTATTTTTCTTTTAAATAGTTAATTTGAAAAAAATGGCATTCTGTTGATAAGCACTAGAAGTTAATTATGTTTAGTCCTACACATTAAAAAATTTAGTAAAAAAATTGATAAGATTGAATATTCTAAACTATTAAAGATAAAATACCACAACAACAACAACAACAAAAAACATAATAAAAGTCTCATAAAAGTAGTTCTGTATGGTAATATTTTTAAATCTTACACTTTTTATTTGAATGGCAACTTTTCCAACAATTGTTTCTGCATAAGTTGGCAAATGAAAAATCCCAAAATGTAAAAACAATTATGTTCTAAATGAGTAGTATAAATGTTTAAAACAGATCAATATGTTCAATTTTTAAACATATTGATCTGTTTAATTGTCCATAATAAACAAGAAAGATCAATCATGCATAAAGCATTGATTATGAAACACTTTCCAACTTCAATACAATTTTATTTAAACATCCTTAAAATGTGATACATTCCTCGGTAATATTTTTAAAATTATCACAATACTACATTAATTTATTATACTTGAAAACTTAAAACTTCATTAAAAAAAAACGAACTTCATTCAAATGACGCCATTGAAATATAAATTACCTGGTTTAAACACCTTTAAAATGCGATACATTCCTCTGTAATATTTTAAAAATTATCATAATACTACAATAATTTATTATACTTGAAAACTTCATCGAAAACAAATGAACTTTTTCAAATGATGTCATCGCAATATAAATCGGCTGGCTCTTTAAATAAAAGCAGCATTTCATTCATAACCATTTTTCCATTCATTTCACTCATCACAACACTATAATATTTAATTTTATTTAAAATTTAAAATCATGGAGGTACAAGTAATTTAACTCTATGCTCAAAACTTCATTAAAAAATCGTTTGCTTCTCTGTAAAATCAATGATTGTTTCATTCATATCAGCTATATTGCACACTCCATGGGCTAAATAATTTTGCGTTAAAGAAATGCAGCAATTCTTATACAACTCATTCTACATCTTTTGGTATTTACATCCTCCATAAGTGAAAAGTAGGCTTTGTTGTAAAAATAATCAAAGTTGGATGATCATTTAAACTCAATTATATTGTAATTGCGTTGTTTCAGGATGTAGATGCACAGAATTTAAGCAAAAATAAAGCAGTTTTAGGACGGATACAACACTGAATATGAATTAAAAAGAACTTTAAAAATCACGATTTTGACACAAGATGGATGCCATATTTTATTTTGAAGTAGGTTATGTGATCTCTTCATATAATGGTCACGTGATCGCTTCATATAAAAGGTGCAATTATTATTTTAATTTTTATTTAAAAAATTACTAAATATATTTTGCTGAATTGTTTTTTATATATTTTATGGGATAATTTGAATATTTCCTAAAACCTTCGAAGCAATTTGTGAATTTTAAATCCGCTTAAAAAATGTTTGAAAAATTAGGTTCCATAGGGTTCCATGTATTTCATTTTTTAAACCCGGGTTGAATCCAAAACTAATTGGGTGATATCATTCATTTATATTCCCATAGGTCTCACAGACCGTCTGAACAACATACTAAAATTTCATTTTGATAAAGTCATTTTTACGGCAGTTATCATGCTAACGGACAGACAGACAGACAGAATGAACAAAGTCATAAACACTTTTCAACTATGTTGTAAAGTGCTAATAAAAAGTGACATCAAAAGAGGACAAACTTTTCATTTATGATACCCTCATTTTAATCATATCATTTGATACATATATTTAAAAAATTTTCATAAACATGCCCACTTTTGATAAATTTTGCGAATGAAAAGATCTGCCTTTATTTAAAAACTTATGTAAACATTTAAAATGGGGGTTGGTTAGCAGAGCTAGTAAGGGCAAACTCTTAGTCAATGATTCTTAAAATGCAAGTTTGCTGAATCTCAAATACTAAATTTTAACCTCATCATAGTTCTTTCCCAATTCATATACTACATATTGTAGTAAAACTAAATAATGGGAGAAAAAAAAAAAGAGTTAAAATTATTTGGTTTTCACAGAGGTTTGCAAAATTGTGGCACATATCAAGTTTAGTGTTGCCATTGCAAGTATAGGCAATTAAATGACGAAGAACATATAGAAAGTGTAAAACTGGTAAATGTATGCTGTTATCTGTAATGGGAGAGCAATCCTAATTTGCTGTTAGCCTAGAGCAGTAGTCTTAAATAGGAAACCAATATTTTAGCCACATTGTTATACATGCAGGTTGATAGGTGGGGGTATGCCAAGAAAATATAATTATTAATCCCCCCCCCCCCCAAGACAAATTTTATATTGATAGAGAAAATAAGAAAATGGACTAAAGAATAACAAATATTGACTTATATTTTTAAATTACATGATCATAAACACAATAATATTATGATTAGATGAACATTACTTTACTAGTCCATTTAGAACAAAAAACACTCATTTAGATCCTCATCTAGAACAAAAAAGTAAAAAAGAATGAAATAAGAATCTAGCATCTGTATTTAGTTCTTTATCTGGATACAGGAGTAGGTCTTAGGGGTTTGTGATGAAAAAAAAAAGTTTTAAGACCACTGGGCTAGAAGAGGAAGAGTGGTTGTTTAATAGGGGAGAATTAACAAATGTTTATGGAAAATGAAATCCATTCTAGCAAAAAGTAGTAAAGAGGGATAATTATTAAGAGAGGTTTTGCTACATATTTGATTCATTGAAGAAAGTTTTATAAAACAAACATATGATTAAAATTACATCAAATTTGCAGTTTTGAATGATTTCACTTATTTAGCAATTTAGCCCATTTTTAAATGAGACTAATTCAGCATCTTGAGGACATTCATGTTGTTATCGAAAAGTCATATATAATATTACTTAACTTATCAAGGTTTTTCAATGTTTTTAAAAATTTTCAAGTTGAAAAAAATGTAACAGAATTTAGCAATTGAACCTAATAATAATAATAATAAAAAATTGGACCATGTTATATTGTGACTCTCCAGAAAGAAGCAAAATTCACTATACAAGGTGTCCAGTGCTATCGGTGCCCAATGGCTATTTCCTCAACCGTTAGTCACAGAGATACACTTCCAATTGCAAAAATGTTTTATATTTTAAAATATATTATCTTAGAAACAGTTTAAATTAATAAATGCATTTCTGAAAGAAATACGAAATATAAATTTTTATACAGTCTCCTGGGCCTACCAATTATATTTAGGAAAATCATCCTCATACAATTTTATGCAAAATTAAAAAAAAATCATCCTTTTACGACCAAAATTGACTGACTTAATAGCTGTTTAAAGTTGGAACACTTTTTGTGCTGAGAAATGGTCAATACGGTCTCTGGTTGGTTGGTTGTCTGGAGAAATGGTCAATATGGTCCCTGATTGGTTGGTTGTCTGAAACGGGACATTTTTATGTGTGGAAAAGCGACTTAAGTCATAAAGTTCAATGCTTCATAACTCGGTGAATTTTGGTTCTTAAAAGGAAGATTTTTTAATTTTATTTTGCATGAAATTGTATGAGGATGATTTTCCTAAATATAATTGGTAGGACCGGGGGACAGTATAAACATTTATATTTCGTATTTCTTCCAGAAATGCATTTATTGATTTAAACTGTTTCTAAGATAATAGATTTTAAAATTTAAAACATTTTTGCAATTGGAAGTATATCTTTGTGACTAACAGTTGAGGAAATAGCCATTGGGCACCGATAGCACTGGACACCCTGTATATCCAACAATATATTTTCATGGAGCATTATGAAATGAGTTAATGTTAGTCAGAATTTCAAAATTTACAGACATTTCTGGGTTTTGAACGTTTTAAATTTTTTCCTAATCTTTTAGTTCTTTTATAAAATTTCCTTACGATTCCAGATTTTTCCTGCTTTTCAAAATGGGTGGTAACATTATTTTTTTTTCTATTTTTTTCCACTTCCATTCTTACTTTTTTTTTTCAAATTTTGTGGATCATTTTTAAGAATAGGGCAATTTTTCTTTTTTGTTTGCACTAAAATCTAATCAGCATATGTCTAACATAAGTCACCTAACTGCCAAACATCTTGAAAATTGGTGAACAGTTAATTATTTTTATGAAATTAAAGAACAAACTATCCATTAAGGAGCTAGAGTGTATATGCATATTACACTGACATCATACAAAAAATAGGTAATTCTTATTCTATGATGCTCAAACTATAATGGAAAACTTTATTTAAAATTTTTGATCCCGATATATTTTCCCTATAAGCATGCTATGAGAAACTTCAAATACATTAAAAGATGTAAAACAATCATTCAACAAAAGTTTAAATTGTAATAATTACATTATAAAATGTAATATTTTTTATTACACCAAAATAGTGCAGCTTACTTCTGTCTGGTCTTCTCCAGGTAAAGTAGCAATGTCATCAGCAAGGCCACAGCAATAAACTGCTTCATAATACCTACATTAAAATATTTAAGTGATTTTAAAATTTAAATATTATTATGATTTTCAGTTAGAAAGAAAACTTCACAACATATAAAAAATTTAAAGAAAGAGTAATCAAAAATTGCCAATAAAATAAATGAGGTCATTATAAATGTTATATTCAAAATCTTTTAACAATATAGTAATATGTTCTCGTCATTGCAAATACAGCAGCTTTTGCAAACAATATCCCAATATTTTTAAATGGCAATTGTATGTTCAAATTTTAAGTTAATTTATCATATTTCAATACTATTACCATTTTTAAGGCATTCTCTACAATTCTATTATGCTAATTGTATTCATTTTTCTATTTCTGAAAATGTTGTTGAGATTGGGCTACTAATCTGATGAGAGTTATTTGCACAACTTTTTCAGTTAAATTTGTCACATTTTTGCTATTTAAATTCAATGAAATTATATATTAATGTAAGTGTTTCATATTGCTTATATAAAAGCAATATGAAAGTATCAAAGCATTTTGAATGCATATATAAAAGAAATGACATAAAACTACACGGAATTTGCAGTTTTTTTTTTTAATTTGGTATTTTAAAAAGTGGTGCTTTTTATAATCATGTTATTCAGCCAAAAAGATATTAAA
The DNA here is from genome assembly GCA_951213105.1 of Amaurobius ferox. Lineage (NCBI taxonomy): Eukaryota > Metazoa > Arthropoda > Arachnida > Araneae > Amaurobiidae > Amaurobius > Amaurobius ferox. The sequence continues at coordinate 19,414,065 of OX578144.1, forward strand.
TGAAAAATATTATATAAGAAAAGACCTTCTCTCTGTCCTACTTGGCAACAAATTAGCGACCTCAGCAAAGTATTGTCAACTTTTGGAATATGCCACTAAATTGACAATAATTCATTATCTCAGAAAATCAAGTTTAATTTCTTTGATAAACCCTATTACTTTATGGAAATTATTAATTGAATATTCATGATTAAAAAATATAGAGTTTCACTGTTCATGGTACAAGTATGTTTTATTAGGAGCTGAATAATAATTAGATAATAATCAAGAGACTTGTGTGGGGTTGAAGATTGGTGTATGGGAGGAAATATTTCCCCTAACTTTATGCACTCCATCAAATAATGGGCTTAGCATAGTATGAATTACTGCATTGCTTTTCTAAAGAAACATTACACATAAAACAAGCATTGGCATAATATAAGCAAGAATAGCTATAATTTTATTCTTATGGGCAAAAGAAAATTGGCCATTTTTATTTTTCAAATTTGTCTCAATCTCAATTAGTGACAATATAACACATAAATCTCCAAACTGCCGAACAATAAAAATCTAATAGATAATTTATAAAGAGTGGGACATCTCAGTGGATAATGCTCGGGGATTGCAATTGTATGACCCGAGTTTAATTTTTGACTCTTCTCAAACTGTCTTCGTGTTCACTCGGAGTACATGCATGTTAAATATGTGGGTTCATAAGCCCTTACGAGAGGTTGGTGGCAGGGGAAGTAGGATATGGTTCTTGTGGAAGCACCCCCACTGGGTTCCAGTCTAAATTGGGTGGCACTTCCTTGTCATCCAAACACATACCTTACACCTTCAGGTAGGTCGGACGGTCTAGGTCAAAGAAAGATAATTTATGAGGTTTAAGTGAATACATATATTACACACAGAGAGAGAAAAATCACACTAAAATTCATCGATTAGATATATTCAAAATGCAAAATTCCATCAATAATTTAAATTCTACATTTGAGCCCATTACAATACTTGACCCATACTCATTTTTTTTTTTTTGAGAAAAGTGAAAATAAATCTTATATTTTTGAAATATCACTATTTTCACTATGTACAGGAGAGAACGTGAGGAAAATATTTATGATGGGATTAAAAATATTTTTAATAGATTTACATGATTTGAGCAACCCTGAATACAAATCAAATTTTAGGTGATGTCAATGTACAAACAAGTGTGTGTCTGTAAAATTTATGTGCACAATATCTTGTGTACCATGGAGTGATTTGAACAAAATTTAATATGAATAAATGCAATCATAAGCCCACCATGTTTCTGAATGCTGTACTAAAAATGTCCTACAAAAATATTTGTCAATTATGCTACATAAACAATCATGCATACATTATTTATTATACAATTGATATAACATAGCAATTGTATAATAAATCATATGCAAGCATCCTAGTGTTGAAGACCCAGACCACTCGACTGACCCAAAGGTTTACAGTAGCCATCTGAGTGGCCAGTCCCAAGATATTGTGTTAAACTTCAGACACATGCATATATGTACAAAGATTATAACTGTAAATCATATTAGATAAACAATAATTCTATCCATAACTTTTTAATTAATAAGCAAATGAAACTACTTTCAGAATACTGGCAAGCATGACGGCCATTCACTATGAATTCAGTATGGAGAAAACAGTTGCATTAAAAAAAAAAGCTTTAAGAGAAATACAAAATGGTTACTGCAATTTTTTTATATAAAATATATTTATAGATAGATGAAACTGTACTGCTAAATTTTTGCACAAACTTGTGCAGAAATAATAACATTAAAAAAGAAAAATAAGCTCTAACAGAAATCCAAAATAGTTAGTTCAATTTCTTTATAAAAATTCTTATAGATGAGGGGAAGAGTATTGTTAATCTTTTGCATAAACACATATCAAGACTAGCTTGCTTGAAACATATTATGATAAATATAATTTAAACTATGAACAAAATCATTAGCATTACTTTACATACAAAACACAAAATATTACACAACAGGACCAGACATATTGTGCAAAAAAATTAAGAAATATTGCATTTTATATATAAATGGGAGTCAATTATTTAAAAAAAAGTTGCAAACAAACCTCTTAGAACTAAAAAGCTGTCCAAACAAAACATTTTCTCTTAAGGTCCCATTTAAAATCCAAGGCTGCTGAGGGACATAGGCAACAGATCCCCTGACAGCAACTTGACCTTTCAGCAGACGCATCTAAAATTCAAATGATTTATATAATATCTATTATGATTTTCTATTATCAATGTCAGGAGAAAATTATTCAAAAACTGCAAGAGCCTGTTCTAGTTATTTTTTGTTTTTCTTTATAAAGCCCTATATTTGTGAAAACAATTCTAATTTTGTGTTTCAAACATTTGAGAAGAGATTTTTTTAACTTAATTTTTTGAAAATGTAATTTTGCTTCTAAATTTGCAAAAAAATAAATAATAATAATAATAATAAAATCAGTTTTGAGATCTAAGAAAAAATTTACTAGCAAATGAATCTCACACTATTTTTTTATAAACACAGAATATGACTTTGTGCAACAAACAAATAATAAAAACATAATGTAAATTGTTATATAAGTAAAATGTTAGAGCAGATGATCATTTTGAAATGCATTGGACTTTTTTGGCATGATTAAATCAAGAGTTCAACACCAAATGAAAATCTTGTGTTTTCAATAACGTTAAACTACATAGCAGTGGTGGTGCTACTTAGAGTTACAAAAGATAAGTAAAATGTGAAACAACCATACAGTAAACAAAACAAAAAATGGAATGCAGAAAAATATAAGATAAAACAAATTAAACATAATCATGCTATAATACAAAGAAATAAAATGTAGACAAATCTGGTAAATGATTTGTCTGACAAATTACTTCCCTGAATTATAGCATGCCTATGTTTAATTTGCTTCTCACAGTTTTATTTTTTTGAAAACCATTTTGCATCCATAATCCATACTTCCTATATTTCAATACTATTTTGCATCTATACTTTATATTTCAATACTATTTTGCATCCATACTTCCTATATTTCAATACTATTTTGCATCCATACTTTCTATATTTGAATACTGTTTTTTTACTTTAATTCTCTTTTGTCAGACTAGGTCATACCAGTATTTTTGTAGTTTAGCACTTTCACTAGCACACACTAAAGGACAAAACTCAAGCATCTCCGAAATGATTATCTGTTTTCATCTTTTATCTGTGCAGCAATTTACTTTACAATTTGATTATTATTTTATATTTTATTCATATTTATAATCATTGTATTACAAAGAATTTTAATTATAAATAAAGTGTTAAAAGACAGTCTCTATAAAAATTCAGCATTTTTAAATGTCAATAACTCAATTGTATGTATGTGCCGAGGTGAGAAAGTACTATCTGGTAAATAGCTGCCAGCCAGCATCCTCTTTGAACATCAATTTTAAAAGTCTTGTGAGAGTTCCACTTTTTAAGGAATAAATTTTCGGTGTTGGGAAGGGGGATTTTGAGATCAATTCATTTTTTTAATTTGGACGCTTTATAAAAGCTCCCCCCTTTTTAAAGAAGAAATTTTATGAAAGTTCAATTACCAGAGCCTATAATTTTGTGAAGGATCCATTTTTTAATAAGTATGTTATTTTTTCAGTCTTTTTGCACAGCACATAATTTTGTAAATGGTTATGAAAATAAATCCAATTTTCTTTAATAGAGAGACACTGTTAAGTAAATAACCATTCTTAAAGTAGTAAAAATTAATGTATTTTAATATTGGTCAAAGTTAAACAAAACAGATAAGTGAAATTGACAATTGGATGTGTTCATAACATTAAAATTTGAATTTTTTGAAGGTTTCTTTCAGCAAAATTTACACAATTACACTTGTTTTGAATACAAGGAATTACAATTGAAATGCAGTATCACTCACATATTGAAATAAATCATCTTTATAATCTTATGTTAAGATATAATAATCGATACACTGGGCAATCATACTGTAAGATTAGAATCTAAACTTATGTATTTACAATCATATATACACGTATAAAACCTGATAGAGGGTGCTGTTATATACAAAATACATCATAAATTCACAATGACAGCGTATAATACTACCTATTTAAAGCCATCTGCAGTGGTATTTATTGGACGAGTTAACCAGATATCAGTTAAAAAATGCAGAAACAATTTATTTAAATAGAAAAAAAAAATCTCCACCAGGTGATATTTGGTGTAGAAAAAGGTAAAACACACCAAAATATTTTGATCTCATAGTATTTAGTTTTAAGGTAAAAGAATCAAAATATTAAATTTTGAAGTGTGATCAATAAATTTTTATTATTTTTAGTTAATTATTCAAGTGCAGAATTACAATTGCTTGATCAAAAATGTTACTGTAGCTCTACTATAACAGTACTGAAATACTTAGAAATTATAAATGTAAATTAGTTTCATTTGCATTTATAGTTACCATTACAAATTAATAAACAAAAAATTTACCTGGCCAAGCAGAGCAGCAAGCAGAGATGTTTTTCCACTTCCAAAAGTTCCACAAACACCAAGTAAATTGCCCTATAAGAAACATTTTGATTATTTTATGACTGCTCCTTTGTATATTATCATCTGGAAATCTGTTTGAACTTATCATTTATGTTAACCCTTTCGCGACGATCGGCACGCCCACGTGCCAGCTGTGAACTTGCATTCAAGGACGAACGGCACTCACTTGGGCCAGAGGAAATTTTACCGCAAACGGATAGTGGCACCTATAAGTGCCACCACGCGGAACGTTTTAATTTGTGTACTAGATGGCGTTACTTGTCCATGGAACTAACTTTAATGTATTTTGCAGAGGCATGACCTTGGCAGAAGAGGATCGAATGAATTATTTCTTGATTTGGAGCGGTGAAAATCATTTTGTAACATAAACAAACACAGCAATTCTCGTAGCATCAACAATTTTATAATTGAGTTTCGGTTTTTATTTTTATTTCAGCGTTATGATTTTGTTGGTGAATCATAGGAATATAAGAGAGTATTTTTTTTTGTTTGGGTTTTAGAGGCAGTGAAATTATTTTTATTTCGAATAAAAGAATGGGAGCAACTAACGAGTATTTTGTATTTAGATTTGTATGAAAATTATACATCAAATAGAACATAAATATTTCTTTTATTCCTGAAAAAAGTAGATTTCTGTGTTGAATAGGTGATTTTTAGTGAATTTTTTTCGAGAGTTAGGCTTAGCGAAAAAATGTGCCGTTCTTTTCGACCATTTAGGAAGTGAAGCGCTTCGTCTTTTGGGCCGTGACAGCTCCGGAATGCCGCCGTCCCAAAAGGGTTAAACATTCTGGGAGAAAACAATAACTATGGTGTGACACCTGAAATATTTTTGCCATCTAAAAGATAATTTGACAGACATTGTCTGATAAAACAAACATTCTTTAAGAAACATTCATCCATTCTTAAGGCTTTTTAGCCAATCCCTAGCTGTTTAGTGCAAAGAAGTATTTTCATAGGGATAAAGATATATAAAAATCAATGTTATTGAGGCTGGAACATAGAGAAAGTTTGTTTCTAGTCATGGCATTATACTCAGTTTAGGGATGTCAGGAAAGCAACTTCCAAAATTTGATGGGATGCTTCTGAAGATAAGTATGACATGTCAAAGCTCTAAATCAGGTCACATTAGCCTTAGCTAAGATGAAAATATGTAGATAAAATATGCTTTGATTCTAACACTACAGTGCAGAAAAAGTATTGTTATTAGTAGTTCAAGATTTTGGCAGAACATATTTACTGGTCACATTTTAAACCTTTTTAGTAAGATATACGTGAATGTGGTGTATGTGAGATCTGGTTATGATAATTGAAAAATGAATGTATGTTTCACTATGACATTTTACATGTAGACATTATATAGAAAGTTAGAATCATGCTTCCATTGCAGATAACAGCATCCATGGACCAGTTTTGCAATTTCCAGAATGGAATAGCTGATACCTGTAATAGTAGCATGAAAACTTACTATGTGACACAATTTTGCAAACTTTTGAGGTTCACAAAATTGTGGCACATAACAAGTTTTCTTACAGGTATTAGCTATTCCATGCTGATGAGTCAAGAATAGGAGTTGAAGACTCAGACCGTCCAACTCATCTGGAGACATGAGCAGCTGTTTGGACGGCCGGTATCATTAAGAATATGTGTGAAACCACTCCATGGATGCTGATATTTACAATGGGATTGTGATTCCAACATTGAGAGTGCCTCCTATAGGCAATCTCTGCAAGTATCTAATTTAATATATAATAAAATTCCAGTTTTCAATTTTCTCCAACCAATTAGAATGAAACAAACCTTGGAGCCTGCACAGATGTGCATATAAAGAATAGAGAAGCTGCATATTGGACTCCCTTTTAACTACCTTACAAAAATAGGATTACACATACACATATATAAGTAAGGCTGCATATTGGACTCAATTTTAACGATCTTACAATAATGGGATTATATATATAATGCCGATTAGATTTTTCAGAGATCAGCCAAATTTCAATAGATTAAATTATTCTACCAGACTAAGCAGTGTACCAAATTTCAGATCTTTAGGATACAGGATGTATGTTAAGAATGTCATCGAAGAAGCTGAGACAGACAGACAGACAACTATCAGTCATGCTGAATTCAATAAAAGATTTAAAAAATATATTGAAAAAGATTCATTATATTAGTTTCTTTGGATCATAGTATATGCATTTTTATTACTTTTTCATACTATAGAGAAAGTATAGTAAGACTTCTTGAACTCATTTTAACTCTTTTATATTTACATAGGTCATCAGACAAAGCAGCCAGTTTTGCTGGACATGCACTGTTATTGCTGAAGGATGCATTTTCCTATCAAAATGCTTTGAGGCAGTAGTCTCAGAGTATGATCATTGGGAACAGCCCCATGCTGCCAGGCCTGAGCAAAGTGAGCCATTCGGCAAGGGTTGGCGAGTAACAGAGAGCAACGGGCAGTAGCCCCTTAGTGATTATATAAAAAAATACAACTAGATAGATTTTAAGTTAATTTGTATAATTATAATACAAATTAAAATGTTCATACCATTATATTTCTACAGAAAAAAAAAATTCCAGAATAATGATGGCATTATAGTTTATACAGGAGTATATAGTTTGAACTACATGAACAAATATAAAAGGTATGAGAATAGTATGTATGCACACAAATAAGTGAAAAGCATCTAATTCATTGGTATGATGGACATGTTTTTTAAAAAAAAAACTAAAGGATTTTTTAAGAAAACAATATTTAAAAAAAAATCCTTATAAACAAAAATTTATAAATATATACATTTTTTTTACTCTCATGTTGATTGATACAAATTGGCAGAAAAAGTATGGAATATGAATATACAGGAAAGTTAACAGGATATTTGTACTCCAGATATTTTTATGTCAGGCTCTCCGATGCCTTCCCAGATGCTTTAACCCTTTGCGGACTGCGGCATTCTAGAACTGCCATAGCCCAAAGGATGGAGCACTTCGCTTTCAAAGGATAGCTAATTTTTTGCGCTAAGCCTAACTCTAAAAAAAAATTCACTAAAAATCACCTGTTCAACACATTAATCTACTTTTTTCAGGAATAAAAAAAATATTTATTTTCTATGTGATGTATATTTTTCATACAAATCTCAATACAAAATATCCGTTAGTTGCTTTTACTATGAATTCTACTACCTCATCATTGAAAAATATGCTAAAAAAATCAATTTCCTTATCTAAATTAGGTGGCATAATATTGTGATTGATTCCAGGTATACTCAAAAACTCAAAAGAATTCAGATCTTCCAAATCTCTTGTCCAAATATCATTCGGAGAAACAGCTACTGAAGCTGGCATCGTTGTAATAATAGTACACTCAGAATCTGAAGAATCACTTGCATTTTCAGATTCATCATCAGAAATATGACAGTTCCACTAATCTTTACTATCTGCATCACTTTCATTACTGTCTGGTTCGTTTATCATACGAGTATATTCTTCCACAGAAAGAAAACGTCTCGGCTCAGCCATTCTTTTATCCGAAATAATGTAATAATTTCACTGAAGCACATTTCTCTAAAATCCAAACTTAAAAAAATATTTTCTTATATTCCAATGATTCACCAACAAAATCATTAAGCTAAAATCAAAATGAGAACTAAAACTCAATTATAAAATAGCAGAGGCTAAGAGAAATGCTTTATTTGTTTATATTACAAAAACATGTTTCACTATTCCAGATGGAGAAATGATTCATTGGATCCCCCCTATGCCAAGGTCAAGTATCTGCAAAATACATTGGAGTTGTTCGCATGGGCATCTAACGCCATCTAGTACACAAATAAATTCAAATAAAAATGTTTCATATGAAAATGCAATTCAGTGGCTGCCGTCCTTTAGGGCAAAGTTTTCTCTGAAGATAATGTGTGACTACCGTCTTTGAATGCAAATTCACAGTCACAGCTTGGGTGTTATTGTTGAAACCCAGACCGTCCGACCTACCAGAAAGGTGTAAGGTAACTGTTTGGACGGTCAGGAAGTGCCACCCAATTTAGACCGGAACCCAGTGGGGGAGGCATCCACAGGGACCGTACCCTTCTTCCCCTACCACCAACCTCTCGGAAGGACTTTCGGACCCACATGTTTAACGTGATCATACTCCGCATAAACACGGCGGCAGTTTTGGCAGTGGCTGGAATCGAACCCGGGCCTACCGAGTGCAACTCCAGCGCGCTAACCAATGGGTGTGTCAACTGTCCGCAAAGAGTTAAATTTCCTCACTGTAATGGTACTTTTCCTCCTACAAAATAAAAACTCAATGGTTTCTGAAACAAAAAATAGAACATAAACATAATTCTTACTCTTGACAATGTAAAACCAATATCTGTAAGTGCAGGAGGAAGCCCTGTCTCTGTCTGAAGAGTCGTAACTAAAGCAGTACTTGGTGTAATATCATCTAAAATGGGCTTTCCACCTTCTATGAAAAAGATAGGCAAACAATTTTAATATAATATTAATACTGAACAAAAGAAAAAATACTTAAATCAATCAATTATCAAACTAAGAAAATAGCAATGGTAAAACTATCAGTGTATCGACAACATCAAATATACTGAAATTAACCCTATTGTACTAATGTGGGTGAAATTTCAGCCATACTATAAATTGCTAAAATATCTAAGTATTTATCTGATAGGTATTTTCATCTTAATTGATACAAATTGTAAAATATTTTATTAACATAAAGGCAAATTAAATAATTTTTTTTTTTTTCCTTTTTTAGCCAGTAATTATTAAATGCCCTTCACATCAATTATAACTCTCTAGAGTAGTAGTAACGTTTAAAGAATATCAGCAGCAAGATAGGGTTAAGAGAAACTGCTGCATAGAAATTTGTAAACTTTACAGCTATGTTTTTTGCAAGGCTCAAGACTATGTTTCAAAAGTATGCTATAAATGAAGGTCTGTAAAAAGACAAGCACTCAGCAAAAACTTCAGAACTTTGCAATTTCCATGATGACCACTATGGTGAAAATCAAAGAGAAATAACTTTTATTAGTCATGATTTTATTCTTCTGAACTTTAGATACATGTTACCCTGAACAGTTTTGAATAATACATATTCTAGGAAATGTGTATATATTTAATTTAAATTTTACACTCAGTTGCATTTCTAAAAACACCCTAAAAATGGGACACTAGGAATAAGAGGCCATATGTTTCCTACTGCTAGTGTTTTCTACTACAGAATTTCATTTCTGAAATAACTCTTTACAACATAGTTGAAAAGTGTTTATGACATTGCTCATTCTGTCTATCTGTCCGTTCGCACGATAACTACCATAAAAATGACTATCAAAATGAAATTTTAGTATGTTATTGAAATGATCTTTGGGTCATATGGAAATGTAAATGAATAATATCACCCAATTAGTTATGGATTGAACCCGGGTTGAAAAAATGAAATACATTGAACCACACTGGACCTAATTTTTCAAACATTTTTTAAGTGAAGTTAAAATTCACAAATTGCTTCGAAAATTTTAGGAAATATTCAAATTATTCCATAAAATATATAAAGAAAATTTCAGCAAAATATGTTTGGTAGTTTTCTAAATAAAAATTTAAATAATAATGACACCTATATAATATGAAGAGGTCATGTGACCCACTTCAAAATGAAATATGGCATCCACCTTGTTGAAGACCCAGACCGTCCGACTCGTCCAGAGGACTAAGAGCAGCTATTTGGACGGCCGCGCCGGCATCCACCTTGTGTCAAAATTGTGATTTTTAAAGTTCTTTTTAATTTATATTTATTGTTGCATCCGTTCTAAAACTGCTTTATTTTTTTATTTTTTTTTGTGCATCCATATTCTACACTAACGCAGTTAGAATATTTTAGAGTTTAAATGATCATGAATCTTTGATTATTTCTACAATGATCGAAGTCTAACTTTAATGAATGTAAAATGTAAACAAGTGATTGTAAGACGAATTGTATAAGAATTGCTGAATTTTTTTCAAGCAAAATTATTTAACTCTGGAGTCTGGAATAAAAGTGTATGAATGAAATACTCACTGCTTTAACATAGATATCCAGACGATTTATATTTCGATGACATCATTTGAATAAAGTTTGAATGAAGTTTTAAGCATGGAGTTAGAACATACTTTTACCACCATAGTTTTAATTTTCCAAATAAAATAAATTATTGTAGTTCTGTGATAATTAAAATAATATCGCCACTGAATGTATCATATTTTAGAGATCAACGAAGTCTAACTTTAATGAATGTAAAATGTAAACAAGTGATTGTAAGACGAGTTGTATAAGAATTGCTGAATTTTTTTCAAGCAAAATTATTTAACTCTGGAGTCTGGAATAAAAGTGTATGAATGAAATACTCACTGCTTTTACATAGAGAGCCAGATGATTTATATTTCGATGACATCATTTGAATAAAGTTTGAATGAAGTTTTAAGCATGGAGTTAGAACATACTTTAACCATAGTTTTAATTTTCCAAGTAAAATAAATTATTGTAGTTCTGTGATAATTAAAATAATATCGCCACTGAATGTATCATATTTTAGAGATGTTTAAATAAAATTACAGTTGGATAGTGTTTATAATCAATGCTTTATGCATGATTGATCTTTCTTGTATTTATATTTAGTGTTTGTATCCGCCCTAAAACTGCTTTATTTTTTGCATATTATCTGTGTTTCAAATTCTGCACTTGAGCAATTACAATATTTTTTATTCTAAATGATCACTAAACTTTAATTATTTCTACAACGAAGCTTAATTTTAATGAATGTAAAATGTAAACAGAATAAGAGATTGTAAGATGAGTGCATAAGAATTGCTGAAATTTTTTAAATACAAAATTATTTAGCTCTGGCGTCTGGAATATAAGTGATATGAATGGAATATGCATTGATTTTACTTAGATAGAAAAGCAAGCGATTTTATAGCATTGCCCTTTTTTGATGAAGTTTTAAGTTTCCAATTATTGTACTATGATAATTTTAAAAATATCACTGCTGAATGTATTGCATTTAAAGATGTTTAAATAAAATTGCATTTCAGTTGGAAAGTGTTTCATAATCAATGCTTTATGCATGATTAATCTTTCTTGTTTACTATAGATTCAGTGAAAATAAAAAATGCTTACATATTTTTTATGTAATATAAAATTTCAGAATACACATATATAACACAATCGCAAATGTCAGAATACACATATATAACACAATCGCAATATGTATCATATTTTTAATTGCCCATTCTCTAATAAACTGCAATTTATGATTAGTTGCATATTGTATAATATTTTCATACATTAAGGAGCAATTCTGGTATATTTTTATATTCCAGTTTAATGTTGGAAGAAGCCACAGTCTTTCTGAAAGAACTATTTGCTGAGGAAGGAACTTATTGAAAATGCTGGTATTTATATTTCTTTGCCATCTCATAAAATTACTGATTAGGATAGTGGAGAAGATTCAGTAGATCTAAACAATTTAGTGGATAAGTAGTTGAACACACATGACCAAGCAATGCTTCTAACACTTTTAGAACTATGTCCCTTCTAATATATATATATGAGGTATGATAAAATGACCCTCATTTGAAATGTGGAAACTAAAATTTGCACAGCAAATGAGTTTGTCAAAATCGCAAATTCATTTATCATGTGAATTTCGTTTTATTACATAAAGGAAAAAAAAATAAAAAAAAAATCCAATTACAAATTGGAACTTGTGTATTATGCTGACTTCCAATGCTTTGAAAAATGGTTACCATTTTGGCATTTCTTCAAATCTGAAACACTACATGGTTGCATGCAACAATTGAATGATAAAACAAAATGTAAACAATAACAAATACAAAATGATAGAAACAAGGTTTTAAATATATGAAAGTAATATATATTTTAATAATTCAGAAAACATTTCTAAAATATTTTATTTGCTTTTTATTAATTTAAACTATAAAAATGTTTTGTTTACTTTGCAAAAAAAAAAAAAAAAATGTCTTGCTTATTTTTAAAATTAAAATATTTAAAATTTAAAATGCATCCGTTTATTCTTAAGTAATTTAAAAGAGCTAAAGCTTTTAAGTAATTTAAAAGCGCTTACTTTTAAAAGCATTGCACATAATACATATTTATATGCAAATTATGGCATCATATTCTTAAAGTGCTATATATTAGAATTAGCAATTAAGAATCTGTTTCGACTACACATATTGTAGAAATTAGTATAATATACAAATACTGTAAATCATGTCAAGAAATCTGAAGTATACTAATGGTTACAAAGCTATCTTGGGGAGAGGAGGTCATGAACTGTTATATTTTGACATATTCTAATACTTATTTTTTAGGTAGAGGCAAATTAAATTTAAGGTCGTTCCACGATAATGAGATCTCTCGTATATGTGTTCTATTCAGAAAGTTTATCAAGGATGCTTTTCATAGATGAATGAAACATTGCTTTGACAATTCTAAATATGTCATATCATCCCCATATAGTTCCAAGGCAAATGAATTAACCCTTTCGCGACGAATGGCACGCCCAGGTGCCAGATGCGAACATGCATTCAAGGACGAATGGCACTCATTTGGGCCAGAGGAAATTTTACTGCAAGCGGAAAGTGGCACGCATAAGTGCCAGTATGCAGAACGTTTTAATTTGTGAACTAGATGGCGTTACTTGTCCATGGAACTAACTTCAATGCATTTTGCAGAGGCATGACCTTGGCAGAAGAGGATCGAATGAATTACTTCTCCATTTGGAGCGGTGAAAATCATTTTGTAACATAAACAAACAGAGCAATTCTCGTAGCATCAACAATTTTATAATTGAGTTTCGGTTTTTATTTTTATTTCAGCGTTATGATTTCGTTGGTGAATCATAGGAATATAAGAGAGTATTTTTTCTTGTTTGGGTTTTAGAGGCAGTGAAATTATTCGTTTATTTCGGATAAAAGAATGGGAGCAACTAACGAGTATTTTGTATTCAGATTTGTATGAAAATTATACATCAAATAGAACATAAATATTTCTTTTATTCCTGTGAAAAGTAGATTTCTGTGTTGAATACGTGATTTTCAGTGAATTTTTTTCGAGAGTTAGGCTTAGCGCAAGAAATGCTCCGTCCTTTTCGACCAGTTCGGAAGCGAAGCGCGTCGTCCTTTGGGCCGCGACAGCTCCGGAATGCCGCCGTCCCGAAAGGGTTAAGAAGAATGCACTTCTAGTTAGTTTCAAATATTTAGAACAAATAGAATTTTCTCAGAACTGGCATAAAAGAAGACAATCTATGTATTATAATAGTATACTCACTTAAATATTTTGATGGCACCTTTTTCGGTTTCAAACCATTACTAAAGCCATTAGGTACAACTTGTTCCCAGTCTAATGTTGCATTGGAAATACTGACTGCAATGTCCAACCTGTTTGGTACAACAGTATAATTCTCTTTCTCTTCTAAATGGAGAATGATCTGCAACAATTATCAATATGAGGAAAATACGAACATCAATTTTTGTTAAAAAATGAAAAAAAAAATGTGATATGACATACACACGATTATACAAATTAGCATCTTCTATTTTGTATCAATAAGTTTATTTTATTATGACAAATTATACAAGCCTTGCACTACTGATCGCAAGATAAAATACTTATTAAAAAGCATTGTTTATTTATAATAGTTTAAATTTCAAAAAGTTTTCTTAACTTTCAATAATTAACATTGGAAAAATCTTTACTCACTTTCACTAATTTAAAATTATCTTGTTTAATTTTTGATAACTTAATTTTTAAAAATTGTTTAATTTTCCATAAAATTTAAATTTTGAAACTTTTTTTTACTTTTCCATAGTTTAAATTTCAAAAGGTTTGGTTTACTTTTGAATATTTAAATGTTGTTGTTAAGACCCAGACTGTCCAACCTACCAGAAAGGTGTAAGGTAACTGTTTGGACGGCTGGGAAGTGCCACCCAATTTAGACCAGAACCTAGTGGGGGAGGCATTCACAGGGACCGTACCCTCCTTCCCCTACCACCAACCTCTCGGAAGGACTTACAGACCCACATGTTTAACGTGGTCGTACTCCGCATGAACATGGTGGAAGTTGTGGCAGCGTGCAAATCCAGAGCGCAAACCACCGGGCTACCGCACCCGAAATGTGCCAACAGCACGCGGTGTTTCCAGGTGGTCACCCACCCAAGTACTAACCACGCCCGATGCTGCTTGACTTTGGTGATCTAACGAGAACCGGTGTTTTCAGCATGGTAGGGCCATTGGGAATATTTAAATGTTGAAACCCTCAATTTACTTTCAATAACTTAAATGTAAAAACTTTTGTTTACATTTTCAACCTTTATTATGAAGAAAGAACTATAAAACTTCATGCAGCATATGATTTCTTGAGCTATAAAACGTGAAGCAGCATAGGACATCACATACTAAGCATGTCGCATCCATTATATTTATCATCTGTTCATTTGGCTACGAATATTTGAGGGGTAGGTAAACTACACAAGCACTAAAATAAATAGGTTGGCTAAACATTGAAAATTGCATGGAGTTTGCAATATTTCATGGCTAAACATTGAAAATTGCATGGAGTTTGCAATATTTCATAAGTTTTATATTTTATTGAGCAAGTTGGCAGGCATTGTTACTAATGATGGCAACTTACAAAATATTTAACATTTTGTTTAACATACTATCTTAATGGATAATCATAAGGAGATATGATTAACATTTTATGTTAAATACAATTTCTGATAATTACATATGACAGGAAGCACATGCATGAAATAGTAACATGACAGTTCAAAATATTTACTTTTGTTTCCAATAATTACTTTTATCTTGCAATTTGCATGTATTTAAAATTTTAAAGTAAATCAAGATAAAACTGTCCCAAAAGAATGGTGAAAAAGACATCATTCACATATTTTTTACATTTAACAGCACACAAGTTTTCTTATTTATATACATACTGTCATACTTAGCATAGCATTAGTTATAAGTAACTGAAAATTGTGAATGTTAACAGAATTGTTGAAGGTAATTAACTGAAGGGTGGCTCAATTCGACTTTCTGATACTAGAATCAATTTTTAGGTACAATTTTTGCAAACTTTACAAGGAAAAATTTTAAAAATCTGTAATATTATTCCAAATGATCACAATTATAGAATGTTACCCATCATTTTAAAGGGCTTGAAAAAATCTTTTGATTGATGCTAAGTTTCATGATGCACCCTCGGGAGTAACTTGTCCACCCCCCTGAAGGGGGGTTAATAATGTTATGAACACAAAAATTGTATTGAGGTTATTTTCATTACAATGATTGAAACTGTTAAGTTTCATGATTGAGCCATAAATAACAATTTTTTATGCATGATAATGTCAAAATTTGTCCTATGCTGCCATGTTAAGAAAATACAAAATTTCAAAGTTTTTTCTTGAATTTAAAAAAGTTCTATCTATTTCTAGATCTTTCAATAAATAATCCAAATATAAAGTTCCGTGAAAATTCATTAATATTTGTGACATATCATGTATTTAAGAAATCAATCACAGACAGACACATTACTCCAAAAATAGTCAAAATATGTTCAGGTGGTTCTAAAACATATATTGGCATCAAAATCTCGAAATCGAAAATTTTTGTTAAAAAAACACTTTCTCAATACTACGTATAAGCAAGTAAAAATAGAACATAGTAAAAATAAAGGCACAAGTTTCAAAATTCAAGAAAATGAGCAATAATCAACTACATAATATTGTTAAAGATAATATTGATACATATATAATATTGATACATATTGATAATAATGATACATAATATTGTTAAGAAAAAGAAACATAAAAAAAGGTATGTCTATATGAATCCTATATTTCAAAATTACAATAAATGTAAATTACCTCCAGCCTTGATATTGCAACTATGCCATTTACAACAGCTCTAACACAAACAGGTAAAACAGCAATACCATGACCAGCTACAGCATTTACCATCACTAAAGTAAAGGCCTAAAACAGAAATATTCTTTTGAATCAGTTTTGGATTATAAAATATGTAAAAGAAAATAATTTTTAAAGGAAATACGTTGAAATCAAAAACATAGTATACAACTGACCTCAGCAGGAGTAATGTCATAGCCATTAAGAGTATATGCTAAAATGATAAAAATTGAGGTCACAATGTGAGTTAATGAAGCTGTAGATGAACTGACAGTATGAAGCCATTGAACTTTTTCCAACAAATTTTTTTCACTCAATCTCACATCTAGAAACACAAGAACCGTAAAACTTTTAAATTAAACACAAAATTTCAACAAACTGAATAAAATAATTAGCATAGGAAATAACATACTTCATAAAGCCAAGTAAAATAATATAAAATTATAAATAAACCACCACTAAAAATTAAGTTTAAATGAAATTTTCATTAGAATTAAAACAAGAAAAATATTCACTAGCCCAATAAATTTTATAATATATTGTCGCAACAATTTTGAGCTTTTATTGTTTTGTGACTCCTGTGCCCACATAGCAGTAGCATTTCTTGGTTATTTTTTATTTGCATCACTAGGGGGCTCTGACTCCTGATCACTGATGCTCATCACCCCTTATAACTCACTTCGTGAGTCAGGAGGTTTCATCTCCTACTCTTTGGTGTTCATTGAGATCGCTTTGTGATCTCTTTTGTTCCACCAGCTACGCAGGCACAATACCCTTGTTGGGGGATGCCCTTGTTTGCTGGCACTCACCAACCTCTGGATATCGCTTCATTAGCTAGCTCACCCCAGCTGGTGTACAAAACATCCTTTATGTCCTAGCCTGTTAACTGCCAAGACTAGGGAGCTTTGCCTTCTGTTCTGTACTGCCCATTAATTGCCCGAGCTCACTTTGACTGCTCTTTTATTATATCTGCTATGCAGGCGCTGGAGCTTTCCCCCTAGTTCCATGACACTCATCTACCCCTGGAACTCACTTCACGAGCTCTTACACCCCCATCTGGCCTCCATGCTCTCAGTTCGCTAATGCTTGCCAACTCCCAAATTTCTGAGGCTTTGTTCCTGCTTGTTGCCTCTCACTAACTGCCAGAGCTCACCCAGCCAGCTCTTTTTCCTCGCCTACTATGCAAGTGTATTACTGCCGTTAAAATCCCTGTTATTAACTGAAACTACAACTTCCAGATCTCATTTCGCAAACTCTTTAAATTTGTTAAAGCTTGCCAACTTTTGAAGTTTAGAAGGTTTCACCCACTGTTCACTGCCACTCACTAACTGCTGGAATTCTCTGCATGAGCTCTTTTTCCCAGCCGGAGTAGTACACCAATTGGACTCCCCCTCTTATTTGATGAAGCTTTCCACCCCCTGGATCTCACATTGTAAACTCTTTCATCCTGTCCGCAAAGTATAAGTATTAGTAACATTAATAAGGTATATCATTGCAAACATTGTTCCAAGTGTACTAACTAATGTCGTAGACTACAATTTTTTGATGTGAGGTTTTAACCATAAACCAATCACAAAGAAGTTGGGAATTGAATCGACTAATGAAATCTTTGCTAATACTGGGAGTGCAACATTTAATTATTTAATATATAGTTAGCTTAAATCAAAATTCTAAACACGTCTTGCCCATTTAAAGGTTTATATGTAACATTTCAGAACTGTATGTTTTGTTGTTTGTTCATAACCATCAACCGCGGAAACTCATTTCGTAAGCTCTTTTTTACCCTATTCTGCCTCCATGCTCACAGCTCGCAAACACAGCACATGACTGTCTTTGTGTCTCCTGTTCACCAATCTCTAGAGCTGAGGGTCTACTTCCTCTGTTTATTGCTGCTCAATAATCACCAAAGCTTGCTTAGCAAGCTCTTCCATTATGCATGTATAGTAGTCTTGCATACAAACACAGCATACAAACACACATACAAACACAAACACAGCAATGGCTATGACATTGTTGTCATGATCAACTTCGATTCATTGTTAAAAATGCTTTTGACAGCTGTGTAGTCAAGCCAAGAGCAGTAAAATGATGCCTTAATTATCTCATGATTTAATCACAGGATCTCTTAACACTGATCCCCTCTTGCATTCTTTTTGGTTAACTCTTACTTTTTTTTAATTTTTTTTTTAATATTACCATTTGCTTTCACAAAGAATTGTATGCAAAATAGATACATTTGTAACATATTTAATGTAAGTATTTTTTTTCTATACCTCTTTTATTAAAAAAAATATTTCCTGCTCTGATTTTGTAGAACATAAGCCTCTTATATTTACTGATTGAAATAATCATACCAAATTTCCTTTATTCCATAGATATTCTACCTGCAGACATGAGTACTTTATAATCAATCAATCAGATATATATTACAAAATTCAATATAATTATAATTGTATTATATACTACTAAGACTTACTTTGGACATTATCAATTAGATGCTTTTCCCAAGAGTACAGCTTAATTAACTTCATATTTGACAGGAACTCGGACATCAAGGATATCTAAATGGGAAATACACTGGATTTGAAGAAGCATAATTTTATCAACAGAAACCTTATAAGATTCTATTTCATAAAGTAATTCAAATTTTCAATGACATAAACTTACCCTCTCATCTGTAAGATTAATAACTTTCCTTTTATAGCGGGTGGAGAGACAAGATAAGCCAAACTATAATATAAAAAGACAAATATAATTAAATAATAAAAGAGATTTGATTGTATTCAGTTAGTAATTTAATAGAATTGTGAAAAATTATATATCTGGCACAGTCATAAAACACATTAAAAATAACTTGCAATATATTTCTTGCAGTAGCTGTCAACTGCATATACACCTGCTGCACTGGTGTATGCAATCCACGAATGCAATAAACATATGGTATGAACGCTGTGCTGCCTTTGTTAGCTCAAGCTAAGAAGTATAATCTTTCAAGCTAAGCTCTTAGCATAATTAGAAGCTGAAATATGATACAATTAGAAGATAACTAAAATTGGGAGGTGATGGGCAATAGTTAATAAAATAAAAGCCTAGGGGGTCTGTGACCCATTTAGCTATTTAGTTTTATTGATTGAGGGGTAAAAGAGGGAAAAGTGCTATTGTTTTTTTATTATGTTATTAGTTTTCAAGATAGTATAGCTTTCATGTAATAGTAGTGCTTAATTTAAAGCATTTATCTTCCTCTTACATATATTTAATGCTAAACTTAGAAATGTCCTTATCTCTGATGTAAAATCTACGCTATGTTTTTAATAATAAATGAGAATATTTGCAATCACAAAAGAAAAAGCTCCAGGGGATCTATGATAACTGATTGGCAAAACAGCACATGTGCACAGAAAATTATGCTGTAATTTAACATTCACCACATGCAATGGTTATTTGAAATTAAATCCTATCCTTCACATACGATATCATGACTTGCAGATGCAGGACTGACATGGAAAAAAATCATCTGGGTTTTACATGATAAATCTAGATAGTAAACCCCCCGCCACACACACACATATACCTTGTAAAAAGCACTTAGGAAACTCCACCACATACAATGTATTTATAACACTTATATTCATTTAGGAGAGAGAAAAATTAGAAAATTGCAAAAGAAAAATTAGAAAATTGCAAAAACCCTTTATATTACTGATTGTAACAAGTACAAAATTTACAAAATATTATGACACTTTTTTATATCATCTATTGTATTTATAATTGATAACTTTTATAAATTTAAAATCTGAATACTTACTGAACTTGTTCTCACACTTAAATACTATGAATCATAATTTTAATGTTGTTAATTACCATTTTTCCAAAGAATTGTTATATTAATAAAAATAAAAATTAAGAAGAAATAGCTATATATTAATTTCAAAACATACATACAAACAAACCTGTAAGACCTTCTTTCAAGAAAACCTGATATCTTGCTTGATTTGAAAATATATCATTAGTAATTCCAATGAGCTTCACAGTTACAAATTTTTTAAAAATCACTTCAAAGTAATTATCGCCCACCTTTATACTAAATTTTCTGATTGAGCATAGCTTAGATCTTTCACTACATTGCCAACAGATGTATGGACTCATGCACAAATTTCTTCTTTTATTATTATAGACTATCAAAGGCTGGTTTTAAAATAAACTTGCACATATCAAGTTTGCGAACTATGAAAGATTTCAAATTAAAACTTAATATAACGAATAAATTATGAAATTATAAGTATAAAAAAAAAATCAATATTTGAAAATTCTAATACAAAAGAGCATACAAGCTTTTAAAATTTGAATTGCAAGTTAAACAAACTAAAATACAAGAAAACAAGGAATCAAAGTAACACCATTAAATCATCAAAACATATTTTCATAGATTTGCATTTTATTATTGTATGCATCATGGAGGTAAAAGATAACTCTCTAACTCCATGGTATGTATTTTGTTTCATCATATTCTTCTAGCACAAAAAATAGGGTAGTGAAGTTTAATAGACTCATATTTCATTTTCGTACAGCAATAGTATTTTACACATTATTTGTAGGAAGCATAGTGAACATGTGCAGTATAAAAATACACATTTTGCCTTGTTACATTTCATTTTGATAATTGAAACTGTGATTCTGTAAATCTGTGTTGTTGTTGTTGAAACCCAGACCGTCCGACCTACCAGAAAGGTGTCGAAAGCCCAGACCATCCGGCTCGTCCGAAGACTTGGAGCAGCTACCAGAAAGGTGTAAGGTAACTGTTTGGACGGTCGGGAAGTGACACCCAATTTAGACTGGAACCCAGTGGGGGAGGCATCCACAGGGACCGTACCCTCCTTCCCCTACCACCAACCTCTCGGAAGGACTTTCGGACCCACATGTTTAACGTGATCGTACTCCGCATGAACACGGCGGCAGTTTTGGCAGTGGCTGGAATCGAACCCGGGCCTACCGAGTGCAACTCCAGCGCGCTAACCAATGGGCTACAGCGCCCCCTGCAAATCTGTGTTGTTGTTGTTGTTGAGACCCAGACCGTCCGATCTACCAGAAAGGTGTAAGGTAACAGTTTGGACGGCCGGGAAGTGCCACCCAATTTGGACCGGAACCCAGTGGGGGAGGCATCCACAGGGACCGTACCCTTTTTCCCCTACCACCAACCTCTCGGAAGGACTTATGGACCCACATGTATAACGTGATCGTACTCCACGTGAACACGGCGGCAGTTTTGGCAGTGGCTGGAATCGAACCCGGGCCTACCGAGTGCAACTCCAGCGCACTAACCAATGGGCTACCGCGCCCCTGCAAATCTGTGTGTAAGTGTAATTTCACATATGTATGCGAAATTTCATCTTCCTACCTATTACAGTTTAAGTAAAAGGAATAACAAAATTCAGGCAAATGTTGATTTTGCTTTATTAGAAATGGAGATAGACTTTGCTTCACTCGTCCATAATAATAGATCATTTAGGATCAGTTGCGAACTATTTATAAAAGTCCAAATTTCAAATATAAACCCTTCATTGACAAAATTAAAATTTAATTAATTTTTTCCAAACTCCTCATTTTAAAATCAAATTTTTAGCAGAATTTCAAACAAAATGAGTTTCATCAAAAGCTTTCTAAAAATGATTGTTCAGACAAGTTTGATAATCCACCTGAAATAAATTATTCACAATATATACACAACGAACTTATGTGAATTATATATTTTCAACAGTCACATTAGAATCCTCAATGATTTTTCAAATGTACATGTGTCTTCTATATTGCAACTGAGATAGCTGAGACTAAAAGACTTCAGCATCCCCCAAACTGAAAATTCTAAATCCACTAAATCCTACCTAACCTAGCCCTATTTCAACATCAATATAACTGACACACTTAAGGGATAAATATATTGGTTAGAAATAATCTCAACAATGTGCAATATGAGGTTTTTTATATTTCCTGTATATTAAAAATGAGAAAATTTGAATGAACATAGTGATTTTCTAACAAGTGTTTTCGAGCAAACTGATTAATTTAAGCAGTCATTTTTTATATTGAATCAAAGGTTTCTGTTTGATTTTGAATTTTTTATTCAATAAAATGGATAAGTCAATTACACAATGAACCTAATAAGTAATGACAACTGTATATTCCAATGTGCACCATTTTCGACACTATCACATTGTGAATAAAATCATACATAAACAAAAACTTCCTTAAAGCAAAATTCAGTATAGCTAAATTGTCTTTAAATATCCATCAAATAAATCAATATTGATATACCTGAATCACATATGTAATAGAAAATGCAGCAACTCCTATAAAGCAAAATGGTCCTACAAGCCACCAGGCATATATGATAGCTCCAACAATAACAAAGGGTCCACCAATAGCTAAAGGCATGTTATAAATCATCAGAAAAACCTTTCTGCAGTCATTTGAAAAAAGGTTGACAAGCTGTAATGAAAAGGTCAAGAGCAAATTCATTTTCTAATATTTTCATATTAAATATAATTAAATTTAAAACTAAAAACACTTTATTTAAAGCAACATCCAACACAAAATTAATAGTGTCAACCAGTTTCGAAGGCAAGAAGTGTTTAGTCTGCTTCACCAGAACAAACAAGAAGTGTAACCACTTGTCAAAGCAAGATCAGCAACTAATGTTAGAACGGCAAATGTGAATAAAGCAGGGAGAGAGGGCTGATAATAGTGAAAGGAGGAAAAAAGAGGTAAAAGAAAGTGAATGTCTAGAAAAAGGATTCAAAACACTTCTTAAGTGAGTAAAATGCAAACGTAAGTATTATATTAAACTTAAAAAAGGCAACTAATGGTTTCAGAAGTTATAAGTCATTCAAAAAAGCTGCAAAAATAACAGTTTATAAACAAATACTAAATAAAATAAGTAGAACAGAAAATGAAGGAACTAACTGGTGAGAGGTCGCACACTGAACTCCTTTTTTCCTGATCTTCCAACAATGCAATTAAAATATTACACTTCAATTTCTTTTTTAAATACTCCCAAGTTTAAAAAAAGAAGTAAAAGTACTCCTTGGCAAAAGTTTTGTGGCGACCTCTGTATTGTACCCCCACATGTTGAGAGACAAACATCATTCAAATATGATTAATTGGTGTTTTGGGATATTAAAAACATTCAGTTTGATCAGATATAGGGTTCGTCCTCAATTTTGAAAACAAAAATGTAGGAGTTTTTTAATGGCATATCAAAAATTTTAAGGAGTTTATAGGTAACACGCTCAAACACTATTTTATATAAGCATTATTTAAAAAATAAAAAATATGTTCTATAAAAATTAATTAACGCCTGTGCAGCTGCTTAAATTACAAATGTCTTTAAAAAAATAAATATACAATCAAGTGCTATATATTAATAACATAAGTATCAGATAAAATTAAAACTTGTATCAGTTTTACAGCAGACCATTGCCCAATTCGAATGATTTGTAGCAGTAGAAATTCATTCAGACTTTTTCATCACAAATTTACATGCTCATAAAATTTTTATTAATTAATTGTTACTTTTTATTTATTGTTTAACATGTTATCAATTAAAAAATATATATCTATATGCACTGAAATGACAGACTGGGTGAGTGAGTGGATGATGTACCAAAATTATCAAACCCTTCCAATATAGTTAGAATCTTGGTTTTGATAGGATCCAATCCATCTCAGCTTCAAGACTAAAGGGAAAATATAAAATTTTAAAATTTTAAATTAGGGGTGATGGTGCAAAGGAATAATATAAAAAAATTAAAACCTCTTTGCCTAATTATCGAGCACTTACACTCTAGTTAGAATCTTGGCTTTGGTCTTATTTTCTAGGTCAACAGAAAAATCTAATATTTCAAAAAATTCAAATTAAGGGTGGTGATTCAAAGGAATAATTAAACAATTTAAAGTAGCTATTCAAACTGATCGAATACTTTCACTCGAGCCGAAATTTTGGCTTTGGGCTCATCTGATCCATCTCAGCTTCTAGATCAATGAAAAAATCGAAGCTTCCAATTAAGGGGGACAATTCAAAGAAATTTAAAAAATACTTGCATCATTTTAGTTCTCAAAATATGCACCAATCAATTTTTTTTTCTTTAAAATTGAAAAAGATTTTGATAATCAGAACTTTTTTAAGTGTGTTGATGTCCCATTTAGTGGCCACTAGCCATTAAGAATGGGTGAAGCATAGGTGAAATAGCTAAGTTTTAAAATAAACTCTGCATAACAATCATTTGAAAACCTGGGAGAAAAAACAAACAAACAGCTTTGAGATTTAAGGCATTGCATGAGAATGGTAACTATAAGAATCATCTTACTTCCATCATTATTAACTCTCATAATATTTAGTTAATTATGCACAATATATCTTTAAAATTAACCAAAACATGAAAATAAGCAAGTTTAGTCTGTCTACTGTGTAATAATTAAAGGATTTAGATGGATGGAAAAAGATGCTTGTGCCGCACCATAAAAATAACCTAAGGATAAAAATTGAAATGTGTCACTTTAAAAATATTGGGGTAATTTATGCATATAGTGCACATAAACAGGAACCTTGAAAAAAAAAAAAATGTGTTTGGTGAGAAAGTTATGAATTGCCCACGACTTTTTGTGAAACAAATACTTATTTGTAAAGTTAGAGTTATTTTCGAAAAATTAAACTGGATGAAAAGAGATAGGGATCAGACAAGTATTTAAAAACAAATATTGCAATCAAAAAATATTTATATATTTCAACCTCTTTAAGATGCTTGACCCCTTTAATCCCATTAATTCTTAGGAGATCAACCAAAGGCATAACTTCCACTGGTTCTCCCCCTTCCGGTTTTGACTTGACTGACTCATAAACAGTAAACACTGTATATAATATAATATATAATATATATATATATATATATATATATATTATATATATATATATATATTATATAATATTATATATATATATATATTATATATATATATATATAATATTATATAATATATATAATATTAGAGAAAATATTGTTCTCGCTAATGAGATATGTAAAAATCCTAGTCCAAATAATTATATTTGGAAATATTGGTTCTAGAGCAAAAATGATGAAAGAGTTTAAATTTTCAGAACTTTTTACCCCAAATTGACACTATACAAAGTATAATTCAGTGAAAGTTTGCCTTTGTAAAGAAAAATAAACTTATAATAATTTATCAAACGGGAAGCGCACTACACTAATCAACAATCTTCCAGTCTTTTACTACTTTTTTTTTCAGGAGAGGTAAAAGGCAGCGTTTTGCCTTTTTTTTTTTTTATCCTGTTAATGGAGTTTAGATTTGGAAAAATAAAAAAAATAAAATAAACAAACAAACAAAAAAAGTAATAATATCTAACATTTTTATAATATTTATCATAGTGGCGATTTTGGACAATGAGGCGTTTGTTCTGTGTTCATTTGCATTTCAGAATTAAAATGGCAAAAATTTTTAGGAGTTTTTAAAGACCCAGATAAAGAGTTTTAAGGGCCCTTAAAAACAAAATGTGAATTTAAGGAGTTCTTAAGGACTGTGTAAACCCTGGATATATAAATCAAATTTTGTTTGAGAGCAACGTGGGGATTACCAATGAAACCAAGTTCAGTGCACACTTATAAAACTAAAATGCAAAGTGCTTAAAATTTTAAAACTTGATAATTAATTCTCCAACAGATTAGAAAAGAATTACCTGATTTTTCATGTTTTATATATATATACAATACTATGTATAAGTGCAATTAATAAAAACACAAGATAGAGTGCAAACCAATAAAAACACATCTACTAGTTCAAAACTTACCTCACCGGATGATGTACTAGAGAGGGATTTCAATCTAATAATTTTTTTATAAAGCAATGCATTGACAGCAGAAGAAGCTCTAACTGCTGTTCTAAGATTGACGGCCCACATGAAAGAGAAGAATACTATTCGAACAACTTCAGAAAGTAGTAATCCTAACATCCACGTCACAATTTCAATTTCGTCACTGTTAGGAATTTGGATGTATTCCAGAAGAAATCTCATAAATATAGTCTGAAAATAAATAGTTTACCAAATAAATTTGATTAGGAAAAAATATTTTTATTGAAAAAAAAATTATCATGATTTAAAATTTTGATAGAATCAATAAAATTTGAGATTTTATTAAAATTTATAGCATGTTTGCTCAAATACTTATTAACAGTTAAATATTAACCAAAAAATTATCAATATTATCTTGGCATTTTGATATAGCAATGTAACAATTTTTGTTACAAAACACAACTCAAATTACTTAAATTGTCAAGATAAGGTAATAGGGAAAAATCAAGGACTTCTTAAGGACTTCATAGTTCTTTTATCAATTTTTAAGTACTTTTCTAGGGTCCTTAATTAGCAACATAAAATCAGCATTTCAATAATTTTTACTTTTCATGGAAATTTAAGAACTGTCGGAACTGGAATGTAAGCATTTAAATTTTATAATTTTTGTTGTGTGTTTAATTTAAATATGATTTAAATATCTTTAATTATAACACATGTGAATTAATGTGGGTTGCGGTAGCCCATTGGTTAGCGCGCTGGAGTTGCACTCGGTAGGCCCGGGTTCGATTCCAGCCACTGCCAAAACTGCCGCCGTGTTCACGCGGAGTACGATCACGTTAAACATGTGGGTCCGTAAGTCCTTCCGAGAGGTTGGTGGTAGGGGAAGGAGGATACGGTCCTTGTGGATGCCTCCTCCACTGGGTTCCGGTCTAAATTGGGTGGCACTTCCCGGCCGTCCAAACAGTTGCCTTACACCTTTCTGGTAGGTCGGACGGTCTGGGTCTCAACAACAACAACAACATGTGAATTAATGTGAATACTTTCAAACTCTATTTTGTAGCTAATTTCAAGAAATCAGTGCATAATTTAGAAACAAAATATAAATATTTAAACACATAAACATTAAACTGAAAATTGAAAATTAAATAAAAGATTTTTAAAATTCAAATTATTGAAAAGAAAATGTATTTTTCAAATTTAAGTTATCAAAATATAAAAATCAAATTTTAAACTATTAAATAAAATGTAGGCAAGTTTTCAAAATTTAAATAACTTACTCAAAACTTGTAGTTTCTGGTATAAAGTTAATTATTTCAACAAGTTTAAATCTGAATTTCCACGATTTTGTGTTTGTTTAATGTTTACTATTGAACATTGTTAAGATGAAGAAAAGGAAATTTTTCGAACTTATGAGAAAGAAAAGACTAATACCAAGAAAAATTAAGATGTGTAAATTAATTAAAAAATACTCCTAAGATTACTTCTAAAAAGATACTCCTACTTATAGAATCCAGGTCCTTGTGTTTCATTACATTTTCTTGGTAATCACGTAATTTCTAATCTTGCGGAAAAGATTGTCCGAAAATGGCAAGAATTTTTAAAGTCAGGTAATAGCGGTTGGTATACTTAAGTACCAAATAAGCTTGTGATTATATAAAACTAATACTGCACATTTTTAAGATGAAGACATTTTATGAACTTATAAGAGAAAAACAATCTAATACTAATGAAAATTAACATGTGTAAATTAATTCAAAAATACTCCTAAGAATACTATTTTAGTCAGAATTATTTAGAGCTATTAAAACAATAAGTTTTGCATAATACATCATAGTAAAGAAGAAAATAATACTTACAGGTCCAATGAAGCCACAAGCCAAACACACGATGTATGATAAACATGATATAATGTAGCGAGTTTTCATAAACAAAAAGAGTGATAAAGAGAGTGAAGTATTTTGAAGCCCACGTTTCTTAACTTCTTTGTTCCATATAGTTGAAAACCTAAAAAATTAGAAAATGTAAGCATTTTGACCAAAATTATGATATTAGAAAACATTTTTAATACAGAAAAACTAAAATAAAAGAAACTATAATAAAGTGTGAAATTAAAATAGAGAAAACACTGTATAGATTGCAGTGCAAATAAAATAGCAGATAATCATTTCAAAAACTATTATTAACAACTCGTTGAAAATTTTAATATTTTTGCTAGCACATGATAAAGCCTCCCCCTCCCCCCTTTCTGTCTAACCTTTGGCTTTTTCGCACTTAAGAAAGAAACTATAACAAGATATTATCATTTTATTGGTGCAGAAACCTACACTATGCTACCTTTATTTTAATACTAGTATGAATATCCAGTACTGCATAGCATTTAAGATGTAAACCTATGATCAAAATTACACCAGAACATGCAGTGAATTATCAAAAACCAAACAATGCACCAGCTTAGAATCAAAACCTTAAACAAATGTCTAAACACATTTTGCCCACTGCATGGAGGTAATATGTACTAAATAAACATGTAGGATGCATGCAATACAGATGTATAGCCTTTGTTAGCTCAAACTAAAATATGTAGTTTTTAATAGTAAGCTCTAGCATAATTAGAAGCTGAGATATAATCAAATTAGTGAAAGAAGGACAATATATTGATAAGTCACTCTATGAATTTAACCGACAATTTTTATAACAAAAAAAGTTAGCATATGCATTGCAAATTAAGATTAAAAAGCATTTCAAAATAGTAATCTGAAAAAATAAGCTGCAATGCCTGATCACAATTCTGTATAATCACAATTCTGTCACAAAATTGATTTTGGAGTCAAAATTTTGATGGATTTTTGGAATTAAATTTTCATAACTTTTAGACTAATTCAAATAAAAAAAAACTTAATGAGGTATATTGTCTTGGGAGTTCATCTTTTCCTGTATTGAATTTTGCGGTTGTATGAAGTTTCAATTTTCTGCTACAGACAACATAGACAGACATTTTTCATTATTTTATTATTTATATTTCAGACATAAAATTTGATACTTCTTTCTTAACCTTTTCGGGACGGCGGCATTCCGAAACTGCCGTGGCCCAAAGGACGGAGCATTTAGTTTCCAAACTGTTCCCAAAAGACGGCTAATTTTTTGTGCTATGTCTAACTCTCGAAAAAAATTCACTAAAAATCACCCGTTCAACACTGCATTCTACTTTTTTCAGGAAGAAAGGAAATACTTATTTTCTATTTGATGTATATTTTTATACAAATTTTCTTTTATCAAAATATTAAAAATTTTAGTGTATATATGTTTTAGGTACAGATGAATAATTCTTTGGCATGTCCTTCCGATTTTTTAAAACAATACCACATATATGCTTATTCTTAGACAACAAATACTTTGCAAGAACAGGAGAGGTAAAAAATTTATCCAAATACAAAGTATATCCTTTTCCTAAAAGTTCACTTAGAAATGTTTTCACAACGCATTCTCCATACCCACCATCAGAGCTTGATAATTCCATGTCCTTTCCAGTATACACAAGGAAATTCCATTTATAGCCTGAGTCCAATTCTGATGATTTATATATTTTTATTCCATATCTGTACCTTTTTGAGAGGATATATTGACGAAATCCAAGCCTTCCTTTCCATGAGAATAAAGATTCATCAATGAACACATTTCTTCTAGGAGTGTATATAGATTTAAATTTTGAAACTAATGCATCTAACACGGGTTTCAATTTATCTAGTTTTGGGGCATTACTATCAAGAGTAAAATGAAGGTAACGTAATATTCCTATAAATCGATCGCGATACATAACTGAATTAACAAAAGGAGTACTGATAATTGGATTCTTAGAAAAATACATTTTAAGATTTGGTTTTCTGACAATGCTCGTCAAAATTACTAGTGCGAGAAACACAAAAAATTTGTTTCCTGTCACAGGTGTAAATACATTTGAAACAGGTGGAGTCTTCAATGTGGAAGGAGAGAGGAGATTTTTCTCCCATTTTTTCTTTGCAAACTCATTAGTTGCTTTTACGATAAATTCTACTAGTTCATCATCAAAAAATATGCTAAAAAATTCAAGTTCCTTATCTAAATTAGGCGGCATGATATTGTGATTTATTCCAGGTATGTTCAAAAACTCCAAAGAATTCAGATCTTTCAAATCACATGTCCAAACATCATTAAAAAAAACAGCAACTGAAGCTGGCCGCATTATAATAATAGTACGCTCCGAATCTGAAGAACCAGTTGCATTTTCAGATTCATCATCAGAAATAACACTATTCCACGAATCTTCACTATCTGCTTTGCTTTCATTACTGTCTGGTTCGTTTACCATACGCGTATATTCTTCCACAGACAGGAAAAGTCTCAAACCTGCCATACTTTTATCCGAAATAGCCTAATCATTTCACTGTCGCACATTCCTTGAACCCCCCCCCCCCAAAAAAAAAATACTCTCATATTCCTGTAATTCACCAACGAAATCATTAAAAGCTAAAATCAAAAGGAGACCCGGAACTCAATTATAAAATTGTTGATACTTCGAGAAGTGCTCTGTTTACTTTACAGAACCATGTTTCCCCGCTCCAAATGGAGAAAAAATTCATTGATTTTCCTTGTGCCAAGGTCAAACATCTATAAAATACATTTAAGTTGCTTCCACAGGCATTTAACACCATCTAGTAGACAAATAAATTCAAATGAAAACGTTTCACGTAGAAACACCGATATGTGCCACTCGCCGTTTCGGATAAAGTTCTCTCCGGCACGAGTGCGTACCGAATGTCCTTGAATGCAAGTTCACAGCCTGCACGCGAGTATGCCAAACGTCGCGAAAGGGTTAAAAGGTATGGGCAATGATTTATGTATTGCACAGTCAAATCTAAAGTAAAAAATATAAAGACAAAGGTAAACACAATTTACATATTGTTTCAATTGTAAAAACAAAATGCAGATAGTTTTATAGTAAAAGCAATTATATTAACACTACTATATAGGCATTGCCTATATTTAAGAAATTAAAGTTTAATGTTTAAAGTTAAATACATTATTTTAAATAAATTCAAAAAAATAAATTTAGCTTTAAAATAAATAAATTTACTAAACTATAGTATATGAAGTAAATGACAAACTTCTAAATAAGCACACTAGGTCCAGGCCTAGGATGGTAGCATATTCAATCTGGGTTGTATTTGGCAGTAAATTTCAAAATGAGTAAAATTTTTCAATTATAAATTATAGGGAAAATATATATTTTAATTGAAAAAGAGCATGTCATAAAATATATAAACAAAGAAATAAAATAAATCTTCAATATTTCAAGGATAAGAATTACTGTAAAATACTACCTTTTAGAAAATGAAGCTTGGATTTCACATACAAATTATGAAGAATATTAATATATAATATGCAAAATTAAAACATAGTTCTAAATTTCCCTGTCTCAAAAACATATTAGAAAACTTTTACATACCCTCACTAAATTCTATATATTGTTAATAAAGAGGTTTAAATATATTTCTAAATAAACAAATATATAATTACAGGTGCAACAAATACACCAGTTTACAGAAATGGAAAATCAATTAACATATTGTGTGATGAATATATTATTATACTAGCAGCATACCTGTTCTTCGTATAGAGTATATAATATAAAGAAACTTAAAATTCACAATCATGTGCAAATTCCTATAGCATACTAAATGACATTTTTAATCATAATATTCTGTTAAAATATTTAATTTAATACTCCTAAAAAGAAGTTTAACAATCTCTGTTCTTGCTATACAAAATTATCTTCACTGGTAGATCTGAAGAATAAAACATTCTGGCCCCTTTCTTAAGCAAATTAAAAAAATATATGGAATTGAATCAATATATGCAAAATAAAAGTGTTAAAATTGTTTGGGACTCGTACTACTTATATATGCGAATATTAGAAGATATAACCTGTATTAGTAGATTACATGTATAAATTAAAAATATCAATAAACACGTAATCTTTAAACCTGAAGGCAGTAATTGATTCCAATATATGCCATAATGAAAGTGCTAAAATTATATGGGAAGATATATCTGTACTACTTATAATGTCGTAGATTAGAAGATATGTCAGGGTGCTAGTTGAAGATTACCCGTATTACAATATGAGTCTCAAAAATCTTTGCCAAAATAAAACAGATGTCGTAATAAATTAAAATCCCCATAATCTTCACACTAGAAGGCCGTACTTGATTCTAATATATGCCAATATATGTCAAAATATATGCCAATATATCTGTACTACTTAGATTCTCGTAGATTAGAAGGTATATTCATGCATTTGTAGAAGATTACTCATACAACATACAAGTTTCAACACTTGTTACCCCAATAAAATAATGGCATAATAACTTAAAAATATCAATAATCTCTGAATCAATAATCCCTGATAATATCAATAATAATAATGTTTAAACCTGAAGAATGTAATTGGTATTATCCAGTCAAAAATCCAATGGCAATGACATTTATTTTATATACATATCTCCTTTATTAAAATCGGAAAAGATTTAATAAAAATCATCTGGGACATAAACACATTAGATTTAAATCTGTTGCTAAGCGACACGATATCATTTGCTTCAAATAAATTGGTGGGAAAAATATCGTCTGAATAATGCTATCTCTATATTAATATTTATAATAAGTTTGGCGACAATTTAAAAAATCACCAAATTTATCGCCAAGTGGGATTGTAGAATTGACAGTCCCACTTAGCGATAAATTGACGAAACAGTATCACAATACTATCCCCTAACAAAACACAATTCATTTCATTTATTTAGAGCAATTTTGTCAATTTCAGATATTTTTATGGATTTACAAACATTTATATCAATTTGGTGACATTTTAAAAATTCACTAAATGTGTTGAATGAATGAATGAATGAATGAATGACATGAAGGTGGGTGGCTCCAGAAGAGCCCAGCACATCGACCAGAGGTCTATTGTACTACCCCAACAAGTGAAGGTCCTTAAAAAAAGAGACCAGTAGCCGAAGCAAAAATCAGCAGGCACTTGACAGGAATGTCATACAACTCCCATGGCTCGATCACGTCGACCCAAGTGTTCGAACCTATGGGCGGAGAACACCTCACATTCACAGAGAATGTGTACGGCAGTTTCTTCACTGTATTTGCAGCCTCTGCAAAGCAAATCTTTCGTGACACCCATAATATTAAGGTGCCTTTTAAGGGTGCAGTGTCCAGTAAGGAGCCCGACAGCCCTTCTGATGCCAGTTCTACTGAGCTTGAATAATTCCTTCTGATGTACGCTAGGGCAATTGCAGTTGAGAATTTTCGTTTGCCTTTGGTCCTTAGTATTACGCCAGTTTTTGCACTGAAGCACTAAATGTGTTACTAAGCAGGACAGTTGAACTGACAGACAAATGCAAGTAAAACATCATTTCAGTACTCTCTTCTAACGAAACAAAATAAATTTCATTGATTTACATCATTTTTAAAAAATTTGGTGACATTTCCATCAATTTGGCAACGTTTAAGAAAAGTTTCCAAGTTAGCGATATCCTGCCAAATTCATAGCTCTGAATTTGCAGATCTGAATAAGATATCCTGATCCCGTTTGTGTATTACTAAATGAAAACACTAAAATTGTATTAGAAGATATACCCATTCTACTCTTTTTGTGTTTCAATAATCGGCTAAATGAATTTATTGACTAAACATAATATATGATTTTATTAGCTAAACACAATATATAAGCTTGAAAAACTCTTTGCCAAAATAAATGAAAGTGATGTACGCAGTTCGCAATTAATATAATTAAAAGAACAATCAAACCGTTCATTTATAAGATATATTTTTATATCCATTTATTTATTATTCAAATCGAAAAAATAATAATAAACATTAACAAACGCATTTAAATTAAATAACCATATACTTGTGAAAAATAAACCGCGGTGATAGATTTTCCATTTAAATTCATGTTTTAAACATTTATGGTTTATCTATCACTTTGAGGAGTGGATTATCCCGGAACCGTTCCCGAGTGGATTGCCCCGGAACCGTTCCCCGTCAAACACACACTCTCTTTTATTATAAGTAGAGATATTGCAACAAAAGGGATAAAACATAAGTATGTGGTCTGGTAAATATATTAGTAAAGGGTAACAAATATATATTGACATCTAGAACAAAAATATATTAATTCCCTAGGGTGTGGAGGAAAGTCATGGACTAGACCAATAACTCAAAAAGTATTAAGGTTACTGTATATTTTCTTATGCAAGTGTACAGGAAATCTCAATGGCACTATACAATGAGACAACTTTAGGCGAATATGGGGGCCATCTCACGTCCTGTTAGAGATAGCGGAAAAAATCAATTACAAAGTTGTAGTGTGTTGTAAAATTAGTACAAAGCATTTTGCCCCCCCCCTATTCATCCACAAAAAATCAAAAGGAACCCTGAAGTCTATTGTATACAATCTAACTCTAACTCAAGGTTAATAGAATATTAACAGGTTGCCTCATTTGCTATTCTCCCCATAACATTTCTGGACGAGCTGTGGCGTCACTGCTAGACATTCTGATCTATTAACTAGCAGCACTTCGCAGAAAGCAATGGAAAATAGCACAGTTTTGTTTTAAAATGTCTCGCTTTAAACATCAATGAGATAAATGAAATCTTGTCTATGATAATGTGCTGACTCTGAAATATGACAAATGAACTCAAATTTGAATTCAAAACAAACTAAATTACAGTAATTAATGGATGATGGAGTCAAAAACAACAGTTTGACAAATTATATACTAAGACTATGAATTTTCTAGGGGATTTTGTATAACAAATACATTGAGTTTCTTATTTTACTCAAAATTTACATATTTCATGCATAAAATTATAGTTTTTATTAATATTTTTACTCAAATATATTGCATGAATTTGGATTTTAATATAGTAATTTTAAACATTACTTTTGCAACATGTTAAAGGTTTTGAACGAAATATTGCGTTCAAATTTATTACATCGAGACTGTGCACTCCACTGTCTGTATTGTCTATTAAAGAAATGTTGGTTTGAAATAGGATAAAACTGATGAGAAATATGTTAAAATAGAATTAAATGAGATTTTTCTTCTATAAAACTCTCCATATTATTTTTATCAATTTGGAATTTCATTCATATTTCTTTAAAACATGTTTATTTAAAATTTCTTGCATATAAATTTTATGGTACATATTCTGGCCAGTAAAAGTAAGCGTACCATTCCATTCCGATTAGTTCCTATACAAAAAATATTTCAACTTTATAATGTTTGAAAAATGTCATTGATTTGATTTAAAAATATTTAGATTGTAACATTGTATGTTCAAAGCATGTAATTAATATTTTTATTTTATATGTTTAAAGAAAACCCCATTTTTGTTTATTTAATGATATACATCTGCTGTTTAATTTTGTTTATTTGGAGTCTTTATGAATCCATTTATTTTCTTTTATAGTACAAATATTACCATAGAATTCCATCGATTGGCCCTTTAAAATGCGATGGAAAATCATATAATAATTTCTTTTAACTTAGGAATATCACTTTCTTACAATGAAAAACCATTTCTATTGCATCGAAACAACTCCATCATGTATTATTCATGATGGAGTCCTTCAATTTGACGAATCTACATATGAATGCCATAACAAAAACTAGATTAATAAATTTATTAACAAAAAAATTATTAACATCTTACATTTGATGTGACTAATGATTATTATTGCAATGGTTTGGTAAAATATGTGCTTTCAAATTTAAATCAATTACTGTTTTTTCTTCGGATGATTTTGAAAGTTTTCTGACTTTCTCTCGAATTCAGACAATATATTTTTTCTAAAATAGTAAAATTTTTAAGCTAGACAAAAGCTATGTGTTGCATTGCCTGGAAATACTATATATTCTGTTTTACTTTCCATTCTTTGGAATACAGTCAATATTTAAATAATGATGGATTTGCAACATGTAGATTAGAAATACATGTTTATATCCTTCTCAAATCTATTTCAATAATGCACCTAACAGTGTCTCTTCTCTGATCATTCAATATATTTTTATAAATAACCTTTGATCATTCAATAATCTTTTAACATAGCATTCAGTAATCTTTGTATAAACTTCTCTTGATGTTAAAATTTTCATAGTTTCCTCTCTCATCCAAAATTGATGTGATTTATATTTATTATTATTATATTTATTATTATTATTATATATGATGTGAATATTTCTTTTCATATGTACGGAATTTATTAAGTATCCATAAACTTCACATTACTATGCATATATTGTTTTATTTTATTCTATATTGCATGCACACTCGTACTATTAGGTAAGTGTTTAAATAGTTTCAGATCAATATCTCAATAGCTTTTCTCGCCTCTGACAGAGAACGGGGCTAGCAGTGACGTCACTCGTCTTTCCTTCCTGGGATAAGTTTTTCCCGAACAAGACAACCTTATATATAAGATATTCTACGGACCTTGACTCTCACCATCACCAGCAAATTAAATATTTAGACAATGCAGTAAAATTAAATTGACTTTATGAAACACGAAATACAAAATGTTTACCTTCAGCAATGATGCATGCTGCACATGTGTAATAAGATGTCTCTGCATGTTTTCCAATATCTCTACATTTACA
The DNA here is from genome assembly GCA_951213105.1 of Amaurobius ferox. Classification (NCBI taxonomy): domain Eukaryota; kingdom Metazoa; phylum Arthropoda; class Arachnida; order Araneae; family Amaurobiidae; genus Amaurobius; species Amaurobius ferox. Next base: position 19,451,183 of record OX578144.1, read on the forward strand.
CTCTTACATGCAGAATTATAAAACAGTTTCTTTTAAAAGCATTATTTAGAGAATTATTTTTCTATCTCTTGCAGTGCATGTGTGAGGGGGGTGGGAGGACAAAAATGCTTGATACTAATTTTGTAATGCTCTACAACTTTGTAATTGATTTCCCCCCTATCTCTAAAAGGAAGCGAAACAGCCCTCATGCTCCATTAAAAAAGGGATATGACTCCCAAAAGTTGTTTCATAGTGTAGTGCCTTAAATTCTTCTATACACCTGCATAAAAAATATAAGATAACTATAATACTTCCTGAATTATTGGTCTGGTCCATGATTTTTCTTGACACCCTGTATATTACAGTGCAACTTCGATTTAAAAAAGTTACATCTTTTAACTTTAGTTTCAGGTCCACTGAATGCTTGAAAAGGTATTAACACTATATGCACTTAAACACTATATGCATATAAACAAAATAAGATGTATTGTTGTTAAGATTTGTCCGGTTCTCTAGCTCTTTTGCGATCCTTTCTATTTCCACGTATAGCAGCAGTGTTACTCAGAATTTTGTCCTTATTTTTCAAAAAAGTAGACAAAGTGTTCAGCGCTATCCCGTACTTGTTGGCGATTTGGCATTTCCTCTTCACACCCTTTTCCACATCGCAAATGATGGCGACCTTTTCAGCAAACGTTAAATTCTTGTATTGAACGCGTGGTTTACTCAAAGACATTGTGAATGTTCACTAACGAAACTCTCACAACACTACAGACACACTGACAGTAGGAAGCTCAAATGACATCTGAAGCCAGTTGAACCAACACCCTGTGTAGGTGGAAAGCTCAAACTAGTCAACAGGTAACGGGAAGGGGGTGGGGGGGTGGGGTGGGTGGGGTGTCAGCTGTCATGTGTCTAACAGGTGGGGGTATTCCGGCGATGATTTCTTAACGATGAAAGGCCAAAAAGTTGTTATAGTTCGAAAGTTTTTATAAAAAACTTCGAATTAAGGAAGTTGAACTTTGAATTATCCACGATTTTTTTAACATTGATTTCATACAAAGTTCAACGGACCAAGAGAAATCTTTGAATTAACGACAATTTTGAATTAGAGACGTTCGTTTTATCCAAGTTGCACTGTATTATCTTAAATGCATAAATATTAGTGATTAATAATGGCAAAGTTTAAAAACTATTTCTGAATAAAGTATGTCAAATTTTGGCTTCAAACAGCTGATATTTAACTCCAAAATATACAATGTTGCATGCCGCCCTGCAAGAGTAGTGCCTACAATTTTTATATTGCAATTAGTAGCATATGTAGCAGTTCCATGCAGGTAACTGGTGACCATACAGTATGCTGTAAGATATTTTGACATTAAAGATACAGATAATGCAGGGGTGTTTATATTATCAAACAACACCTGGTCCTCGAAAAGAAGTGCTCACGACCTGATCTTCAAAAAGAAGTGTTCACACACAAAAGTTTCAGTCATGTTTTTGATGTGGCATATATGATAAGGCTAACTTTTTCAGTCAAAGAATCCATCAGAATTGGATATTTAGCAGTATCACATCCCAAATTGCAATAGAAATTATGAATAAGGGTTATACAAATTCAACTGTGTATCATCATTGTTGTGAAGCATCCATTATTAAATTCCAGATAAAATTCCATTTGAAACACTCTCTACTTCTCTGCACCCATCTTTCACCAATGTCTTCATGCTACAACATTGAACATTGAGGCTTCACATTTATACCCGGTAAAAATACACTGACTCACACTCCAAAATAAAATTATTTAAAAATAATTTTATTTTGGTATAATTATTTTTCCTTTCAAATAATTTTTTAAACAGTGTTAGGCAACAAATTAGCAAACATCAAATGTTTATCAATTAAAAAAATAATATCAAAATAAAATAGGCAGTGACATATTTTGATAAAATGAAAATCATGGTTGTATGAAATTAAATATAAATAGGAAAGGATGTTTTTGAATTTATGAGACTCCAATCATGCAATGACTTTGTTTAAACACATACTACAATACAAAGTTTTGCTAAAATCTCATGAAATTTGCCAATTTCAGTAATTTATATTAACAATATAGAAAATGTCATCAGAATTTTTGTATTTTATGCCAATGATAATAATAGATGCAGCATTTCTTGATTATACTAAAGCTTTTGGAAAACAAATCATAAAAACCAAAGATCTTGCTATCATTATTTGCTACGAGGGACTTTCCAAAGTAATGTTCGGACATGAAAATATTTTTTGGTCTAATTGTTATAGTATCAGGATACTACACTCAAGGCCCAGAGTTAAACTTGAGCAGAATCAGCCACTCTTCTCAATGAAAAAAAAAAAAATACTATTATATTTGCTATATATACAGGAGTCAGTATTAGAGTCAGACAGTAGAAAAAGTGTGTAGATGATGTTAGAATGGAAGGTTTGACAAAACAAAACTCCACAGCTCTGATTTAAAAAAAAAACCAGTGATTTGAACACTTAGAAATACAGCCATTTCAAAAACATACATTAGAATTTGATGCATTTACATCTATAATTACATCTTTATAATTTAAAATAAAAAGTAATGTTTCATCACACTAACTATAGTTTAAATACATATAAATCCCTAATAATAAATTAAAGAAAATATAGAAGTTTTAAACAGAAGAATATATAAACCTTTTAAGGAATTTTGTTTTTCCAAACATTGACTCAAATATTGAATTGGGTCCTCAGGACCCACTTTTATTGAACTTCAGAGCAACCACTGATTGTCTGAAATTCTTGTCAGACCTGCTATAAATGCTAATATTGAATGAGAATTTTCACATACACACAAAGTGTAAAAATGTTAGACACAAATACAGAATATTTTCAATGTGCATGATATATCTTGTAAACATGGCAATAGACAAAATTGCTATGAAAAAATAATTTTGTATAGCAGTATTACTATGTACTCAATGGTGATGATATTGATTGCTACCATTGAAATCTATTATACTCAAGATTTTAATCCCTTGTATATGATCATTCTTCAAGTGTAGTATATTTTGCTGTTTTCTATCAATTTATTTCCTTTAGGCTAGTAAAATAAAGCAATTTATTGATAAAATCAGAAATAAAATATTAAATGCAATTAGCTAGAATTATCTGTTTATAAGTTTCTATCTGTTTATAAGTTTCTAACAGAATTGAAGAGAAATGTACATTTTAAACGCACATTATTATTCAGCAGATTTGAAAATTTGAGAGGGAAAAAAAAGCACATAAACTGCATGCATTGTGCAAACATTTGTCATGTTTGAATTTAACTCATCAAATGATTAATCTATTAAACCCATTTAAGCCTGTTTCAAAAGATCAAATTAAAACTATAACATTTCATTACTCATTTCACCCCAAGGTAAGATTGCATTAATAAAATGCAACTCAACATTTTCACTCTTTTTAAAGGGCATTTAAAAAATAGCTTATAATATAGAATCTTTAATACCTGGCTCCATTTATTTGACAACTATCAAATGGTGAACAATGATAAAGATCCGCATCTGTTAAACCTTTTCTAAATGTCCGCCAGACTAAAGGTGTGAGCCATGAGAAAAAGGTAAAGGCACAGCATCCTGTCATGTCAACAGGCATATAACTGCCTGGTCTGAAAGTAAGATCATCAGTAAATCAGTATTCATATACAGGGTGTTTCACAGTAGTTGACCTCACTTTTCATGCTTCGGTAATTGGTTTTAAGTGCATACATCCAATATGAATGTTTGTTTAAATAAATGTAAAATTCTTTCATATAATTTTGTGAGAGATATTTTTAGATAAATAGGGGGTCTAAATTTTTATAGGGTCTCTTGAGCAAACAAAAATTCAATTACAAAAAATTGTGCTATACAGAAACTAGACTAAAGAAAAAAATCTGGTGTAATTATCTGCAATATTCATGAAGATATTTACAATGGAAGTAATAAAAAAACTACCAAAACAGGGGAAAATGGAATGTGGTTTTCCCTTGATTCAATGATTTTTCTTCAATTGTTGACTTTTGCTGCAGGGACAGACTGCTAATTGAAACTACACGTTGCATAAAAGGTATCTACATAATGTCATTTGTAGATAACCTTGTATTTGTGGAGGAAAAATTCTCAGTTATTTAATAATCAATAGCTTGTCAAGTATTGTAGATAATTGCAATGGGTTTTTTTTCTTTAGACTTATTATACAGGGCAACTTTTTTAAATTGAACGTTTAACTCAATAGATCCCATAAAAAGTTAGATCCCTATGTTGTAGAAAATACCACCCACTGGAAAAAAATTAAATAAAATATTTTCACATTTAATTTAAACAAACTTTCAAATTGCAAGTATGTGCCTAAAACTATTTACCGAAGCACAAAAAGCAAGGTCAACTATGCTGAAATACACTATATAACAAATAGGAAAAAGTAGCATATTTTCAACACTTTTTCAGAACAAAAACTTAACACTTAAACCAATATGAATAAAATAATTATTCAACACATATACAAACTCTTAGTTTACCTTCCAATGTTGTTGTCTACTCTTAGATATGGGAAATTTTAATAAATAAGAGTAAGGTATGGTCATAATGCTAATGCTTATAGTAGATTATATTGAATTAATGAATGTTGATCTGCTAGGTGAATGTCACCCATATATTTATTATACAAAGGACAGTGCACAGGAAACAATGAGCTTTTTAGCTCTTTTCCATTATGATATCTTGTTTTTTTTATCCAACCATACAGCACAAACCAAATTAGGATATTCAATGCATTTTATTGCACCAATAATTATGTATAACTGACACAATGATATATATTTCCTAATAAATCAATAATTATCTATTTTATGGCAACTGAATCTAAATTTAAAAATTAAAGACAAAGATTTGTGTAAGACACGACTTATATTATTTTTACATGAATTAATTTTTGATGTGGTTCTTATTCACACTTGTCATTTCTTCTGGTATTTACATTTTACGTACCCCCCAAAACTATTAAATATGGTAAAATGGTTCACAAAATTAACTAAGCTTTTTTGGAACATTACTTCTAAAATATTTAACTAATAAAACTTTATTTCAGAAAATTAATTGTACAATTATTTTTTAATGGCTAAGCATGTGGTAATGTTTACAATTGAAGGCCTGAAGTGAAGTCAAGTGATTAGACCTCATTATCATACCGTTCAATACACCTGATATGTGACAGTTATTAACACAACCATGATCACTCACTATCAGGTTCATTTGTTTACAACTGAAGATCTGCAGTACATTTACAATTGAAGACACCATAGTGATATCATGTGATTCGACTTCATTGTCATACAATTCACTATATCTAATATAAGTGACAGTAGTTTAACACGGTTCATTGATTTAAATCATGACTAAATCACGATTGAAATTAATTGGTATTTTAAAAAAATCATTGAGTTAAATCAGTTATCATATTCACATACAAAAAAAAAAAAAAAAAAAAAACCTGCATTATCAATAATGAGTTTATTGTAATTGCTTTAGAGAAATATATATTGAAAAGATAAAATATGATACTGAATTTAAAAAAATGCTAATTATTTTTTTAATTAACTAAGCTTTATATACACTAAAGTAAATTTCAATTTTTAGAACTAATAACTTTTAACAAGTCTTAATAAATTTCTTGTTCAAATTTTCCTAAAACTTAAAAATTTAACATTAATCTAAGCTTTTCTATTCACCCTTTATAAAAATAGTAAATCACTAGTTGAATACCTGTTGAAAATAAATGGTCTTGCAATAAGCAAGCCCTGAATAATAAATTCTTGAATAATTCACATTTATTCAGCAAATCAAATATTTTGGTGTGCACAACCCCCTCATAAAAACGATATTGGAAAACTTCCTAATGAAGACAATATTGGAAAATTTAAATTGCTCACTTCTTCCTTTCAAACTATATATACATACACCAAATTAAAGCCTCTATCTCATTCCGAAGCATACTATTCTATCATTTTCCCTTTCGAACGTTTTTCTGTGGAGCATACCCATAAATGAACATTTTTTAAAAACTCTGTTTGTCTTGGGTTTTTTATCTATCGGATGATTGGCCCATATACCAAATATGATGCCTCTATCACATAAAAAATAATCATGTCTCATTTATTCAGAAAATCGAACATATTGGTTTGTGGCATCCCTTAAAGTAGCAAATATAGGAAATCTGAAATTGCACACATTTTTCCTTTCATACACCAAATTTGAAGTCTCTATCCTATCGCGAAGCATGTTTTTCTATAACTTTACCTTTTGAATGTTTTTCTGTGTAGCATCCCCTGAATTAAACATTTTTGAAAAATTATATTCATCTTGGTTTTTTTTATCATATGATTAGCCCATATATTAAATATCAAGCCTCTATCACATTGTAAAGGAGGCATTATTCATTTGTTCATCAAATAAAATATTTTAGTGAGAGGCACCCCCCTACAATAGCAAATGTTGGAAAACTGAAATTACACACTTTCTTCCATTCCAACTATATACCTGTACACCAAATTTGAAGTCTCTATCTCATAGCGAAGCATGCTTTTTTTATCATTTCACCTTTCAAATGTTTTTATGTGGAGTACCCACCACCTTAAATATGCAATTTTGAAAAACTCCATTCTCCTTGGATTATCTATCAGATAATTCACCCATATACCAAATATCATGCCTCTATCACATTTTAAAAGGGGCATTTCTCCTTTATTTCAAAAATCGAACATTTTGTTGTGTGGCACCCTCTAAAGTAGAAATTAATGGAAAACTGAAATTGTACACTTTCTTCGTTCCAAACTCGTACACCAAATTTCAAATCTCTATCTCATCCCGAAGCATGTTCTTTTTATCAATTCACCTTTTGAACATCTTTCTCTGGAGCATCGTCATAAAAGAATATTTGTGAAAAACTATATTTGTCTTGGGTGTTTTCATCAAATGATTAGCCATATACCAAATTTCAAGATTCTATCAAATTTAAGGGAGCCGTTTCTTATTTATTTGACAAATCGAACATTTTGGTATGCGACACCCCCTTAAGTAGAAAATATTGGAAATCTGAAATTGCACATTTTCTTCCTTTTGAACGATTTACCCATACATCAAATGTGAAGTCTCTATCTCATTGCAGAGCATGCTTTTCTATCATTTCACTTTTCGAACGTTTTGGTGTGGGTGGAGCACCCCCTCTACAGAATATTTTCGGAAAATACGATTTTTCCAGAGGGTTTTATCGAACGATTGACCTGTGTACCAAATTACAAGTCTCTATCTATTTGGTACCTAAAAAAGTACCTAGAAAAAACATGACAGACAGAAGGACAGACACTTGGCAATTAGTACATACAGATTAGATATTGGGTCCCTCACAAAGTACTTTCATATAAAAAAAAACCCTTTACATTTTGAAATATAACTATAATTTTCAACATTACAGGTTAAGTCTCTGATTATATAAATATAATGTGCAATTAATAAGTATTGCATATTTATTTTAAATTCAAATTTTTATATGGTTTAATAACATGAAAAATCCTTTGACTTCATTTCCAAAATTAACTTACATTTTCTGAAACTATTTCCAAAATGAGTATAAAATTAAATGATTGACAAAAAACATTATTGACACAGTAAGCATATAGGCCAACGACCGTACCGTGCTGAAAACACCGGTTCTCGTTAGATCACCGAAGTCAGGCAGCATCGGGCGCGGTTAGTACTTGGGTGGGTGACCACCTGGGAACACCGCGTGTTGTTGGCTCTTTTCGGGCGCGGCAGCCCAGTGGTTAGCGCGCGATTCTCGCCGCTGCCAGAACTGCCGCCGTGTTCATGCGGAGTACGATCACGTTAAACATGTGGGTCCGTAAGTCCTTCCGAGAGGTTGGTGGTAGGGGAAGGAGGGTACGGTCCCTGTGGATGCCTCCCCCACTGGGTTCCGGTCTAAATTGGGTGGCACTTCCCGGCCGTCCAAACAGTTACCTTACACCTTTCTGGTAGGTCGGACGGTCTGGGTCTCAACAACAACAACAGTAAGCATATGCCACAAGATGGGGTTAGAATAAGTACAGAGGCAAGAAGTACAGCAGCACAGATGTTAAATCTCTAAAAAAGATTTTTATGGTAGGCTCTCTAAAAAAATTGCCAAACCACAGGCTTGGGAGTTTCCCAATTGAATTTCGCATTAAAAATTACTAAAGATACAATGTATGTGAAGCATGCAGGGTTTAATTTAAATGTATCTCATGACAAATTGTGAATCAGATTTTCCAAAAGATGGATAAAAAATTTGTGCTGATTTGCAGTAATTGTGATATATCTTCTATAAGAATGACCGTCTTCCATCTCAAGTTTATTTGGGAAATTCCAATGCTAACTTGTGTCCACTTTCAAATTGATGCATGACATCACAAAGCCGTTGGATGTATGATGCCATACCGTAAAACCTCCAATAAAAAAAGAGCTTTTACCAATAAGACCAATTTAAAATAGTTTCTGTTGTATCATGGCTTCAAATTGGCTGCATATACCGCGTAACAAAATCTTGTCTGAAAAATACTTCGCAATGTTTTGTGAAGATATTTCTGTTCCGTGCCATGGCGATTCTATACTTTGAGCTGCCAACACAAATTTTTTTTTTCACATGTGATAGGGATGAAAGTGTTACAAGTGTTACACAATCCCTTTTATGGGTTTCATAGTTTACTGAGAAAATCAGCTTTTTCCAGAAGTTGCTTATGCATCCAGGATCACTTTGATGCATTATCCCATTTTCCCTTAGGTACTGATGAGTCAGGGCTCAATGCTTTTTAAATGATGAAATGATGAAAACAAGATTTGTTTTTCCTGAATGTGTAGGGGAAGGTAAAGCTGCCAACCGTTCCGATTTTCTTGGATTTCTTTATTTTTATTTTATTGTTCAGGAATCCAATTATTGGTAAAAAATTGTTCAGCTTTTCATGTTTCCAAAGAAGTCATCATACATGGTTTATAAATCATAATATATGATTGCAATCAAGATGTGCAGAGTTGCTGTGCACAATTAATACCAATTTCTTAGAAAGCATGCAAAAGGAAAAAGTGCCATTACTTCATCCGCGGCATTGAAATTCAGTCTGCTAAAATTTTGTTCCCAAACATAGAAAGAGCATTTTATAACTGATTCCCAAAACAAATTTTTCTTTAACAAGAAGAAAAATATTATAGCAACTATAAAACACGATTTAAGACTTTCTGACTGATTTAACTTTACCAGTCAACTCTAAAATTTTCTCGTTTTTTTCTTTTTAGGTTTTTGAAGCGATTTCCTCATTAAATATATTTCAAATAAAATCCTATACTAATAGAAATGGCAATTTTCAGCCAAAAACACCAGCTTATTATTTAGTAAAACATTCCTCTTCAGAATATTTATGGGTTTTTGATGTGTTTCATTTATTTGTTATTAATTTGTTAAAGACCATTTAGCAATACCATAGAAATTTGTATTTAGGCATTTAGACACGATCATTTGTATATTTCATTTTATTTTTAAATATATTCCATTTTTGCGATCTGTTTGCATCCACTAAGATTGTTACGTGTATTATGCTTTTTATACAGGGATATTATCTTTCAAACATATTATTATGGAGGTATATTTTCAGAATAAAGTTATTAAAATATAATTGTCCATTTAGGATCATTATAAACACATTTGGAGAGCACTCTTAAACCCTTTTTGTGGAATTTCAACACCACTGAATTTCTACATAACATAAATTTCATGGAGCAATTACTGTTGCACAATTTGTTCTTACTAAATTGATCCCTGGACGCATACACTAACATAAATGTTACATTCCTAAAAATTTAAACCAGGTGCAAACTACAGTTATGAACAAAGCATGCAAGCATGAAACTTACTTTCATTTGAACAAAAAAATAGTTACCACAAACAAATGTAATATATCTAAACAAACACAACTATATTGTAAAAAAATTCCAGCAAGTAATGAAAAACGCCAGCCAGAAAAAGAAATAACAAGAAAGATCAATCATGCATAAAGTATTGATTATGAAACATTTCTAACTGAAATGCAATTTTATTTAAAGATCTCTAAAATACGATACATTCAGTGGTGATATTTTTAAAATTATCACAATACTACAATAATTTACTATATTTGAAAACTTCATTGAAAACAAATGAACTTTATTCAAATAATGTCATTGAAATATGAATCGCCAAACTCTCTATATAAAAGCAACAAATATTTCATTCATAAACTTTTTTCTATTTCTTTCATTCAGCAGTGATATTTTAAAAATTATCACAATACTACAATAATTTCTTTTACTTAAAAATGTAAAACCATGGAGGTAAAATTACTTTCTAACTCAATGTTTAAAACTTCATCAAAAAAGCAATAATATGGAATCGTCTGCTTCTCTGTAAAATTAATGAATGTTTCATTCATATCAGCTATATTGTAGACTCCAGAGCTAAATAATTTTGAGTTAAAGAAATTCAGCAATTCTTATACAACTCATCTTACAGTGTTTACATTCTCCATACGTGAAAGTTATGCTTCGTTGTAGAAATGATCAAAGTTTGATGATCATTCCAAAATATTATAATTGCGCTGGCAAACAGAAAAAAAATGCACAGAAAAAAATTAAAAAGTACAGTGGTTTTAGGATGGATGCAAAACTAAATATAAATTAAAAATAAAGCTTTAAAAATCACGATTTTGACAAAAGATGGATGCCATATTTTATTTTGAAGTGGGTCACATGATCTTTTCATATAATATGAGTGTAATTATTATTCTAATTTTTATTTAAAAAACTACCGAACATATTTTGCTGAAATTATATTATATATTTTATGGGATAATTTGAATATTTCCTAAAATTTTCGCAGCAATTTGTGAAATTTAAATTTGCTTAAAAAATGTTTGAAAAATTAGGTCCCATAGGGTTCAATGTATTTCATTTTTTCAACCTGGGATCAAAACTAATTGGGTGATATTATTCATTTACATTCCCATATGTTCCACAGACCATCTCAACAACATACTAAAATTTCATTTTGATAAAGTCATTTTTATGGCAGTTATCATGTAAATGGACAGACAGAATAAACAAAGTCATAAACACTTTTCAACTGTGTTGTAAAGTCTTAAAAACACATATTTTGGAATCAAATATGATTCCATACTGGTGGGAATGGACCATCAACAATTTCCACTTATAACTAGAATAAGCAAAATGCCAAAAGAAAAGAGAAAAGGTTCCATATACCTTGGCACTCTGTCATGATTTCAGTTTTCACTGTACAATAAATACTTTAATGTAGCTGCATTGCACTGAAGGAAATTAAGCACATTTCATTAATTAACGAGGCAGGGTACCAAGATATATGGAACCTTTTAATTTTCTTTTACAGAATTTTGTTTATTCTAGTTATAAGTGGAAAACATTGATGGTACATTCCCATCAGAATAGAATCTGACCTGGCGCCAAAATATGTGATTTTATTTCTTTTTTTGGCAGACATTTTTCATTACTCAGCAAAAATTGTTTTACAATACAGATGCTTTTTTTTAGTGATATTTGTTAATTATACAGAATTTCTAATAATTTGAATTTTAAACTTTGATTCAAGAATTTGTTTCTTCCCTTAATAAATCTGCTACATAAGCAATAAGCATGTATTTCAATATACATTTCAACAAAACTAAAAATTATAATATACTAAAAGCATACAGTACCCAGTTTTAACTCTAATTGGAAGAAGATGCTTCAAAGACTGAACATATTTCCCAATGCCAGGCTGGCTTTCATAATGAAGATTTACCGTTGTAGGCTTATATACAGAGTCCCATGATTCATTATCACCCACAGAACTGAAAAAGTAAACATGCAAAGAATTGAAATAGATAATAAAAATATCTTAGTTATGAAGAGTCTTATGCACTAGAGAGCCCAGCCTTTGATCAATAAATTTACTAACCTTTACATTTTGAATTTGTGCAAATCAAATTTTTTAAAAGCTGTAAATATTTCACAAGATGTGGTTATAACTATCAAAATATTTGGTGTGAGAATACTTTTTTTTTTCAATATAAGCTTTAAATATTCTTACCAAATATTTCCAACCTAACCAAATATTGGTGTGAATACTTAAAGCTTATTTCTAACCTAACCCAACCAACCTTGGTCAATAAATTTACCAACCTTCAAGTTTTGAATTTGCACAAATCAAATTTAAAAAAGCTGTAAATATTTTCTAAGATGCGGTAAATATTTGGTGCGAGAATACTTACTGTATTTTTCAATATAAGCTTTAAGTATTCTCACCAAATATTTGTAACCTAAGTGTGAAATGAATGCTGTTTGGGCAATAATTACCACTTTTCTTTACCAATCATGATTAAATTAAATCTCTATGAAACAGCAATGTGTAGTACAGCCTTAAATTTGCTTATAAATACTCTTATGAGTGTAAAAAACCAGGCATAGCATTGCCACTGGCAATGCAAAATCTACAAATTGTGATGAAACTTTAGATTTAAATTGCAGAAGTGTAATATGTAATGAAATAAAATGTGCTGCTGCCTGCAAACTTGTTTTATTACAGGTTGTTCCCATATCAACACAAGCAAATGCTTCCTTGCAATACATGTCAAAATCCAATTAAAACAATTACCAAACTTATCTTTGCACAGATCAAGTGATAATAGATGCTGCCTTACTGCTATAGCGATCCTCGTCCACCATGCATGCTGATATGTGATGCAGCAGCGTTAACTTAATTCCTCCCCTTCTGGCCCTCCCTCTTGCCTTTACACCTTTTCTTCTCACCTGCTAACATCTATAGAAATCCCCAAGAGAAAACTACTCCACAGAATTTTTTAATTTAAGCAGTGTAATAAATATTTTGAGGTTACTGCCAGCATCAAATGCCAAGGTTGAAAGAAACTTGTCAGCCATTAAAATAATTTAAACTGATTTTAGAAATAGAATGAGTTCTGTTGCATTAAATCCTATCTTCTGATAATAAATTTTGAAGGTCCAGAGCTTCTCCAACTTCTAACCAAACAGAGTAGCTGATATACTCTTTGAAAAGAAACTGTGCCATATGTGCCTTATTGTAAAATAAAACTTTCTTATAGTGACAATGAGAAGGAGTAGAAATTAGTAAATGATTTGTTTTGCACTTGTATGAATCTTGATGTATAAGTAAATGAAACTTTTCAAAAGGAAAGAAATTTCTCATTAAATTGGCAAATATTTAGTGGTACTTAAACCAAACATTTAGCCCCTAGATTTCTCTGATTTAAGTTCAATCAGCTAAATTTGTGCAATCTTGGTGCCTATCATTAGCTCTTCCACTTGTTATTTTATCATGTAATACTTCTATTTCATGTTCATTTGGTAAACTGTGTTAGTCAATTTAGTGTGCAGGTACTAGAAATGTTTCAGATGACATGTGCATTTGGTGAAGTGTTTTGAAAATTTATAAACTTTTAATCAACAAATTTTGAAAAACTAGCAACTGGCTGCAAGTACTGCAGCTAGTCATATTCTTTTATTTTTATTAAGCTATCTTACAGCAAATGTCAAGAGTTTCATTAGATAATTTTATTATCTATATAAATAAAAATGAAAATCTGTCTGTCTGTCTGTCTGTTTGTCCCGTCATCATGGGAGAACGGCTGAACCGAATTAGATGAAATTTTGTGGGTAGCCTAGAAATAGCCCCACTTAAAATTTAGTCTATGGTTGGAATTTCTACGACCAGTGGTTCTCGAGATATTAGTAAAAAACGAAACTTTCGTTTGTCTCATCATCACGAGAGAACGGCTGAACCGAATTTAATGAAATTTTGTGGGTGGCCTTGAAATAGCCCCCTATAAATTTTGCCCGAATTTCGAGTTTCTAAGGCCAGGGGTTGTTTAGATATTAATGAAAAACGGAACTTTTTTTATAGGAGTTCTACTCTCCAACTCCGTGGTTTATCCAAACGCAAAGGATAAAAATCGTTTGTTTAAAACGTCAAAGGGAATTAAAACTTTATTTTTGAGTTTGATGCAGGATTTTTGCATTAAATAGTCACTATCTGAAAGCATGAATTGCTTGAAACATGAATTTAAATGGAAAAATCTACCTCCATGTTTTATATATCACAAGCTTTTACTCAACGATTAGAAGTATAAAGAAATTAAAATGGTTATTTAATTTCGCATTTTATGAGGAAGATTCTATCTTATATCATGTTGCTTGGCCAAGGAATGAAATTAAATGTTTTTGTTAATGATTATTATTATTTTTTCGATTTGAATATTAAATAAATGGGTATTAAAATATATCTTATAAATGAAGGGTTTGATTTTTTTTAATTATATTAATTGCGAACTGCATACATCACTTTCATTTATTTCAGCAAAGAGGTTTTAAGCTTATATATTGTGTTTAGCTAATAAACTCATATTCTGTTTACCCAATAAATTCATTTATCCAATTGCTTAAACAGAAAAAGAGTAGAATGGGTATATCTTCTAATAATATTTTAGTGTTTTCATTTAGTATATACAAACTGGATCACGATATTTTATTCAGATCTGCGAATTTAGAGCTACGAATTTGGCTGGATATCGCTAACTTGGCAAATTTCTTAAAAGTTGCCAAATTGATTGAAATGTTCCCAAATTGATAAAAATGACGTAAATCAATGAAATTTATTTTGTTTTGTTAAAAGAAAGTACTGAAATGGTGTTTCGTTAGCATTTGTCTGTCACTCCAACCGCCTTACTTAGTAACACATTTAGTGAATTTTTAAAATGTCACCAAATTGATAAAAATATTTATAAATCCATAAAAATATTTTGAAATTGATAAATTGCCCTAAATAAATGAAATTGTGTTTTTTTAGGGGATAATATTTTGATGATTTTCCGTCAATTTATCGCCAAGTGGGACTGTCAGTTCTACAGTCCCACTTGGCGATAAATTTGGCGATTTTTTAAAATGTCGCCAAACCTTCATTAGAGATATTCAGACGATATTTTGACCACCAATTTATTTGAAGCAAATCATAACATGTCGCTTAACAACGGATTTAAATTTAATGTGTTTATGAGGAAGAAGATTTTTATTAAATCTTTTCCGATTTTAATGATGAAGATATGTATATAAAATAAATTTCATTGTCATCGTATTTTTGACTGGATAATATCAATTACGATCTTCATGTTTAAACATTATTATTATTGATGTTTTCGAGGATTATTGATTCAGAGATTACTGATATTTGCAATTTCTTATGACATTGTTTTATTGCGGCAAAAATTGTTAAACTCATATATTGTACGTTGTACGAGTAATCTTCTACAAATGCACGGGTATATCTTCTAATCTAAGAGAATATAAGTAGTATATGTATATTGACATATATTGGAATCAAGCCTTCCGGTATGAAGATGACGGAGATTATTGGTATTTTTAATTTATTAAGTAATCTGTTATATATTGGCAAAAATTTTTCAGACTAAATATTATAATACGGGTAATCTTTTACTAACAGTAGGACATATTTTCTAATCTATGACATTATAAGTAGTACGGGTTTATCTTCCCATATAATTTTAGCACTTTCATTTGGGCAAATATTGGAATTAATTACTGCCTACTGATTTAAAGTTTACGGATTTATTGATATTTTCAATTTATATATGTAATCTACTAATACAGGTTATATATTCTAATATTCGCGTATATAAGTAGTACAGGTCCCATACAATACGCTATTATTTTGCATATATTGATTCAATTCCATACTTTTTATAAATTTGCTTACAAAAAAAAGCCAGGATATTTTATTCTTCAGATCTACCCCTGAAGATAATTTTGAATAACGAGAACAGCCATTCCTTAACTTCTTTTTAGGAGCATTATGTTAAATATTTTAACAGAATATTCTGATTAAAAATGCCATTTAGTATACTATAGGAATTTGCACATGATTGTGAATTTTAAGTTTATTTATATTATATACTCCGTACGAAGAACGGGTATGCTGCTAGTGAATTATAAATCTAACAATTTAATAACATGAATTATAAATTTAACAATTTAATAACTTCTATCTTGTGTTGAATACTTATCATTTATAAAGAAAATTTTATAGATATTAAATACATAAATTAGAATTTTTACTATGAAGTAAGAATCGAACATTGAATTTAACAACTTCTACTCTGTGTCCAGCAATATTTATTCTTCATTCATAAGACAATTTTATAGATATTTAATGCACACATTAAATTGAATACTAAATTTTAAAAAACAAATATTCAGAAACTATCAGCAATCTATATTATGCACCCGATGTGAACAATCAAAATTGGTAAATAGGCATTATACCAAAGGGGCTTTGTATTCCCAGCCTAAAAGTGTAAGAAATGCATTGGCAAGAAGCATAAAATAATTTTGAACATGAAGCTCATATCCCCAACCTCTTTATTTCAATATACATTAAACTGTTTCAGTTCATTGAGAGCAGAGGTAAGCAAAGCTTAAGAACTTGATTATAACATTCAGCTCCCTAAATGCAAAGGAAGGGCCGAATGTATAAAATAGCTAGGCATTGTAACTTAAAAGGGAGAGGGTGGTTGTAGCAGTCATAGAATCAGACAATAGTAGTTTGACATCATACATCTAATGCAATAACCAACATCAATAAACAGGTCTTATCATGTTTAACTACTCTTCATCACCCAATAACCGAATTGGTGCTCACTAAAATGTCACTTTTTATTTTTATTGTTTCATGGGATTAACAGTTAATTTAAAATGCTAATATAACTTATATACTTCTGTAGTTTGTTAATAAAACTGAAGTTATCTGAAGTAGTTGATGACACAGAAAATAAAAAAACCCTGCCATTATTGTGAAAAAAATTACTGTTAGGCAAGTCTTGGCACATTTAAGTTTAAAAAAATTTTTAAATGAAGAGTATAAAACAATACAATGAAAAAATAAATAAAAATCCTCAAATAACACATATACACACACATATAGTTTTGACGAGCCTCATAAATTTAAATTTGAGTGAGCAGTCACAGGCAGCCTAGAACTGTCAAGGGGGGGGAGGGGACAGGTTGCTGACTCTTGATTTAGACCATGTTTACAACAAAGTTTCATAACCGGCGTGTAGACCATAGTGTTTCATAACCGGCCACTCAAATAGCAGCTGTATGGTCTCGGATGAGTCTGGGTTTTCCACAGTGTTTCATAAATAGAGTGCAGGTTTATAATAGAAGTTTTGTGAGTTATTTTGTTACAAACCACCACAATTTTATTTATTGTGACTATTTGTTTTAGACAAATACTTTTGGTATAAAAAGATTGTAAATTGAGAGTAGAACATGTTTAAATGAATCATTAATTCAGGGATCATATAAAAATTAAAATTAAAAAATAACTTTTTATACATTCCCTGTTGTCGAGTTACACTGTTTATCAGACATGATGATCAAAACTTCCCGCAATGTCAATAAACAAAACATTTATAATCAGAACATAGTCATGTTTTAGCTGCTTAAGAAATAGAACAATTCATTTCATTCGAAACCATGCACTATAGCTCAAATGCAACTTGTTGCATTCACATTTATGGATCTAATCTGGGGGTCGGAGAAAGGGGGTGAGGTGCAAAGAGCTAATTATATAGTCTTAGAGCCATTACCAGAGATTGTATATAAATTAGCGATAAACAATAAAAGAATTCATGACAGACAATTTTAATAATACTGTCAGCCAATCAAAAATTCGAAACTTTAACCCGTTCACGACCGGAGAGTCAAGAAAGCAACATTTCCCCAGGCCCGTGCGCAACAAGAATCGTCTGCCACACCAGGCCTGTGCACTTTTTGCAGCTAAGCCTAACAAGGCAAAAATATCATATTAAATCAAATTTACTTTGAAATACGTCTACAACTGGATTGTCGTATAAACACAAACTTGGCGATTGAAAGAGCAATTGTTTAGCAATATAAAATGTAAATATAATATGAAATATAGTAGAAATATGGGTATAAAGCAATTAAATGAAAATTTGATTCTAAACTCAAAAATCTAAATATTAGGTACTATAAATATAAAAATAACACTTATTCTAAATATAAAATATAACATTATTATAAACATATATATATATCCTGCAATTTTTTATAACATTATTTATAACATTTTTTATATAACATTATTATAAACATATTATATATCCTGCAATTTTTTTATGTAATCACACATCTCTATTGAATGTTTTCTAACGTATGAAATTTTTCTAAACAGGGTTCAATACAAAGTTCTACGCAAATTTTGCACTTGTAAAATGATTGCTTTTAGAACTTTTGTTTCAGGGAACTTTTAAAACAAACTATATCCACTCTTTCAGATTTTTCCCCATTTGAATTAACATGTAAGGTAGGAAAATGATTGCTTTTAGAACTTTTCTTTCAGGGAACTTTTAAAACAAACTATATCCACTCTTTCAGATTTTTCCCCATTTGAATTAACATGTAAGGTAAGAAAATGTCGACCAGTTAATTCTTTTTGCCATGATTCTTCTCCCTGAAAACAGCAACACAAAATACCTGCCATCCTCCCCCTCCCACTTAACATGCTAAACATACCACACATGACCCTTCAGTTAAAATAAGCACCAAACAACTACCATGTTAGAAATATTTCCTTTAAATATCCCAGTCGACATGCCTTTTTGCAAAAATTACAGGGTTCTAGCACCCTCTAGTGTTATTTAAAATTTTTGGTAGAAGCGTTCTAGTTTCGCATTGCACATTTGCATCGATGGGCTCTAATAGCCGTCTCACGTTCGAGGCAAACTTGCATCGACGGGCCGAGGAACGAGGAAGTTCTCCAAGGCATATATGACACGCTGGTCGCGAACAGGTTAAAGAAGAAGAAAATCATTAAAAGACAGATGAAAATTTAAATAAATGAAGTGAAATAGTTTAGAAAATACGAATTTGGTAAGATTTTAAAAGTAGATGATTCTGAAATATTTAAAAAGCTGAAAATAGAATTTAAATGAGAAATTATGATGAATTAATGAATTCTTAACCAAAAATAACAAACTTAGCATTAAATAAAAAATAACAAGAAAGATTAATCATGTATAAAGCATTGATTATGAAACACTTTCCAACTGAAATGCAGTTTTATTTACATTTTAAGCTGCTTTAAAAATTGTTATCGACAAAATTAATCTTATAACTTCATCAAAAAAGACAATGCTAGTTACACAAAAAATAAATAAACTATATCCAAATGATGTCATTGAAAGTATAATTTGTGAAATGATTACAATGCTTTTGAAGTTAATATTGTGTTCCAATGATAATACTTCATTATTATAGAAACTATATCTTTTGCTTATCTCATGTAAAATTAGTTCTTCAAAATTGTTGTAACTATGGCAAACCATTTCATTTTATAAATCGTCTGCTCTATGTAAAATCAATGAACATTCTTATCACTTATATTCCAGGCTCCAGAGTTAAATAATTTTGCGTGAAAAAAAAAAAATCAGCAATGCTTTTACAACTCACCTCACAATCGCTTAATTTGTTTATATTCTGTATGTTACAGTTTAGCATTAAAATTAGGCTTCGTTGTAGGAATAAAGAAAGTTTAGTGATCATGTAAAATAAAAAATATTGTAATTGCATTTGCACAGAATTTAGATGCACAGATAATTCGCAAAAATAAAGCATTTTTAAGATGGATGCAACACTAAATATAAATTTAAACCATCTTTAAACATCTACGGGAAAAACACACAATAGAAAAAAATAGAAGCCATATTTTATTTTGCAAGACTCACATGATCACTTCATATAATATGGGTATAATTATTATTTCAATTTTTATTTAAAAGACTACCTAACATATTTTGATGAAATTTTTTTTTACACATTTTATGTGATAATTTGTATATTTTCTAAAATTTTTAAAGCAATTTATGACTTTTAATTCTGCTTAAAAAGTTTAAAAAAAAATATTAGGTGCCTATCAGTCACCTGATTGACAGTTGCTTAACTGACATATGCCTGCTTTCTTAAAGGAAGTTTTGTAAGTTATTTTTACACAAGTATTTATTGTAGTGAATAATAATACTTGGATTATCAAGCTCATAAAAATTTAAGCAATTCAAATAATTATATGCAAAACAAAAAGTGTCAATAAAGGAATTAAAGGATATTTACCTTTCAGTTCCTTCTGGTGATTTGTTAGAAGACAATAGATTCATATTCAGTGATTGAATTTCATTTGATTTCTTCATTCTTTCTAAAGTAGTTATAGTCCCAGCCATCTTAATTAAAACTGTATCTAACATTTATGAAGAAAAAAAAAGCTTCAGAATAATATTAAAATCTTATAAAAAGTCAATCCAAGAATTATCATACCCTATTTATAGAAAATTTTGAGGGGTAGGAGAGACAGTCAGCGGTGTATTTAAGGGGATTTTACAAGGGAAAAAAATAAAATAAAAATAATAATAATAACAAGAAAGATCAATCATGCATAAAACATTGATTATAAAACACTTTCCAACTTCAATGCAATTTTATATAAACATCTCTAAAATGTGATACATTCCTCGGTAATATTTTTAAAATTATCACAATACTACATTAATTTATTATATTTGAAACTTAAAACTTCATAGAAAAAAATGAACTTCATTCAAATGAAGGTATTGAAATATAAATTGCCTGGTTTAAACATCTCTAAAATATGATACATTCCTCGGTAATATTTTTAAAATTATCATAATACTACAATAATTTATTATGTTTGAAAACTTCATCGACAACAAATGAACTTATTCAAATGACATCATCGAAATACAAATCGTCTCTAGATATAAAAGCAGCATTTCATTAAAAAAATATTTTCCATTCCTTTTATTCATCACAATACTATAATTTATTTTATTTAAAAACTTAACCATAGAGGTACAAATAATTTAACTCTATGCTTAAAACGTCATCGAAAAAATCGTTTGGTTCTCTGTGTAAAATCAATGAATGTTTCATTCATATCAGCTATATTGCAGACTCCATGAGCTAAATAATTTTGAGTTAAAGAAATGCAGCAATTCTTATACAACTCATTCTACATCTTTTGGTGTTTACATTCTCCAAAAGTGAAAATTAGGCTTCATTGAAGAAATAATCAAAGTTTGGTGATCATTTAAACTCAAATATATTGTAATTGCGTTGTTTCAGTATGTAGATGCACAGAATTTAAGCAAAAATAAAGCGGTTTTAGGACGGATACAACTCTAAATATGAGTGAAAAAGAACTTTAAAAATCACGATTTTGGCACAAGATAGATGTCACATTTTATTTTGAAGTGGGTCACATGATTTCTTCATATAATGGTCACGTGATCTCTTCATATAATGGTCACGTGATCTCTTAATATAAAGGGTGTAATTATTATTTTAAGTTTTATTTCAAAAACCACTGAATATATATTTAGCTGAAATTTTTTTTATATATTTTATGGGATAATTTGAATATTTCCTAAAACTTTCAAAGCAATTTGTAAATTTTAAATTTGCTTAAAAAATGTTTGAAAAATTAGGTCGCATAGGGTTCAATGTATTTCATTTTTTCAACCCGGGTTCAATCCAAAACTAATTGGGTGATATTATTCATTTATATTGAACAACATACTAAAATTTCATTTTGATAAAGTCATTTTTACGGCAGTTATCATGCTAACGGATGGACAGACAGAATGAACAAAGTCATAAACACTTTTCAACTATGTTGTAAAGTGTTAACAACACAAAATAAATTATCCATAAGATATAAATGACTGAAAATTTTTAGTTGCTTAAAATGACTGAAAATTTTTAGTTGCTTTTGACTGAAAATTTTTAGTTGCTTAAAATGACTGAACATTTTTAGTTGCTTAAAATTTTTCTATTATACTAATTAGTAGTTTTATATAGTTTTGCATTAAGCTTTGTTTTATATTCAGAATACAATTATTTAAATAAAACACTGAAATATACTGCTTAATCATTCTGATGCACTAAGACAGTAGAAAACAACTTTAAATATTTTCTAACTTTAATGCATCATAAAAAATAATTCTTCATAAAATACTTTTAAAACTTTTCTTATACATTCATTGATTTATTAACTATCAGTTGAACATGTTTGTTTTACTTCATTACATTAAAATTAAAGGGGACGCGGTAGCCCATTGGTTAGCGCGCTGGAGTGGCACTCGGTAGGCCCGGGTTCGATTCTAGCCACTGCCAAAACTGCCGCCGTGTTCACGCGGAGTACGATCACGTTAAACATGTGGGTCCGTAAGTCCTTCCGAGAGGTTGGTGGTAGGGGAAGGAGGGTACGGTCCCTGTGGATGCCTCCCCCACTGGGTTCCGGTCTAAATTGGGTGGCACTTCCCGGCCGTCCATACAGTTGCCTTACACCTTTCTGGTAGGTCGGACGGTCTGGGTCTCAACAACAACAACAACATTAAAATTAAAAAAATAATGAATATTAGAAATATGGTAATAAATTCAGTAGTAGACGCTCCACACATGAAAATAGCTCAAGCAAAGATACTTCCCATGTTTAGTTTAATATTTACAGGGATTCCACTCACTTCTTTCTGTATAGTACTTTAGTGCCATCCTGGCAATTATTGGTCAAAAATCAACAATATCTAATTATTGTAACAACTACCCATCAAAACTAACGTTTCCAATTTTGGCAGGCAGTAAGCACCTTTTGATGTCCATATAATAAAATGTTTACGTCAATATAAATGTACTTATAATTTGAATAATTATAATTTTTAAGTGACCAGGAATTACCCTAGGATTGGGGTAATTACTGATCACTTTTGGCGTAATTATCTGTCCGCATCTTTTTTAATGCAAATAGATTAAATATTGATTTATTATTTATGGCAAAGGGTTAAAATTAATTAGACTAAATTAAGTATTGCTTTGTTTTTTCATCTTATAATTGGGGAAAAACAGTATGCAGACTATATTTTGGGTGTATATACAAATTTATTTGATATGCAAAAGATTTACTTTTACAATTTATAAAACATTAACTACCCAAAGAATTTCTTGTGATATAAGCAATATTTATTGTTTAATCATCCACTGTAAATGGATCAACAACTTGCAAATCTAATGGTCCATAAAAAATATACTGAATGTTTATGTTTCCCATGTTATCCTGCTTCGGCCAACAGAAGTTTCCAGCTCCTTTTTCAAAAAATTTTACACAAATTTTACTGCCTTATACTTTTGTGATCTTCCATATAAAACAGATTTTTATCATAGTACAGAGCATAATCTGTGTTCTTCTATTGCATTATGTATATTTTTGAGCATGCTTTTGGCATTTTGCAAATTGTTCAAATTTGAATCATTCATATCATCTAAAGAGCATCTACTACTTCCCTCTGAATCACTAGATATTAAATGCTTTGGTGGTGGGTCAGTTGGATAAATATTTTTTCTTTTTCTTCCTGTAGTAGCCTGTTTCTTTGCCTCAGCCTTTCCTTTTATCTCTTTGCCTCTTTCTCCCACTAGTTCCAGAAAGTCATTATTGGTGATGATAGCAGAATTTGTATCAATCTTTCGGCATGTTTCTGAGAGAAACTACTCAAGGTGCTTTCCTTAATCATTTACTTTCTTCAAAAGAGGGTGATGGTATGGACTGAATGGCAATTGGAAATGTTAAGTCTACACCCAAAGAACTTGGAAAAGATGAAGTTAAAGTTGAAACTGGTGCATTACTGAACAGACCTTGCTCTTCAAAACCCAATGTATGAGATCCAGCATGGTTCAAGTTAACTACTGGCCTGTTGCAATTTTTTGAAGGAAAATTTTGGACATTGTATGATGTTAACATTTGGCTGCAAAATCTATTATCTGGATACTTGGTTCGATTCAATGAATATATCCCTGTAGATTTGAAACCAGATGTAAATATATTGCTTTACTTATTCTAGCTGCACCAGATAAACATTGTACTACTTCTACAAGTATTTTATCCCATTGTGCTTTCAAAGGTCTAAAACAGCATTTATCAAGAAGTTGAAGAATGTTTGTGGTATGAGCTGGTAGCTTAAAAATGGAAATCTGTTTTCTTCGAGCTTTGCTAATTATATTCATAGACATATTTGCATTTTGTGATCATCATAGCAGTGAAAAAAAAGCAGTGGGCATTTACAAAAAATATCAAACCAACTGTCAAAAATTTCTCTCGTCGTCCATCCACTTCCACTTATAGCTAATGTTAAATGTTTTTCAACATTAGGAGTTCTCTATGTACTCTGCAACTTTTCACCAGCAAATACAATAAGTGGTGGGTGTCTCTCACCAGAAGCAGAAACACATGCTATATTGTAACTCTAGCAAATTTCTTTCCCTTTTCTCCTACTGCTTTTTCTCTTGAAGGATCTATAAATATTGCTGTCTTGTCTAAATTATAAATATGGAAGGGTTCATTTCTTATATTTAATGCAGTAAGTTCACTCGTAGTATTCAAATAAAGTAAATCATAGAATTCAAATATGAGAAATGGATTGGACATTGCAGCAACACAAGACTTCTCGGGAGTGCTTGATTTCTTTGAACCAAGGTTATGTCTTGCCATAAAAGCAGGCATCCAGTAATCTCCAGGCATATCATTTCTGAAATGACAGTATTTTTGTAAATGTTTAGACAAAATGGTTTCATGTTTGTTTTGATTTACAAAATTTACTACAACAAGCTTGATTTCTGTTTTAGTTAAGAGAAATCCCCACTTTGCTATACTTTTTAGACAAGCAGCTGATTTATTTTTAAAATCTGTAGAAATATTTACTTTAGCTCCTACATGCCTTATATCTGCTTTGTTCTTTAACCTTGCTAAATAGGCCTGTAAAGTTGAAAATGGTATAGTGCTTGCAGCTGCACATTGACTGAGATTTTCATTTTCCATCTTAAAAATGGTCTCATTCTGCTTTGTTCTGAAGTTTGACACCTTTTATTTCTTTATATATATATTGCCTCAAAATGATACCACAGAAACTAAATTTACAGATTTCACAGAAACTCAACTATATAGTTATAACAGAGGTTACACTAAAACAGTAGACTAAATTTATAAAAAGAAAAGAGGAATGATTTACTCAATTCAGGTATTGTAAACATCTTAGTATAATGAACAAAGCTTAGCATAAAAAAATTTCATTTGGCAAGATTTTTGGTGTGATTAATGATGCAGTGTCATAATCCCTTGGCATGATGTGGAAATCCTGTGTTTCTGGCAATCCCTCCTAGCTTTCTGTTTAGCCTCAGAGTTTCTAGTTCCTTTTACATTGAACTAGTGGTGAGGAGCTTCTCAATGTTTTGGGTTACATTAAATATGGTTATCTTGTTTCTTGTATTTCAATTTTTTTTTATTTTGATTTAGGCATGGCTTTTGTTATAGTTTCTGTTAGCACTGTTGTAGCTAAGTTTCAGGGTATTTTATTGGGTCATTTGAAGTTTAATTTCCCGAGTAGAAGGCCAACGTTGGGGTGTGAGGAAGTTGCTAATCGGATGTGTGTGCATTTATGCCAAGAGAAACAACCTTTTGTGGATTTTGTTTGGGCATCGGAGCTGATTAAGTCTAATATTTTGTGCCAGAAATGTAATGTTTCTATGAAGTTCACTTCAAAAACTTCTCTTTCTGATGGATTTAATTGGATTTGTAGGAAAGTTTGTGATAACAAGGTATTTTGCAGTGTGGTGGTGCTCGCAATTCAGAGTTCTGCGCAGGAGCCAATCCGGATATAAAAAGGCTGATCTGCCAGGATGACAGACCATTCCACATTCCATTCCAGATTCAAATTCTACTAAAGATTCCTGAATCAACAGGTCTGCAAAATGTCAGTTTCGCATAGCGATCTGACTTAGCATGTTTGTATGACAAGTTGGCATGTACTTATGTTTTTTTCTGTTTTTAATGTTTACCATTGTCAAAATAAAATATAAGTCCTGAATTGTGTGGTGTGTTTTATGAGCCTAAATCCTTCTGAGTAAATTACTTACCGGCGTATTTTAGACCCCGGTTGTGGAGTTTGTGGAATATAAGTTAGTATCACCTCTACAAGTGGTTCAAACCTGCACAGCAGTACTAAAAGGATTAGGTACGGGTCCTGGTTTTGTTTCAGCAAGTTGAGGTTAGATGAGATATTTGTTTTGACTTATGAGCTTATCTGAGCTTGTCTATGGCTCTAAGACTAGGGATATTGCTAGAGAGTATTCTCTTTCTTCTACTATTTTAGTGAATTGGAGGCAGTTTGTGAGTGAAACAATGTTGAATTTTATTAAAGAGAGGTCGAAAAAAATTGGTGGGGTCAGGAAAGCTGTAGAGGTAGATGAAGAGATAGAAGCGAAAATACAGCAGAGGGCAGTGTTTGAAATTAGCGGTCGTTAGTCGTAATTTGTGACTAGAAATTTCAATTTGACGACTAGATTCTTCAATCTGGTCATCAAATTTGACACCTAACAATGCTATTGTTAAATATCAGTCTTCTCTTTCCCTTTGACTAAATTACGATCCCTGGTAGAAGACTGGACAGTGGTAAAAAAAAAAGGCGGCATTTTATACACGCCCTCATCTGCAGGTAGTACACAGACAGTAAAATCTCCCTCTGTCTATTCAGGAAAAGACAACATTGGGAGCTTTATTGTACTTCATCTCACCCCCACCCTTCAAGACCTAAAATTGCACTTGTGAAGAATTTATTTGTTTTTCTTTATCCTCAGAAATTCTGATGTCCGAGACTCCGGGTATTTAACGAGTTTCTATTGCTCCCCTCCCCTTTATCCCCTCGTACATCAACGTGTCCCACTTGGATGAAAAGGGAGTGATCCTGCAGAGTCTTTACATTTTAATTGCTTACTATTATAGAACACACTGGGTTCCAGATTAAATCATTCCAGCATCTTGCAAATTTGATTAGCTAATAATTTGTTATCAGACATTGAAAATAACGTTTTTATAGCTGCAGAGTGTTCCAAATTTTAAGTAGGTACTTATTCCTTTTTTCAGTCTTGTTTTGGGAATCCAATTTGGATCCACAGTAGTCCGATTTTTCTTTTCCATAACATTTATATTTTATTGCTTGCAAATCTGCATATTTTTCATCTGCATATGCATAAGAGTATCTACAAGTCATGAAATCAGAAGTAGGTTACTGAAATGAGAAACACAGTCAGGAATTTTAAGATATGAAGTGTTTCATTTTTGCATCTAAAAATCCATTTATACGTGATTGAGTCTGTTTCTAATTAATGTGGGAGAAACAGATTTGCATTGACTAAAATTTTTATGATTATTTCATGTTATATACAAAAAATTATTTTCCACACGTATTATTAAAGAAATGAAGAGCTATATTGCACGAGTACCGGGTACCGCAATAAATGCCATTTGTCCGCGATCTTTGTTGAATTTCGTTTTATTGTGAACATATTTTTCCACTTCTGCAATCTGCATCATTTAAAACGTTTGTAATTATTTCGTATATACTATATTATGCAGAAAAACTATTTTTCAAGCATATTTTTAATGACATGAAAGGCTATTTTTCAGCAGTATCGTGATAAACGGCATTTGTGCGTGATCCTTTATATTTCATTTTATTTTGAAAGTATTTTTCCACTGTTACAATTTGTTTGCATTGTTTAAAACGTTTGTAATTATTTTGTATATTATATAGGAAAACTATTTTTCAAACGTATTATTTGTGAAATAGAAAGCTGTTTTGCAGCAGTATGGGGGAAAAACGGTATTAGTGCACGATTTTTCCTCATGCAATATGTTCCTATCTTTCTTTCTGGTAGGTTGGCATCTATTCATTTTTTATATCAATCCTTGAAATTAATGTAATTCATCCTTTTTTTTATTATTACCCAGGTTGTCTATCTCACCCAAAGGGTGTTGTTGTTGTTGTTACCCAGACCATCTGACCTACCAGAAAGGTGTAAGGTAACTGTTTGGACGGCCGGGAAGTGCCACCCAATTTAGACCAGAACCCAGTGGGGGAGGCATCCACAGGGACCGTACCCTCCTTCGCCTACCACAAACCTCTCGGAAGGACTTACGAACCCACATGTTTAACGTGATCGTACTCCGCATGAACACGGCGGCAGTTTTGGCAGTGGCTGGAATCGAACCCGGGCCTACCGAGTGCAACTCCAGCGCGCTAACCAATGAGCTACCGCGATCACCCAAAGGGTGTCGAAAGCCCAGACCATCCGTCTCGTCCGAGGACTTAGAGAAACCAATTAGATGGCCGGCACCCAAAGGGTGTAGATGAGTTAAGGGTGTAGATGAGTTTTAAGGGTTTGATTTATATTTTGTCAAAGCAACAAGAAAAAGTGTAGCAACTATAAAACAAAAACTTATTACTGACTTGCAAATACTGAACTCTAGCTGCCAACTCTGCATTTCTGAATGAAGCTCCGATATTTGCATTGACTGCCGATCTCCGAAAAAATATGCAAATTCTCCCCCCCCCCCTTTTTTTTAAACTTTTAAGATGAATATAGTAAACAGATTTTTTAAAATGAAATTCCATACTTTGACAAAATTGGCCACAAAAAATGACTAAATTTAATTTATTAATTATTAATTTTAATTTATTAATAATTTAATTTATAAATTTAATTTATTAAAATTAAAAAATAGTTGTTATTGTTACAGATGTCAAAATAGCAAGTAGCCGTGTCTATTTGGCACCTAGAGTCAAAACTATAGGCGTCAAATGACGCCTACTTCAAATTTTTAATTTCTAACACTGGCAGAGGGTATACAGTAGATGGGCAGTGAGCTTTAGCAGGAATAGAGAGAGGATCCAGCAAGCTGTTTTTGGTTGCTGTTCATAACACAGGTCACAGGAAAAACTAGTTGACATTATGAAGTAGTGGTTTGAGTCGAAGATGACAGTGCATTCTGTTTGCTGAAAGAATGCACTGTCATTGGGGAGAGGGGCATTTAATCATTTAGCCATTAACCATAGTCTAACTTTTGTGGATCTGATAACTGGATGCCATATGAATATGATTAAAAGTATGTGGAGACACGTAAAAAGGACACTTCTTTCACACAATAGACAAGAAGATTGTAAATTTTATTTGGCTGTGTATATGTTTAAAATATCATGCGCGGTGAAAGGAATTGATTGTTTTAATCAATTTTAGGAATATGCAAGAGCGATTGATTGGGAAAAGCGTAAGACACATGAAAAACTTTAGGATGGAAATTTCTATTTTTAAAGTGCTAACACATGTTATTTATCGTTTCTGTATAATATTTGCATTTTAATTCTATTTTTGTATTATTTACATTGAATTATTATTTTCCTGCTGAACCTAACAAAGCATTTTTAAATACTTTTCAATGTGAAAAATTTTAGGAGGCAAATTTTATGTTTCTACATTATTTTATACTTTTTTACAGTGCTGACATATGCTAAATTTCGTTTTTGTATGATATTTACACTTTTTATGCATTTTTGAATTTTACTTATATATTTTTCAATTATTTACATACTAAGCCTAAAATGGCATTTGTAATCACTTTTCAAACACCATCATCCTTGGTCACATTTTTGCTCGACAAAAAATGGCAGAGTATGTCAAAATTCTTGTTCCTATCTTAGCCGAATAAAAACAAAAAATTATGGTTATAGTTATGAAACAAACTTATGTTTGTATGGTTAGAAAAAGTTGTGTGATGACAGTTTTTAGGTTACAAGGTTATAATAGATGAAATGTCAAGCCAAAATACTGTAAAACAGCAGTGACTAGGAATTACCCCAGTGATCAACAATTACCACATACATATGGGGCATAGTTAGGTATACTCTTGTAAAGTGTTTCAATGCAGTAGAAGAAAATCTTATGCTCACTTTTTGTAACTGTGGTACTTCATAGTTGAAACAAAAATAAAAGATAGAAAAATAATTAAAAATTTATGAGTGATGGAGATCTTTGCAAAATGTGTAAAAATTAAGGCCAATGTTATTTTGCAGAAATTTATTAGTATGCTTGAAAAATTTTTTTTATAATATATTTCAACTTAATAAATAATTAAATCATACATTGCGAAGTATCTTAATGATTTTTAAATTAATAAAGCATTATTTTAATACAAAAAAAAAATGTGACCAGGAATTACCCCAGGTGATACTAATACTTTTTAAGGTTTTTGCTGTATCAATGCATAGTCACTAGGCCACTGTGTGTACGTTTAAAAAGTTAATGTGTTAAACACCAGCATTCATAACTAAAATAATAGTTTTACAGGGGTCACATAAAGTGTCCACTACTGAAACTTTTAAGATTATTAAGTTCTAGTAGGTGAACACTCCATCTCAAATGTAATCAACAAAATATGTATTTTCTTAAGTTCTAAAAATAATTTAATTACCTACCAAATAGCAATGAGAAATATAAAATATATATACATAGTTTGATAATTACAATAACAAAGATGACATCTCTTAATCAACGAAAGAAAAATTTGATGAATTTTAAAGGGAGGTAGATGATTTTCCAAGTCATTTCCTGTTGGCATTTTGCCTTAAAAATGAGACTACTAATGTAATACTAAAATGCAATTTCAAAATGCTGCAAGATTTAGACATAAAGTAATTTATAGAAAATGTGTGTCCACTCCTAGAATGATGTCAATTGCTAACTCGGTTATCTAAACGTTTTAACAAATCACATAAATCTACAGGAAGCCGGATTTTTGTAATATCCTATCTTTCGAAAGTAAATTTTAAAAACATAAAAGAAAAAATGGTTTTTAAAACTTAATGCATGGAAACAAATCTCAGATGGTGTTTGGTGAAGTTTTTTATACGGTATTATTTTCTACGAAAGTGAGCAAGATTTAGTTTACATATACGAAATCAACATAAATGCTTAATATAAGCAAATACATAAAATACAGTTGCTAATTTTAATGTACCCCACCCGTATTGCGGTTCGGCTGTTTCGCAACTCTGTTATCAATAAGTGATGAGACACCGAGTTCAAAGAAAAAATGTTAAAGATTCCAGTTTTCATACGAAACATACAAATGCATTTTCAAAGAGCATACCTATTACAACAGGAATCACGTTTTACTGCTAAATTTCATAATTAATTGACAGATATACAATATTTAAAAACATAGCATATTTAGATGAGTTGAGGTGTATTGCAAAAATGTAAATAAACAGACTTTGTGTGTTTCGATAAAATCATGTGATATTTTGATCGATTCCGTAGTCGTAAAAAACTCGTTCTTGCGGAATAAAACACCGAGACATTCGAGTTCTCAGCACACAAGCGGTATCGTAAAAACTTATACAACTTCTTAAAAAAAACAGTAATTAATTAGTTAGGTGACTACAATTGTTTTGAGCGCATTATAAGTGCCTTTCTTCAGATCAAAATTTCGAAACAATTGCAGTCATCTAACTGATTTATGATGACTGCTTCCTACATGTCTTACAATTACAAGTAGAATTGGAAAAACAGAAAAAAACCTAGTTTTTCCCGGCTATA
This sequence comes from Amaurobius ferox, assembly GCA_951213105.1. Lineage (NCBI taxonomy): Eukaryota > Metazoa > Arthropoda > Arachnida > Araneae > Amaurobiidae > Amaurobius > Amaurobius ferox. The sequence continues at coordinate 19,482,895 of OX578144.1, forward strand.
AACCGTTTTTTTTTTAAGAGAATTTTGAAAGTTTCCGAAAAGTGGTAAAAGAAATGTGTATGACCCGAAACTAATATTTATTTTTGGCATTCAGAATTATAAATAGCTGAAGCATGGGGAAATTGAAAGATATTTGTTAGATCCAAGGAAGATGTTTAAATAATGGAAATTTTTTAAAAATAGAAATTAATTCCACAAATAACTTGCAATTTAATTTGTAAATATTTTAAAAGTAAAAACACTCAAAACAATGAAATACTTATTACAAAGTAATTCCGATAATAAGAAATTTATATTAGGCCCAATAACATTTTAATACTTTTGTAATCAATATAATTCGAACATTCTCAACAAAATTTTTGTAATTTCAAGTGTTAGACCACCCCGCTCTGACCTTTCTCGCGAGGAGATTTTTGCTGCCATAAGCATGAAAGGAAGCATGAAAGAGAACTAGCGGCTACTGATACATCGGAGTCAAGGAAGAAGCTCAATATTTCGCCACTCTGTACAAGCTGGATAAACGAATGCAAGAGGAGGGAAGGACACTCTCTGCCATAGAGTGTCCACCATAGAGTCTATGGTGAGACCCAGGGAAGACATTCTTCTGCTGACGTAACTATCCCTGTATTCCCCCTCGACTAAGGCTCCTATATCATCCTTAAGGGTGAGTGTCAGTAAATTTTCTGCCCTATCCGCGCTTTGTTAACTTTCGCGGCACACATTTTTCGCCGAAATTCTGCTTAAACAGTTGCGAAATATTTTCTGATAGATGAAATGCAATTCTTAGATTATATTAAAACTAAATTTAAAACCCAATAAAACATAGAATATATTTTTTATTTTAATTCAAAATATTTTTGGTGCTGCCATCTGTTGTCGGAATTTAATTCATACCGACTATTTTTATTTTTTAATGAGCATTTTTAAATGTCTATTCTTTCTAATACGCTATTAAATGCAACAACAGATCATATGTAATAATGCCACAATCACGGAAACGTAATTGAACTTGGACTTGAAGACAAAGGAATTTGAAGACAAAACTGCAGTCCTCAGTCATGTACATTCAGATCCCCTTATCAAATGTATAGAATGAGAAATTACCTTTCCGTGTTTGTGGCATTAGTATATATGATCTGTTGTTGTATTTAATACTGTATTAGAAGGAATAGATATTTTAAAATGTTCATTAAAAAATAAAATAGTCGATATGAATTAAATTACGACAACAGATGGCAGCACCAAAAATATTTTGGATTAAAATAAAAAATATATTCTATATTTCATTGAGTATTAAATTTAGTTTTAATATAATCTAAGCTTTGTATTTTATCTTTCAGAAAATATTTCGCAACTGTATGAGCAGAATTTCGGCGAAAAATGTGTGCCGCGAAAGTTAACAAAGCGCGGATAGGGCAGAAGATTTACTGACGCTCACCCTTAACAAGATGATCCTGGGCGACAATCCCATGTTCCTAGCCAAGACTCTCAATAGCAGGGTTTGTATGTCTATGGCGCAGATGTAAATGCTCCTATTTTAGCAAGACGTCCAAACCGAGAAAGCCACCTGATTGACTAGTCTTGTAAAGACATTTATGTTACTTAAGATAATAGTCTTTTAATGAACTTTGATTTAATAACTAATGTTGTAGCTTAACACTTGTTAAATACCAGAGTTTTTATTATTTACAATTTTAACTGTTAATGCTGCTTTTTATTACAAAAGAAAAATAGATGTAACTATATTGGATCTTCTAAAGATCGTAGAGATCGCTAAGGTGCCAACCCGAGTATGAAAGGGTCAAGAATGTAATCGGCAAGGTGCTGACTTGAAAAATTATTAGAGATTCCGGAAATTTTAAATCGAATGGCCCATGCATTTTTGAAAAGTTGAAATTTCATTTAAATTTCACTCAGTCAGATTATCTGGCACAACAAGACGCCTGAAATGCTAAAATGAAACGAATAATAGTTAAATGCAGAAAAGTATGTTTTTTCACCAGATAATTATTTATTTCATTTATTTTGCTTCTGTAGTCGCAACATTATTATGCACAATATACAGATACCGTGTAAATTTCCAATTCAATTATTTTTATAAAAGTAACAAAAAAATTATAAAACTTATTTTCATTTATTTTTACCAATGTTAAACAAGTCAAGAAAAATTCCTCTTTAAATCATTTCTGAGTTAAAATCTTGCATTCAGAATACAATAAACAGTTTGAAGATGCATATTTTATATATAGTAAACAGGAATTGAATAATGAAAAACTTGAAGAATTGATAACAAAAGCAAAATTTATCCATATATTTTCCCCACTAAAAACGCACAAAAATATTAGGGATTCAAGGAACCCGCAACAAAATTACTGGGGGTTCAAAAAGTGCCTCGAATCCAGAAGTCGGCTCCGATGCGACAGTGAATGCTGGTACAATACAGCTAGCAGTCAGGCCCAAACAGTTCTCATGCTTTTTCTGTCTTAATATACGAGCATATAAACGAAACAGGCACTCTTTCATAAATGAATTTTATATTATTCTTCTGCTTCTTGTAACATTCTGTAACATTCCTTCTTCATACACAACTAACTCTGCCGGCCGTCCAAACAGCTGCTCTAGCCTTTGGTTGATTGAGTCGGACGGTTTAGGTCTGCAACATACAACTAACTCTGTCTTCTCCAAAGCAATCGCTATATCAACGCATGTGCCTTGTAAGTACTGCCATAGATTATAAGTTAAACCCAACAATCTGTAGCTGACATGCAGTAAAAAGGAAAACTTGCATAAAGCAAACTGCAGCTACTCTGCTTTTGAACTGTCTTCGCGATTTTTCTCTATGTTCTCTTTCAGTGACGATACCACACAAGAGGTATTTTCATAGAACAAAGGAGCACTTTCACAGCGCTCGACCCATCTCGTTTCACCACAGTGGTTTAAAAACTAATTTCCCAATATTTGAAAATTATTTTTAAGGATCACGCTCCATCATGATGAATTCCTGAAAAATATACAGATTTGAAGTCAATGGAGAAGAGAACCATGTGGTTTTTGCCTATTAATTCTCCACGACCGGGGTTTCAATCTTCCATCCAGAAGAGCCGCAGCCGGGGGCCACGTTCTCGACGGGATCATTCATCGGGTAAGGTCCGAAGAACGCTCGCCAAGCCTGACCCCGGTCGCCGGCCGGATCTAGGATAAGGTCCGAAGAACGTCCGCCAAGCCTGACCCCGGTCGCCGGCCGGATCTAGGCTCATGTCATGACTAGACGCAGTCCGTGAGATCATAGCCACCTGGAAGAGTCCGAGGCCTTACTGTCTCACCGATACGACGGCCGCTTCATCGACAGCCGGTTTTTCGGATTATTTTGCCCCCCAGAGTCGGAGGATCAAGGCTATAGAGCCAACATCCGAAACTACCATCTCAGGGTAGCCCGCCCCGGGATGGGGGGGGGGGGAATATACAGGTAATAATATCCCTTGATTCCTACAATCGCATTCTTTATGGATGAAAGTCAATAAAACACAAATTCAGTGTATTCAGTGTAGACATACGCAGACAATTTCGGGATACTCCTGCTTGATCTCTCCATCGTATTCTTGTCCATCCATGTACGATAAATCCAGCAAAAACTTCCGTAGCTGAGTCTTAATGGTTGTCGCCAGACCTTCTCCCGTCACATCGCATACGAATACGAATCTGAGAAAATGTTCCAGATGCATACAGTTCTCATCAATGAATTTAAAGCATAAAGAAAACTGATTCTGCTTACATCTGTTGTTCCGTCAGGAGCAATGGTGAAAAATTTGACATGTTGAATCTTTTTAATAACTTGCATTTGGATACTCTATCCAATTAATTGAATCATTTCATTCTGAATTGTTGGGTTAAGGTATAGCGTGTTTTCATCAGCACCCATAGAATGGAGTTCCTTTAGAATGTCATCGCCGCAGTCGACACTACATCGAAGAAGTGCTCGGAAGTTACAATCATTGTGATGTGGCTCATTCACAAAAAGCTTGCCGCTATCTTTATGACCAGGGAGTGACAATTTCTGCTTTTCACAGAGTTCTTATAGTTTGAATAATCCGTTTCAGTGCCGATGTGGTGACCGAGCCATCAAAGAGGCAGGCGTTTCCTCGTGATGGCTCGGCTGCCAGATTGCGGGCTCGAATTCCGCCTGCTGGCATGGGTGTTGTTATGTCTTATTGGGGCAGAAGTCAGACTTCTGCCTTCGGGTGCCTCGGGTCTTCGACTAAACAGAAGCAGTGCACATATTCTTCCTTAATAAATATGTTAGGCACACGACACCAACCAACCAACCAATCCGGTTCAGTGTCTCTGGATTTATTTTGGATTCCTCTTCATGTTTGGATTTCAACTGACTACAAATACTTTTTATCTCGATAAACATGTAGAAAAATACTCGGTGATACAGAAACATTTTTGCGATACTTTGCCTTCGCACTAGCTCCAAACGTTTTTGTGGCATGCGCTTCTAATTCTTGAAAAAAATAATAACTATATAGCCTAAACATTGCTAGGAGTATTTTTCAGAGGCAGAGTCTGAGAGTTCCATACTCCTTTTAAATGAACGCTTTTACATTCCCTGCAATAAATGGTAATGTATAGGGAAAGTATTGGAATCATGTCGAAAATCGCAACTCGAGTTTTCGACGGATCTACACGTTTCGAGACCTCTAGAATACGAAAAAACCATATTTAGCGTGACGTCTGTGTGTGTGTCTGTCTGTCTGTCTGTGCAGATTTTGTATCCACTATAACTAAAAAGCTAATGGACCGAATTTCACAAAATTTGGTACGTAAGTCACTTGTGAGCGAGTCTGGCCCTGATTAGTTTTGGGTACGATTTGGGATAAAAGAACCCGCCTGTTTTTGCGAAATGGCCCGCAAAAGCTTGTATCCACTCTAACTAAAAAACTAATGGACCGAATTTCACAAAATTCGGCAGATGAGTCATTTTTGGGTCACCCTGGTTCTGATTAGATTTTGGTATGATTCGGAAAAAATAACCTGCCCTTTTTTGCAAAATGGCCCGCAAAAATCGTCCAAATCTAAACTAAAGAACTACGTATACTCAAATATATCCATTAAATGCTCGTTTAATACGTATTTTTTAGCGAAGAAAAGAATAAGACCAACCCCATTACATTAGGACTAGCCGTTCTCGAGATATTTTAGTTTTTCGTATTTTCTCTACGCCCCCTTTGAAAATAAGTCCGGTTACCGAATGAGAACGAAAATTGAATTAAAAGTGAAATAAATTTAATTAAAATAAAGAGAACGTGGATATGTCTGCAGGGAAAGTCATGTGCTGCCCACATCAGATTTTTTTGAAGTTATAATTTTACTCTGGCAACTACTCTTTTTTGCACTGACAAAGTTTCTCGATGCACAAAGAGAAAAAACTATTTGAAAACTTGATTGCTCACGGAAAGAGACAGTCCACTCTAACCAGACGAGTCAGGGGGTACAGTGACAAGAAATTTATTGTATAATATTTTATTTCTCCCCCCCCACACCCTCTTCTAATCTCCCCATTATCGTGTGCACACAGCAGAGATGTATAGTCCAATCAGAATATTATCACCTTAATGATGGTAGCAAAGATGATTTTGATCAGAAACAGTTTGGCACAAAGAGGACAACGATTAAACGATAATGACTTTCGAAAATTTTGTTGATTTTGACTGCTAATCAAAATAGTCAGAATTGATGGCGTTAAAAATAGTATTTTGGGTTATATAAGACGATTTCGGAAGTTATCATTGTATGAAGAAAATACATAATTGATGAAATATAATGAAATGAATACAAACACTTTAAAGAAACAGTAAAAAAATATTTCCCTTTATGAAAAATAAAGATTTATGGGGGAGGGGCTGTGTTCCCCTACTGGTTACGCCTGTGGGGGAAAGGGATGACGCTCTGCCTGCATTAGATGGTTTAATTCTACTTGTACATGCATTTTTTCATCCACCCTGAAGTATAAGAATCTTGGTCTTTTATTACTTATATTTAATTGAATGCGAAATAAGTTTTTGAAGCGAAATTAAATAGCAGAAATACAAAGGAAAAAATATATGTACTAAGTCAATAAGAAGCAATATTATGCAGGTGAATAAATAAAATCAGCAGTGCAGTCCTTTTAATTTAAAATGCAGGTAGAAGATTAATTTAAAATGCAGGAAAAGAAAAAAAAATCCAGAAAGAACAAATAAAAAGTTGTTTATGATTCAATAAGGAGAATACAATACTGAACGGATATTAAAAGTTCCACGGAGGTTTTACTTACAGGCAACGTTTAATTGTTTTCTCATATTATTGCACAAAGTAATTTATTCTGAAAATGTTCGATTGTTCGCTGAAAAGCACATTTTACGATCTCCTGAACATACTCTGAACATGTTCGGTAATGTGTGCGTATGTGTGGCGTTTGAGCCCAATACCACAAGAGCAAATGAACACTTAAATTTTATATGGGAATACAAAACATTATGCTATAATGTAGAACAAGATAATTTTTTATAAATTGGTTCAAAACACGAATCCCTCGAGCATGCTTCCCAGAACAGACAAATAATTAGCAGAACATAATATGTACTAATATAAAATACCTGATATTGTTGCACGTATTGGCTATATCGCGATGAGGAGAGCTAAAAGCGCGAATCCGTTCACGGATGCTGGTATCGGCAATGAAACCGTGATCCAAGATTTGGAAACGCCCCTGTAGATGAGTTCTGTCAAGGCTATCTAAATCATATCTTATTCTAGGTGGCCTTGGTTCTGTGCGTATGGTAGTGGTAAAGATGCATGCGGGAAAATTATAATTTTAACTGCGTTGAATGAGAATGGAATTAATTAGCATGCTTAGCACAATTCATTGAAAAGTATGAAACTCATCTACGTGACTGATCTTGGAAATTGATATTAAATATATCCAAAAAGTGAGTCGACTTTGTTACATATTCATAATCCACTGTGTTCAGTTTGTATCACAGTCATCTTACATAATAAAATATTTTTGTTCGTGTATGTGCGTGTGTCTGTGTCTGGTCTGTGCAGCTTGTAGCGGGAAATCTAAGCGTCAGACAGCGACGAAATATAATACACATATACTTCAGGACCTGAAAAAATACAGCTCGGTGCGACTTTTTAAAATTTGAATTACTTTTTTAGTTATTTTATGTGAACACGATTTTGAACGATTTTAACACAAAGCAATTACTTTGTGACCTAAAATATTACTACTGAGTTTCTATCTTGACACCATCGTAAAGATCGAAGACCATTCTTTTCAACGATGTTTGAAACGAATCCGTAGGATAATTCATGTTTATGTATTTAATTCTAAATGCATCGAAATTTCACATTTTTTAGGTTATCTGATACTTATTTCGACACACCCGAAAAAGAAAGATTAGCACAATTCTACAGTTTGGCAAAAAGTTGTGTGTTCGCCTTCTAGCAAAGAATATATATTTTTTAATTATTACATTATTTTATTTTTTTGTGATTTTGATTTTTTAAGCAAGCGCATAAAATTTGAAAACGCATTTCCGTTAATGAAGTGCTGTAGAGTTTTCTCCCCGTCGATTTTTTGCGCATGCCTACGGTGCGGTTTAAGCTTACGTTGACGCCTTCACTCCTAGGGAAACTAAAGGATTCCACTCTGTTTTTTTTATTTATTTATTTACTTTATTTTTTGTTTTCCAAGGCTGCTGGGCACATGCGTGGGGACTTTGATTTGATTGAAACCAAAAGAGAGAATGATTTGGGAAAGCGAGTGGTGTTATCTATAAATGTATTAAGTATTGGTTGTTTATTTAGGACCCGGGTAATGGCGAGTAATTTGTTCTAGTAATCATCATAAAAATCAAAGTATCTTTAAGATTTTCAAAACATTCTTTTAAAATATTTATTCAATTTTTTTTAAGAATTTCTTTTTTCACTTTGGAAAACACTTAGTGACGCCGATCGATGACGTCCTTGAAGTAGATGGATGCATGATCTATCTGTGTTGGGTTGCTTTAGAATTTAGATAATTTGGGGATTTGAAAATTTATTTTTATTTCTTTTTCCCTGGCTCAATAGTCTTAATTTGGTAATATTTAAATAATATTTATTGGCTTTTCATTTATTCTTTAATTAGAATATTTTTAATCTTCTAAATTAATTTTCTTTATAATATTCTTAGTTAAAAATGTTCCATTCCTTAAATTAATATTACTTTTGATTTGTAAATTTTAAAAATTATTTATTTATTTGATTCCCCTTAAAATTCCCTTTAATTTGATGTCCCATTTTCCCATTTTGGTTAGAAATTCCGTTTGTTCTACAGTTTCAAATTATTTCCATGTCTCACTGCAATTCAAAAATTTCAGTTGCGGCCATTTTCGGAATTCTATTTTGCGGGCTTTTTACTGCGATTAATAACGCCACCTAAGCGTTTTTGCGCCTCTTTGGAATTCGTCATTTATTTTAATTGGTTCGCATTTTTACGGATCGTCTGCTCTCGGAATTATGAGTATTATTTTGGGAATTCTAATTTCGGTAAGCGAATTTTAATTGCTGCCGTTTATCTAAACTCCGCGTTTTTGCCGCACATATAAATACGCGCGTAGAACTTTTCAGTTTCAGTTTTTTGTTGAAATCCTTCGTCGGTGTTAGCGCGAGAAGCGCGTTGTTTATTTTCGAATGGAACTTATGTTCCACGCGAGCTTTTAATGGAACGTTAAGTTCCTCGCGTTATTCTTTTTTTTTTTATTAGTTGTTTTAATTTAAATTATGCATTTTTCAAGCTTTTATCGCGGAATTCGCGACGTAACTCTCCAGAAAAGTACGTGGTGAAAATTCCTTATGCGAGCTGCGTGAACGTAGTTTCTGACGAGGACGGCCGTTCTAAAAAGATCCGAGTGTTCCAGAAGTAGCTGTTAGGTCTGATCTCCTGAGTACTGATGTTTTTCAAGAAAGTGCTGAAGCCTCTCCTGTTTCAAGTTTGGTGATTTCCAGTAAACCAGTTTTTCCAAAATCTGTGCAGCTCCAATGATTGGAACTATCCCCCCCCCCCCCCTGTCTGATGGCCCATCCGGGTGAATACACGTTTTATTTAAAAACTCTTAATTTCTTTAATTCTGAATATGATTTCTTAATATTTTTGAAATGCATTTAATCAAAATTTATTCTGTAAATTTAAAATTCTAAACTTTATTCTGAGAGCAAATTTCTAAACCTTCAAAAATTTTTAAGAGCCTGGGTAAAATTCTAAAATTCTTTAAATTTAATATTTTTGTTAATGATTTTTGATGGAATTTAATATAGATTATTTTGAGTAAAGTTTTTATGCTAATTCCTTAATTTTAACTAAGTTGATAAAATTCTAAAATTCTTTAAATTTAATATTTTTGTTAATGATTTTCTGATGGAATTTAAAGTAGATTGTTTTGAGTAAAGTTTTTATGCTAATTCCTTAATTTTAACTAAGTTGAAAAAATTCTAAAATTCTAATGTCTAAAATTCTAATGTTAATTCTTCCTGAGTTGCCTGCCTGTGAACAGTGTTTTTGTATTTGTTAATTTGAATTAATTTGAAGTACTATTTAATAAACTAATTTTCTTTAAACTAAATATTATGTCTTCATTTATCTTTTTAAACACAGCAGGTTTTATTCTATCTGTCAAACACAACATCTGTGCTAATATAAAATATTGACGCCATTAAATTCATAACTAAGCTCATTCAATTTACCCCATATGATATTACCATCATTTTCCCTGGAATTATCACTTTTACTTTCCCTGCAATACATGGTAATGTATAGGGAAAGTATTGGAATCGTGCCGAAAATCACAACTCGAGTTTTCGACGGATCTACACGTTTCGAGACCTCTAGAATACGAGAAAAACCATTTTTAGCGTGACGTCTGTGTGTGTGTCTGTGTGTCTGTCTGTCTGTGTGTCTGTCTGTGTGTCTGTCTGTCTGTGCAGATTTTGTATCCACTCTAACTACAAAACTAATGGACCGAATTTCACAAAATTTTGTAGGTAAGTCACTTGTGGGTGGGGCTGGTGCTGATTAGTTTTGGGTACGATTCGGAATAAAAGAACCCGCCTTTTTTGCGAAATGGCCCGCAAAAGCTTGTATCCACTGTAGCTAAAAAACTAATGGACCGAATTTCAAAAAATTCGGTAGATGAGTCACGTATAGATCACCCTGGTGCTGATTAGATTTTGGTATGATTCGGAAAAAAATAACCTGCCTTTTTCTGCAAAATGGCCCGCAAAAATTGCCAAAATCTAAAATAAAAAACTACGTATGCTCAAATATATCCATGAAATGCTTGTTTAATACGTAATTTTTAACGAAGAAAAGAATAAGACCAACCCCATTAAACTAGGACTAGCCGTTCTCGAGATATTTTTGTTTTTGTTTTTTCTCTACGCCACCTTTGAAAATGAGTCCAGTTACCAAATGAGAACGAACATTGAATGAATAGTGAATTAAATTTAATTAAAGTAAGAGAACGTGTATATAAGTCTGCAGGGAAAGTCATGTGCTGCCCACATCAGATTTTTTTTGTATGGGAAAATACGCTATGAAAATGTAAAAACTTCGAATTATTTGAGCTTTTACTACAGCGCGGTCGTTATTCGTTTTATCATTCGTTCGTGAGTTGTCACGTCCCCATTTCACATATACATACGCACACAAGAAGATACACACGAACATTTTCCTGAAAGTGTTTGTCAAGAGGTCTTATATTTTCCTGTCAAAATATCGAATTTGAAAACTTTAGAGAATAAACAATATTTTCTCAAAACAGTGATATTAAGTAAAAACAAAACAGTGACAAAAGTAAAATTAAGGCATATTTAAAATAATAACTCGCGAACGAGTGGGTTAAAACAATTCGTTTATTCCCAACTAGAACGAATCACGATCGTTTTTCGGGTCCTAAAAAAGTACCCGGTACTTAAATAATACAAACACAGGTTACAACATATTCAATTTGCAAATCGTCTGTTTTGAACAAAAACCAGTCTCACAATGCAAATAAAATCTCCAAATCACAAAATGAGAATAACAATTGACCATATATCTTCAGTAAACAATGTAATTTTTATATTTCCAATACTCTATTTTGACCGTTTATAAAAACACGAAGGGAACTAAATGGGTTCCGTCTCTGATCACGCAAAGCAGAAAATTAAAAGATTCAAAACACTCACCGGAAGTTCTTCCGGAATGCCAAAAATCCATTCATTATGCACAACCGCTTACGCCTGTTTAAAATGGATCTGATCCTGAGAGAGGGACCACGGTCTCCGTTGAAGAGTAGACGGTCCATTGTGATGACTGAATGCGATCACTTAAAAAATTCCAAATATTCAAATTATTTATGGAGTCGAAAGAAATGTTTGTTGTTTGAATGCTCATATATATATATGGCGGCACTCCTCCAGCGATTAGCATAAAACTCTCCACAGCTTCTTGATCTCCTGAGACTCTCTGCTTTGCATGTGACGCAGGCGCAACGCCTCTGCACTGGCTCATAAAAGCCAACCCCAGAACATTCTCAAGACAGACGCACACATGTACATTCGTGTCTCGGATGAATACGCTCACGCGAGTTATGATGTAGCACTACGCTATGTAAATACTTGTAAATAGCTTACGTTATGTTCTTGTAAATAAACTTCTCTTTTTATGATGGCCTTTGTAATGATTAAGATACGACATTGCACCTTCGCCATATATATATGGGAATGTTTTAGCCAACTTATAGAATTGTGTTAATCTTAGTTTTTCAAATGCGACGACATATAATACCAGATCACGTAAAAAATGTAAATTTCGTTGTATTTAAAAAAATCTGATGTGGGCAGCACATGACTTTCCTTATATAATGCAATGAATTTACTACTTTTTCAGTAAAAAAAAATATGATTTTTATAGTAGTTATTTATATTCTTTTCAAGATATTGAATTTTCTTCAATGAATCGTCATTTTCCATATCGTCATCATCAATGAATCGTCATTGATTTAGCGTCATTTTTATCCATTTGGCGAGTTTTTCGTCAATTTAGCAACATTTAAAAAAGTCGCCAATGTGGCGTCATTCCACCAAATTCTTCGCCAAAATCTCGCCATGCGTTATGAACGAAGAATTAAATTATTCTTACAGCAGATAAATGACTATTGGCGTTCAAATACAAAAGTATTACTCAAAGTATCTTTTTTCATGAATGGAACGAGCTAGATCCACGAGAATGATGTCACCCAATTTATCGCATGGTATTACATATGAAAAGTGAACATGTTTCTCAATAGGAAATATTTTTTTTTATTTTATATGTCTTTTTGATATTTTTTTTGGAAAATGTGCCATACCTTGAGAACGGTTGATGTTAGCGTTCTAAAATTTATGTCAATCGTTTTCTAATGAAAAATTACATAAGAAATGTCTATTTGTGTAAATTTATTAGCGGTTTTGATTTCTTGACGATTTTTTCAAAATTTTACGTGAAAATTTAGGGGGGTTCTGAACATTCGAAGGCGTATAACAACAATAGGCTTCCAGTGTTTACGGATTGTGATTTTTGTACCAAATTTCGTTCGCATCGGTCCATTCGTTCGTGAGTTATCGTCTCCACAGACTCACTGACACACACACATACACACACAGACATCACTTCAAAAATGTTTGATTCGTGATCAGATATGCTTGAAACGTGCTCTCCCGTCGAAAACTCGAATTCGAATTTTCGACCCCCCGTCACAATACTTTCCTTATACATTATGTATATAAGGAAAGTAAAAATAAATAAATATAAAGGGATGGGCTCACCGATTCGGTTCAAATATTACCGGAAAGAACGTTCTTATATTTTTCCTGTGGTGCCAAGATGTCATGATATTTTAGGTCGGTGAGGAATCAATTCGTGTGAATATCGGCCTAAATCGGGGTAAAGCACAAAATAACTAAAAAACTAATTTGAAATTATAAAAAAAAAAATAACGCTACGGTGCACCTATTTGGGCCCTGAAGTATCTGCGTACCAAATTTCATGGTCGTACGACGCGCTTAGATTTCCCGCTACATACTGCACAGACACACAGACATTTTCTTTTATTATGTTAGATTATGATAGTGTTTATACTAGTGGACTCAAAAATATTGAATATGAATGGCCTCAAACTTATTGTCCACCAGCTTTGGGATAAAAATTACCACCGGCTTTGGGATAAAAATTACCGCCGGCTTTGGGATAAAAATTACCACTGGTTTTGAGAGTTACCACCCAATTTCCAATTTATTAATAGTATTTACCACCGGCTTTGGGATAAATATGGCATTAGCTTAGAGCTTAGATGATCAATCAGTCGCGTCGGAAAACCTTTAAGAGCAATTTCTTGCTTTTGTTAAATTTTTTTTAACAGATGACGGCCAAAGTTGGATCCTCAAATATTAGTTTATTATTTTCCTTATATACATAATGTATAAGGAAAGTATTGTGACGGGGTCGAAAATTCGAATTCGAGTTTTCGACGGGAGAGCACGTTTCAAGCATCCCTGATCACGAATCAAACATTTTTGAAGTGATGTCTGTGTGTGTGTGTGTGTGTGTGTGTGTGTCAGTGAGTCTGTGGAGACGATAACTGACGAACGAATGGACCGATTTGAACGAAATTTGGTACAAAAACCACAATCCGTAAACAATAGAAGCCCATTGTTTTTATACGCAATCGAATGTTCAGAATCCCCTAAATTTTCGAGTGAAATTTTGAAAAATCGTCAAAATATCAAAACCGCTAATAAAGTTACGCAAATAGACGTTTCTTATGTAATTTTTCATTAGAAAACGATTGAAATAAATTTTAGAACGCTAACATAAGCCGTTCTTGAGATATTGCACATTTTTCAAAAAAATTATCAAAAAGTTATATAAAAGAAAAAAAAATTCCAATTGAGAAACATGTTCACTTTTATATGTAATACCATGCGATAAATTGGGTGACATCATTCTTGTGGATCTAGCTCGTTCCATTCATGAAAAAAGATACTTTGAGTAATACTTTTGTTTGAACACCAATAGTTATTTATATACTGTAAGAATAACTTATTTCTCCGTCCATAACTCTTGGCGAGAATTTGGCGACGAATTTGGCGGAATGTCGCCAACTTGGTGACATTATTAATTGTTGCCAAATTAACAAAAATCTCGCCAAATTGATAAAAATGACGACTAATTGAAAAAAATTCAATATCTTGGAAAGAATATAAGTTTCTACTTTAAGAATAACATTTTTTTTACTGTAAAGGCAGTAAATTCATTGCATTATATAAGGAAAGTTATGTGCTGCCCACATCAGATTTTAAAAAAATATTTTTAAATATTTTTCTTCGAAAATTTTGCTTATGATCTCCTTTAAAATACGTCAATTGAAGGGGGAGATGAATCGTGAAATATTTTTTGTTAGAGAGTGCTGTGAAAAACACGAAATCCCAGTCTAAGAAGTTATTAATACCCAGTACTAGAAGTTACTCAGTACTAGAGGTTAATAAATCGAACCCGTTCTTGATGATGGATATAGGTGATCTAAGATGTTCTTTCAATGCTGAAAAATAGCAGAAACTGTAAAACTACTCAAAGGGTATTGAAGAGTTGGCCAATTGATCACTTTAATGTCTGTGCATATTAAGTTTGCCTTTCATGGCACACAAACATTCTAAATTTTTGCTTTTCCATTTCATAATGTATAAAGAAGTACAAACGAAGTACACATTTGTACAAACGAAGTACACATTTGTATAAAGAAGTACACATTTGTACAAACGAGATTTTACATTTTCGAATCGGACAAATATCTGGCAAATAGTAATGGGTTAAGTTATTTCTAGCAAATCGAGGCAGTTGAAGTTTATAGAGATTATTGACTATTTCTCTTTCCAACATTTCTATTTATACAAACACTAGCAAATATACTCGGAGGTGCTAGTGATGTTATATATGTGGGGATATTGATAGTATTTTAAATTAATATGTTTTTTAAAAAACTTCATTAAAATATTTAATTTCGTGAGCGTCAGTAAATCTTCTGCCCTATTCATGCTTTGTTAACTTTCGCGGCATTTTTTGCCGAAATTCTGCTCAAACAGTTGCGAAATATTTTCTGATAGATAAAATGCAATGATTAGATTATATTAAAACTAAATTTAATACCCAATAAAGCATAGAATATATTTTTTATTATAATTCAAAATATTTTTGGTGCTGCCATCTGTTGTCGTAATTTAATTCATACAGACTATTTTTATTTTTTAATGAACATTTTTAAACGTCTATTCCTTCTAATACGCTATTAAATACAACAGATCATATATAATAATGCCACAATCACGGAAACGTAATTGAACTTGGACTTGAAGACAAAGGAACTTGAAGACAAAACTGCAATCTTCAGTGATGTACATTCAGATCCCCTTATAAAATTTATAGAATGAGAAATTACTTTTCCGTTATTGTGGCATTATTATATATGATCTGTTGTTCTATTTAATACTGTATTAGAAGGAATAGATATTTAAAAATGTTCATTAAAAAATAAAAATCTGATGTGAGCAGCATTCCCTGCAAACTTATATTAACGTTCTCTTTATTTTAATTAAATTTATTTCACTTTAATTCAATTTTCGTTCTCATTCGGTAATCGGGCTTATTTTCAAAGGTGGTGTAGTTAAAGTACGAAAAACTAAAATATCTCGAGAACGGCTAGACCTAGTGTAATGGGGTTGGTTTTATTCTTTTCTTCGTTAAAAATTACGCATTAAACACGGATTTCATGGATATATTTGAGCATACGTAGCTTTTTAGTTTAGATTTTGACAATTTTTGCGGGCCATTCTGCAAAAAAAGGCAGGTTATTTTTTTCTGAATCGTTCCAAAATTTAATCAGCACCAGGGTGACCTATACGTGACTCATCTACCGAATTTTGTGAAATTCGGTCCATTAGTTTTTTAGCTAGAGTGGATACAAGCTTTTGCGGGCCATTTCGCAAAAAAAGGCGGGTTCTTTTATTCCGAATCGTACCCAAAACTAATCAGCACCAGCCCCGTCCACAAGTGACTTACTTACAAAATGTAGTGAAATTCGGTCCATTAGTTTTTTAGTTAGACTGGATACAAAATCTGCACAGACAGACATACACACAGACACACACACAGACGTCACGCTAAAAATGGTTTTTTCGTATTCTAGAGGTCTCGAAACGTGTAGATCCGTCGAAAACTCCAGTTGCGATTTTCGGTATGATTCCAACACTTTCCCTATACTTCACCATGTATTGCAGGGAAAGTAAAAATAATCGGTATGTATTAAATTACGACATTAGATGGCAGCACCAAAAATATTTTGGATTAAAATAAAAAGTATATTCTATGTTTTATTGGGTATTAAATTTAGTTTTAATATAATCTAAGCATTGCATTTTATCTTTCAGAAAATATTTCGCAACTGTTTGAGCAGAATTTTGGCGAAAAATGTGTGAAGCGAAAGCTAACAAAGCGCGGATATGGCAGAAGATTTACTGACGCTCACCCTTAACGAAAGGTAAAGTGTATAGACATTCCTGTTCTCACTATACAAGCATTATTTCACAGGCAAATATAAAGAATAAAACATCCTGGCTTCGTTTGCAAATCAATTTACAAAATATGGCGAAATAAAAACGTTAAAACATTAGCATATTGTATCCCTATAATACATAGTAATGTATAGGGAAAGTATTGGAATCGTGTCGAAAAGAGTTTTCACGACTCGAGTTTTCGACGGATCTACACGTTTCGAGCACTCTAGAACCCGATTAAGCTATTTTAACTATATTAACGAAAGATAAAGTGTATAGACATTCCTGTTCTCACTATACAAGCATTATTTCACAGGCAAATATAAAGAATAAAACATCCTAGCTTCGTTTGTAAATCAATTTACAAAATATGGCGAAGTAAAAACGCTAAAACATTAGCATATTGTATCCCTACAATACATAGTAATGTATAGGGAAAGTATTGGAATCGTGTCGAAAAGAGTTTTCACGACTCGAGTTTTCGACGGATCTACACGTTTCGAGCACTCTAGAACCCGATCAAACTAATTTAACTATATTAACGAAAGATAAAGTGCATAGACATTCCTGTTCTCACTATACAAGCATTATTTCACAGGCAAATATAAAGAATAAAACATCCTGGCTTCGTTTGTAAATCAATTTACAAAATATGGCGAAATAAAAACGTTAAAACATTAGCATATTGTATCCCTACAATACATAGTAATGTATAGGGAAAGTATTGGAATCGTGTCGAAAAGAGTTTTCACGACTCGAGTTTTCGACGGATCTACACGTTTCGAGCACTCTAGAACCCGATCAAACTAATTTAACTATATTAACGAAAGATAAAGTGCATAGACATTCCTGTTCTCACTATACAAGCATTATTTCACAGGCAAATATAAAGAATAAAACATCCTGGCTTCGTTTGTAAATCAATTTACAAAATATGGCGAAGTAAAAACGTTAAAACATTAGCATATTGTATCCCTACAATACATAGTAATGTATAGGGAAAGTATTGGAATCGTGTCGAAAAGAGTTTTCACGACTCGAGTTTTCGACGGATCTACACGTTTCGAGCACTCTAGAACCCGATTAAACTATTTTTTAACGTAACGTCTGTGTGTGTATCTGTCTCCGCAATATATGTATCCATTCCAGCTCAAAAACTAATTGATCAAGTTTTGCAAAATTTGGTTGTTAGGCACTTGTACGTTAATCTAAGGCTTCTAAATATATTTAGGTGCCTTAGTTTACTCTGACGACGATTAGATTTTGGTACGACTTGGAAGAAAATGACTTGCCTTTCTTTGCAAAATGTCCAACAAAAAACGTCATAATCGAAAATGAAAGTCTACATAAATGTCAAATGTATCAATTAAATGCTTATTTTATACCCAATTTTTGACGAGAAAAGCATAAGTCTATTACTCTAGGTCTAACCTTTTCACAAACATTTGAGCTTTTTGCATGTTTTGCCACGTTGCCTTTAAAAATAAGTCTAGTCGCCAAATGAAAACAAAATTGAATTAAAACTGCAAATTTAGTGCCATATTAAATAATTATCCGTGTTATTTTGTACAATGAAACACAATTTAATGAATTAATGAAGAAAGAGAAAATAAATTTGAGTCTGTAGGAAAAGTCATGTGCTGCCCACACCAGATTTAATTATTTCGTTAATTTATAAAGCTTCTGTAATTCTAGAGATAGAGGTACAAACAATGATGGGGACGAGTTATTCGATTTTGAATAACAGTTATTGTAGACAAGTTCAAAAATCGATTAGGTCACGTTAGCTTGGAGACTCAAATAACGATTGGGTCCCCTTTGTTTGAAAACTTTTATAACGATTGGGTCACGGTTAAAGGGAGGAAACAGAAAGACATGAATATACAAGGACGCCTAAAATTCAAGTAGGTCCCTACCCATAAAAATTTCATGAAATTCGGTACATACTGTTCGCTTATAAAAAACAGATAAACAGTTGCATTGCCAATTTCATGTATATATATTTTTCTAGAATAAAAATAATTTATTTCCATTGTTAAGTAACATAACTTTATTTTCTTCAAGAAAAAAAAAATCTGATGTGGGCAACACATGACTTTCCTTATATAATGTAATGAATTTACTACTTTTACAGTAAAAAAATAGGTTTTTCTTGTAGCAGATACTAATATTCTTTCCAAGATATTGAATTTTTGACAATTAGTCGTCATTTTCATTGATTTAGCCTCATTTTTATCCATTTGGCGAGATTTTCGTTAATTTGGCGACATTTCAAAAAGTCGCCAAGTTGGCGACATTCTGCCAAATTCGTCGCCAAAATCTCGCCAAGCGTTATGGACGAAGAAATAAGTTGTTCTTACAAGAGATAAATGACTATTGGGGTTCAAATACAAAAGTATTACTCAAAGTATCTTTTTTCATGAATGGAACGAGCTAGATCCACGAGAATGATGTCACCCAATTTATCGCATGGTATTACATATGAAAAGTGAACATGTTTCTCAATAGGATATATTTTTTTTTCATTTTATATGACTTTTTAATAATTTTTTTGAAAAATGTGCAATATCTCGAGAACGGTTCATGTTGGCGTTCTAAAATTTATGTCAATCGTTTTCTAATGAAAAATTACATAAGAAATGTCTATTTGCGAAACTTTATTAGCGGTTTTGATTTTCTGACGATTTTTTCAAAATTTTACTCGAAAATTTAGGGGGGTTCTGAACATTCGATTGCGTATAAAAACAATAGGCTTCCAACGTTTATGGATTGCGATTTTTGTACCAAATTTCGTTCGAATCGGTTCATTCGTTCGTTAGTTATCGTCTTCACAGGCTCACTGACACACACACACACACAGACACAGACATCACTTCAAAAATGTTAAATTCGTGATCAGGGATGCTTGAAACGTGCTCTCCCGTCGAAAACTCAAATTCGAATTTTCGACCCCGTCACAATACTTTCCTTATACATTATGTATATAAGGAAAGTAAAAAGAACAGAACATAAAATACAAGAATACTAGGTAGTATACATGTCAAGCACATTCAAACAGACTTTTTTAAAACAGGCAGGAATCAAATTAAATATATCAATATCAGTACAATAGGTATTATATAGATCAATAAATTTATAGATAGAATAGCATTTAATGTAATTGTGTTTAACAGTAGTATTATGAAACAAAGTTTTTTTTACTAGCATTATTAACAGGTATATGAAATTCCACGTATAAAAACAATAGGCTTCTAGTGTTTACGGATTGTGATTTTTGTACCAAATTTGGTTCGAATCGGTCCATTCGTTCGTCAGTTATCGTCTCCACAGACTCACTGACACACACACACACACACACACACACACACAGACATAACTTCAAAAATGTTTGATTCGTGATCAGGGATGCTTGAAACGTGCTCTCCCGTCGAAAACTCGATTTCGAATTTTCGATCCCGTCATAATACTTTCCTTATACATTATGTATATAAGGAAAGTAAAAAGTTTCTGTCTGATGTTATTTTTATGGAAGTTTCATTTTTATGTTTTTACTTTCCTTATATACATAATGTATAAGGAAAGTATTGTGACGGGGTCGAAAATTCGAATTCGCGTTTTCGACGGGAGAGCACTTTTCAAGCATCTCTGATCACGAATCAAACATTTTTGAAGTGATGTGTGTGTG
Organism: Amaurobius ferox; assembly: GCA_951213105.1. Classification (NCBI taxonomy): domain Eukaryota; kingdom Metazoa; phylum Arthropoda; class Arachnida; order Araneae; family Amaurobiidae; genus Amaurobius; species Amaurobius ferox. The sequence goes on from OX578144.1 coordinate 19,503,233, forward strand.
TGTGTGTGTTTGTGTGTGTGTGTCAGTGAGTCTGTGGAGACGATAACTGACGAACGAATGAACCGATTCGAACGAAATTTGGTACAAAAATCACAATCCGTAAACACTGGAAGCCTAGTGTTTTTAAACGTAATCGAATGCTCAGAAGCCCTAAATTTTCGAGTGAAATTTTGAAAAAATCGTCAAAAAATCAAAACCGCTAATAAAGTTACGCAAATAAACATTTCTTATGTAATTTTTCATTAGAAAACGATTAACATAAATTTTAGAACGTTAACTTGAACCGTTCTCGAGATATTGCAAATTTTTCAAAAAAATTATCAAAAAGTCATATAAAATAAAAAAAATATATTTCCTATTGAGAAATTATTTTATCTGTTGAGAAACATGTCCACTTTTTATATGTAATACCGTGCGATAAATTTGGTGACATCATTCTCGCGGATCTAGCTCGTTCCATTCATGAGAAAAGATACTTCGAGTAATACATTTGTATTTGAACGCCAATATTCATTTATCTGCTATAAGAATAACTTATTTCTCTGTCAGTAAAGCTTGGCGAGATTTTGGCGACGAATTTGGCGGAATGTCGATAATAAAGTTACGCAAATAGCCATTTCTTATGTAATTTTTCATTAGAAAACGATTAACATAAATTTTAGAACGCTAACATGAACCGTTCTCGAGATATTGCACATTTTTCAAAAAAATTATCAAAAAGTCATATAAAATAAAAATATATATTTCCTATTGAGAAACATGTTCACTTTTCATATGTAATACCATGCGATAAATTGGGTGACATCATTCTCGTGGATCTAGCTCGTTCCATTCATGAGAAAAGATACTTCGAGTAATACATTTGTATTTGAACGCCAATAGTCATTTATCTGCTATAAGAATAACTTATTTCTCCGTCAGTAAAGCTTGGTGAGATTTTGGCGACGAATTTGGCGGAATGTCGCCAGCTTGGCGACTTTTTGAAATATTGTCAAATTAACGAAGATCTCGCCAAATGGATTAAAATGATGCTAAATCAATGAACATGACGACTAATTGTCGAAAATTCAATATCTTTGAAAGAATATAAGTATCTACTATAAGAAAACACCTATTTTTTTACTGTAAATGTAGTAAATTCATTGCATTATATAAGGAAAGTCATGTGTTGCCCACATCAGATTTTTTATTTATGTCTCGACAACTCCCATACCTAGAAGAGCGAACGAGGTTACTTGCAGTAAAATAAAAAAATAATTATATACCAAATTTGAAAAAGTTTGGTCAAAAACTGTGGATTTGCATACGGGACAAATAGAGCGAACGACAGACAAATTCCCTATTTTATATACAGATTTATTATCAAGCATTCAACGAATTGCAGCCATAAGTATGGAAGAGACAGACATTCGTAGGGATCTAAATCTGTACCGAGTTATCTGCTAGATCTTAAAGATACGCTCAACATTAGCCATAGATATATCACTCAAAGCTATGAAACTGATTTCCACGGAGTAGATGACTGTGTTAACTGATAATTCTGATATCGGTGCCGAATAATGGTCTGTCATTTAGAACTACCGATGTTGAATGAGGATTTGCATGTCTCATCGGAATTGAGATAGCAAGATGATTAAGCTGACAAGTTATCCCATCTTCTATTACAAATTATATTTAATATCATTATCGATTTTGTAACGATTAATCTATCTTTTTGTCTGTCTGCCTGTCTTTCCGTCTGTTACGTTTTTTTAAGTACTTCCCGAATAGATAGAGACTTGGTAGAGTTTGGTACATAGGTCGATCTTTCGATACCCCCCCCCCCCCCCCCGCTGGGAAAATCGAATGATAGGAAAGTGAAATGATAGGAAAAATCGAATAATAGGAGGAAAGTGAAATGATAGGAAAAGTCGAATGATAGGAAAGTGAAATGATAGGAAAAATCGAATGATAGGAAAGTGAAATGATAGGAAAAATCGAATAATAGGAAAATGAAATGATAGGAAAGCATACTTTGCGATGAGATATAGATTTGAAGTTTAGTGTATGTGTAAACTGTTCGAAAGGACGAAAAGTGTTGCAATTTCAGATTTTCAACAATTACAACTTAGGGGGTGCCGCTCACCGAAATGTTCGATTTGCCGAACAAATAAGAAACCCTTGCTTTAAAATTTGATATAAGATTGAAATTTGGTATATGGGCTAATTATTTGATGAAAACACCCAAGACAAAAGAGTTTATGGCGGCAGGCCTTCAGATTAGCATAAATGCGATTAGCATAAAACTTTCTTGATCTCCACAGACACTCTCAGATTTACATATGACGCATGTGCAACGCCTCTGCCCAGGAACATAAAAGCCAGAACAGAACATCTTCGAAACATACATATTTCCAATGGCTACGATGCACGCGCGGAATAACCTAGCACTATTTTAGTTTAAGATCCTGTAAATAAAGTTATATTTTATGATTGCTTTTGTGATGAATACTATACAACATCGCACCTTCGCCATAAGTTTTTCAAAAATATTCGTTTAAAGGGGTGCTCCAGAGAAAAACGTTCGAAAGGTGAAATGACGAAAAACCAGATTTCTAGATGCGATAGAGATTTCAAATTTGGTGCACTGGTAGATAGTTCGAAAGGAAGAGCATGTGTAATTTCAGTTTTCCGATATTTTTTACTTTAGGGGGTGACACAAATCCAAATGTTCGATTTTCCGAATAAATGAGAAAAGCCTCCTTTAAAAATGTAATAGAAGCTTGATATTTGGTATATTGGGCAATCATCTGATAAACAAAAAAAAGTTAAGCACATTAAAAGAATAGTGAAAAGCTAAACACATTAAAAGAATAGTGAAAAACACATTAAAAGAATAGTGTTTTCCAAAACTGTTCATTTAAGGGGGTGGCTACAGCACACGAAAATGTTCGGAAAGTAAAATGGTAGAAAAAATATGGTTCTCGATGGAATAGAAACTTCAAATTTGATGTACAGGTACATCGTTCAAAAGAAGGAAAGTGTGCAATGGAAAATTTCCAATATTTATAATTTTGGGGGGTTTCCGCACACTAATCCGTTCGAAAAGTGAAATGATAGAAAAACATGTATTACGATGAGATACAGACTTCAAATTTGGTATATGGGTATATCGTTCGAAAGGAAAAAGTGTGCAATTTCAGATTTCCAATATTTTCTACTTAAGGGGGTGTCGCACACCAAAATGTTAGATTAGATTAATAAATGAAAAACGCCTACTTTTAAATTTCACAGAGGCTTGAAATTTGATAAATGAATGCTTGAATTTTTGATATATGAATCATTTGATAAAAAACCAAAGATGAATATAGTTTTTCATAAATGTTCATTTAAGAGGGTACTCAACATAAAAACGTTCGAAAGGTGAAATGATAACATTGCATGCCTCAATCAGTATGAGACAGTGACTTCAAATTTGGTGTGCAGGTAGATAGTTCGAAAGGAAGAAAATGAGCAATTTCAGTTTCACAATATTTTCTTCTTTAGAGGGTTCTGCACTACAAAATTTTCAATTTTCCGACTAAATGTGAAACTCGAATTACTCAAAAATGTACGTTTTTCGGGGGTTGCTTATTGTGGGACCGTTGATTTTCATCGGGTATTCGGCAAGTATACACAAATTGCCAAGTATCTGTCTGTCTGTCACGCTTTTTTAGGCACTTCCCAAGTAGATAGAGACTTGCAATTTGGTACACGAGTCGATCGTTCTATAACCCCCGCCCCCCCCTGGAAAAATCGAAATTTCAAACATGTACTGTAGGGTGCTCCACACCAAAACGTTCGAAAAGTGAAATAATAGGAAAGCATACTTTGTGATGAGATAGAGTCTTCAAATTTAGTGTATGTGTAAATCGTTCGAAAAGAAGAAAGTGTGCAATTTCAGATTTTCAATATTTGCATATTTGCTGTTCTAAGGGGTGCCGAACAACGAAACGTTCGATTTGCCAAGCAAATGAGAAACGACTACTTTAAAGGTTGATAGAGGCTTGAAATATGGTATATGCACTAATCATTTAACTCAAGACAAAAGTGTTTTTCAAAAATGTTCGTTTAAGGGGGTGTTCAAGAGAAAAAGTTCGAAAAGTTAAATGATGAAAAACCATGCTCTGAGATGAGACTTCTAATTTGGTGTACGGATAGATAGTTCAAAAGGAAGAACATGTGTAATTTCAGTTTTTTGATATTTTCTACTTTAGGGGTTGCCGCGAACCCAAATGTTCGATTTTCAGAATAAATGAGAAACGCCTCCTTTTAAAATGTAATAGAGGTTTGATATTTGGTATATGGGGAAATCATCTGATAAAAAACAAAAGAATACAGTTTTTCAAAAATGTTCATTTACAGGGTGCCTACGCCACACGAAAACGTTCGAAATATGAAATAATAGAAAAAATGTGATTCATGATGGAATAGAAACTTCAAATTTGGTGTATAGGTAGATAGTTCAAAAGAAAGAAAGTGTGCAATAGAAAATTTCCAATATTTGTAATTTTTGGGGTATCCGCGTACCAAAACATTCGAAAAGTGAAATGACAGAAAAACCTGCTTTGGATGAGATAGAGAATTCAAATGTGGTGTATGGGTAAAGCGTTTGAAAGAAAGAAAGTGTGCAATTTCAGATGTGTAAGGGACTTAAGGGGGTGTCGCACACCAAAATGTTCGACTTCTCGAATAAATGAGAAACTGCTCCTTTAAAATTTGTTTAAGGCTTGAAATTTGGTACAAGACATAATCATTTGATGAAAACACCCAAGACGAATATAGTTTTTCAAAAATGTTCGTTTAAGGGGTGTTCCAGAGAAAAACGTTCGAAAGCTGAATTTATAAAAAAAAACCTGCTTCGGCATGAGATAGAGTTTTCAAATGTGTTGTATGGATAGAGAGTTTGGAAGGAAGAGAGTGTACAATTTCAGTTTTACAATATTTTCTACTTTAGTGGGTGCCTCACATCAAACTGTTCGATTTTCGGAATAAATGAGAAACGCCCCTTTTAAAGTGTGATAGTAGCTTGATATTTAGTATATGGGCCAATCATCTGCTAGGAAACCCAAGAAAAACTGAGTTTTCAAAAATTTTCATATAAGGTTGTGAGTATTCCACAAAAGACATTCGAAAGGTGAGATGATAGAAAAAAGCATGCTTCACGATGATATAGAGACTTCAAATTTAGTGTACAGGTAGATAGTTGGAAAAGATGAAAGTGTGCAATTTCAGTTTTCCAACATGTGTTATTGTAGGGGGGTGACGCACACTAAAATATTCGATTTGACAAACAAAAGGAAAAACGCCTCCTTTCCAACGTGATAAAGGTTTGAAATTTGGTATTTGGGCTAATCATTTGATAAACAAACACACAATTAATACACAGAAAAAACTTTGTGTGCTACACAGAAAAAAGTTTGAAAAATGAAATGAGAGAAAAAGCATGCTTCGTGATAGGATAGAGAATTCAAATTTGGTTTACGGGTAGACAGTTTGAATGAAAGATTGTGCAATATCAGATTTCCAATATTTGTTACGTTAGGGGATGCCGCACACTAAAACGTTCGATTTTCCGAATAAGGGAAACACGCTTCCATTTACTTGATATTTGGTGTATGTGCCACCATCTAATAAACATGAAAGATCAATCATGCTTAAAGCATTGATTATGAAACACTTTCCAACTTCAATGCAATTTTATTTAAACAAGTCTAAAATGCAATACATTCCTTGGTAATATTTTAAAACTTATCACAATACTACATTAATTTATTATATTTGAAAACTTAAACCTTCATCGAAAAAAATGAACTTCATTCAAATGACGGCATTGAAATATAAATTGCCTGGTTTAAACATCTCTAAAATGCGATACATTCCTCGGTAATATTTTTAAAACTTTCATAATACTACGATAATTTATTATATTTGAGAACTTCATCAAAAACAACTGAAATTCATTCAAATGACGTCATAGAAAAAATAACACTCCGGGATCTCTCTATAAAAACAGTATTTCATTCATAACATTTTCCCATTCATTTCATTCATCACAATACTATAATAATTTATTTTAATTAAAAATTAAGAGCATGGAGCTACAAGTAATTAAACTCTATGCTTAAAACTTCATCGGAAAAAAATCGTCCTTCTCTTTGTAAAAGCAATGAATATTTCATTCATATCAGCTATGCAGACTCCATGGGCTAAATAATTTCGTGTTAAAGAAATACAGCAATTCTAATACAACTCATTCTACATATTTTGCTGTTTACATTTTACATAAGCGAAAAATAGGCTTCGTTGTAGAAATAATCAAATTTTGATGATCATTTAAACTCAAATATATTGTAATTGCGTTGTGTCAGTATGTAGATACACAGAATCTAAGCAAAAGTAAAGTGGTTTTAGGACGGATACAACACTCAATATGAATTAAAAAGAACTTAAAAAATCACGATTTTGAGACAAGATGGATGCCATATATCATTTTGAAGTGGGTCATGTGATCTTTTCATATCATGGTTACGTTATAGCTTCATATAAGAGGTGTAATTATTATTTTAATTTTTATTTAAAAAACTACTGAATATATTTCGCTGATTTTTTTTTATATATTTTATGGAATAATTTGAATATTACCTAAAATTTTCGAAGAAATTTGTGAATTTTAAATCTGCTTAAAAAATGTTTGAAAAATTAGGTCCCATAGGGTTCAATGTATTTCATTTTTTCAACCCGGGTTCAATCCAAAACTAATTGGGTGATATTATTCATTTATATTCCCATAGGTCCTACAGACCCCGTCTGAACAACATACTAAAATTTCATTTTGATTAAGTCATTTTTACGGCAGTTATCGTGCTGACGGACAGACAGACAGACAGACAGACAGACAGAATGAACAAAGTCATAAACACTTTTCAACTTTGTTGTAAAGTGTTAAAAACCAAAGCCGAATGAGTTTTTCAAAAATGTTCATTTATGGGTGTACTCCACAGAAAAGCGTTCGAAGGGTAAAATGATAAAATAGCATGCTTCGGGTTGAGATAGAGATTTTATTTCGGTGTACGGATAGATAGTTTGAAAAGAAGAAGTGTGCAATTTAAGTTTTCCAATATTTTATTCTTTAGGGGGTTCTGCACACCAAAATATTTGATTTGCCGAATAAATGTAAAACGCGAATTAATTAACAATTTACATTATTCGGTGGTTGCTTATTGCGACACCGTTGATTTTCAACGGGTATCCGACTAGTCTATATAATATTGTCTAATGTGTTTATGTATATCCAGACACTTAAGAAACCTCCAGATGACTTAGAAGGCTGAATTGATGCACACTTATATTACCGACCATGAAATAGAACCTAGCGGAGTCGGTTTTCTTATGTCCTCCGGGGGTGTGTGAAAATGGGGGATTTTTAAAAGTATTTCTATACCCCTCCCCGCCCTGAACCTCTTGGTAACTATTTTAGGTTAGCGAGGGGGTTTCTAACTGAGTCCTTGCACAAGTATCGACCACGGAACAAAGAAGGAGAATAATTTTTTCAGAAGGAGAATATTGTTACTTATTATTATTATTTTTTACTTTCCTCACATTACGTGGTAATATATTACTTTTTCTATAATACATGGTATTGTACAGGAAAAGTATTGAAGGGTTGAAAATTGGAACTCGAGTTTTTAAAGAATTTGGGAGTTTCGGTCAGTCTAGAACACGAATATATTATTTTTAGCGTGACGTCTGTGTGTGTTTCTGTCTTCATGTCTATGTAGTGTAGGTATTCATTCTAGCTCAATAACTATTCGACAAAATTCCAGAAATTTGGTTGGTAAGCTATCTGCGGGTAACCCTGGTGCTGATTAGATTTTGGTACGATTCGGAAAAGTAGAACTGGTCTTTTTTTACGAAACGTTCCTAAAAAGTCTTCAAAATCTGAAATAGAAGATTCAATATGTTTAAAAAATATGAATTAAATGCTTCTTTCACGCATCGAAATAATTAATTTCATTTTTGACGATGAAACGAATTGTTCTATGATAAACCATTCTCGAGGTATTTAAGTGTTTCTGAATTTTGAGCGGCTGGTGACTCTTAAGTTGCCTAATGAAGAAGGAGATGTATTACAACTGCAAGTTGGATATAATATCAAATACATATACGTGCCATTTTGGGCAAGAAAACTTAATTCAATGTATTATGAAAGAAAGAAAGAAAGAGAAAATACATTTGAGTCTGTAGGGAAAGTGATGTTTCATGTCTGCTCATGATGTTTTTTTGTTTAGATTTATATTTCTGAAACTTTATATGAAAATCAACTCCTCAACTGATTGTGAACTGATGCAGGGAGATCTAGATGAACTGTATAACTGGTCTGTTTTAAATAAACTCCACTTAAATGTTTCTAAATGCCATGTTATGAGCATGGCTAGAATCCGTAATACTCACAATTACAATTACATTTTAAGTAATTTACCTCTATCTCGATGTGCTCATATTATGGATTTGGGTGTCACTTTTGATGATACTTTTAACTTTCAGAGACATATCGATAATCTTTATATACTAATTGCCAAGTGTCCGTCTGTCTGTCTGTCTGTCTGTCTGTCCGTCTGTCTGTCACGTCTTTTTTAGGCACTTCCCGAATAGATAGAGACTTGCAATTTGGTACACGGCTCGGTCGTTCGATAAAACCCCCTGGAAAAATGGAATTTTTCGAAAACTTTCTATAGAGGGGGTGCCCCACACCAAAACGTTCGATAAGTTAAATGACGGGAAAGCATGCTTTGCGATGAGATAGAGACTTCAAATTTGGTATATGGGTAAATCACTCGAAAGGCAAAAAGTGTGCATTTTCAGATTTCCAATATTTTCTACTCAAGGGCGTGCCGCACACCAAAACGTTCGAAAAATGAAATGATAGGAAAGCATGCTTTGCGATGAGATAGAGACTTCAAATTCGGTGTATGGGTAAATTGTTCGAAAGGAAGAAAGTGTGCAATTTCAGATTTCCAATATTTTCTACTTAAGGGGGTGTTGCACGCCAAAACGTTCGATTTACGAATAAATGAGAAAATACGTCTTTAAAATTTGATAGAGGCTTAAAATTTGATATATGGGCTAATAATTTGACGAAAACACCCAAGACGAATACAGTTTTTCAAAAATGTTCGTTTAAAGGGGTGCTCCAGAGTAAAACGTTCGAAAAGTCAATTGATAAAAAAAACCATGCTTTGGAATGAGATAGAGATATCAGATTTGGTGTAAGGATAGATAGTTTGAAAGGGCGAAAGTGTACAATTTCAGTTTACCAATATTTTCTACTTTAGGGGGTACCGCACATCAAAATGTTCGATTTTCGGAATAAAGGAGAAACGCTCCTTTAAAAACGTGATAGAGGCTTTATACGTGGTATATGGGCGAAACATCTCATAGAAATCACAAAAAGAATAGAGTTTTTAAAAAATGTATAGTTAAAGGGGTGGGTACTCCACACAAAAGCATTCGAAAGATGAAATGCTAGAAAAGCGTGCTTCACGATGAGATAGAGACTTCAAATTTGGTGTACGGGTAAAAAGTTGGAAAGGAAGAAAGTGTGCAATTTCAGTCCTCTAACAGTTGCTGTTGTAGGGGGTGCCTCTATCTATTCGTTCGAAACGTTCGAAAAGAGAATTGATAAAAAACCATGCTTCGAAATGAGATAGAGATATCCAAATTTGGTGTAAGGGTAAATAGTTTGAAAGGAAGAAAGTGTGAAATTTCAGATTTCCAATATTTGCTACTTTAAGGGGTGCGCACACTAATATGTTCGATTTTTTGAATAAATGAGGCACGCTTCCTTTTAAATGTGATAGAGGCTTGATATTTGGTATATAGGCCAATCATCTGATAAAAAACTCAATACAAACAGAGGAAGAAGTGCGAAAATTTAGTTTTCCAATATTTTCTTCTTAAGGGGGTTCTGCACACCAAAATATTCGATTTGTCGAATAAATGTGAAACGCGAATTATTATAAAATTTACATTATTCAGGGATTGCTTATTGCGAGACCGTTGATTTTCAACGGGTATTCGGCTAGTACTATTAAAAGAGCCTACCAAAGACTTGGTTTCGCCTTAAGACGATCTCGTCTTTTTGCCAGGTCTGTTACTATTATTTGTATTTATAATAACCTTGTAAAACCAATTTTGGAATATTGTGCAGTGATCTGGGACCCTGTTTGCAATCTGCATTCTCAACGAATAGAAGTCGTGTAAAATAAACTTTTATGTACGGATTACGGATTGACTGGCTATTATCCTTATGATATGCATACGAGTGAACTCAGGCAAAAATATAATTTAATGTCTCTTAAACAAAGAAGAAAATGGTCCTATCTCTTGTTTTATTATAAAGTTTTAAATTATACTATTGATTGCCCCACTTTACTTTCTTGTCTGGATTTTCATATACCTGTTAATAATGATAGGAAAAAAACTTTGTTTCATAATACTACTGTTAAACACAATTACATTAAATGCTATTCTATCTATAAATTTATTGATCAATATAATACATATTGTACTGATATTGATATATTTAATTTGATTCCTGCCTGTTTTAAAAAAGCCTGTTTGAATGTGCTTGACATGCATACTACCTAGTATTCTTGTATTTTATGTTCTGTTCTTTTTACTTTCCTTATATACATAATATATAAGGAAAGTATTGTGACGGGGTCGAAAATTCGAATTTGAGTTTTCGACGGGAGAGCACGTTTCAAGCATCCCTGATCACGAATTTAACATTTTTGAAGTGATGTCTGAGTGTGTGTGTGTGTGTGTGTGTCAGTGAGCCTGTGAAGACGATAACTAACGAACGAATGGACCGATTCGAACGAAATTTGGTACAAAAATCACAATCCATAAACGTTGGAAGCCTATTGTTTTTATACGCAATCGAATGTTCAGAACCCCCCTAAATTTTCGAGTAAAATTTTGAAAAAATCGTCAAAAAATCAAAACCGCTAATAAAGTTACGCAAATAGACATTTCTTATGTAATTTTTCATTAGAAAACGATTGACATAAATTTTAGAACGCCAACATGAACCGTTCTCGAGATATTGCACATTTTTTAAAAAAATTATCAAAAAGTTATATAAAATTTAAAAAAATATTTCCTATTGAGAAACATGTTCACTTTTTATATGTAATACCATGCGATAAATTTGGTGACATCATTCTCGTGGATCTAGCTCGTTCCATTCATGAAAAAATATACTTTGAGTAATACTTTTGTATTTGAACGCCAATAGTAATTTATCTGCTGTAAGAATAACTTATTTCTCCGTCTATAACGCTTGGCGAGATTTTGGAGACGAATTTAGCGGAGTGTTGCCAACTTGGCGACATTTTTAATTGTTGCCAAATTAACAAAAATCTCGCCAAATTTATAAAAATGACGCTAAATAAAAAAAAAATGACAACTAATTGAAGAAAATTCAATATCTTGGAAAGAATATGAGTATCTACTATAAGAATAACAGTTTTTTAACTGTAAAAGTAGTAAATTCATTGCATTATATAAGGAAAGTCATGTGTTGCCCACATCAGATTTTTATATTTGAGTGGCAAATGTAACTGGATTTTATCTGAATAATTGAATAAAATAAAATCTGAAATTGAATAAAATAAAATAAAATTTCATTGTGAAACACCAACTCTAAATTATTTCATGTTCCAGGGGTCATCGTTTGGAAAACCCTGTCTTAAGAGAAATGCTGACATACATCAGGCATATAAAACATTATGAGGTGTATCGATTGAGAAATATTGCTAGAAAAAAATCCCTCTGGCAGACTTTTTGAACGAATGATATATGCAGGAGTTCAGGAGAGAGAAAAATCTTTTCAGCGGTCGGCCTGATAAGCTTTTAGAGATGGAATATGCAAATGAGAGAAGGGAAAATTTTCAACCACTTTAAGGCTTCCGATTGGTTGTGATCTCCACGGGAAGATATCGAACTTTTACCTCAAGAAATAGTATACTTTTTCTTTTATCACTTTTCAAACGTGCTTTAGAAAGTTTTATAGTGATGAAAATCGTTATAGAAAGTGAAAATATTTCGGAATTTCATTTTTTTGGATTCAAATCGAATTTGAATTGAAAAGTTTTAGAAATTTAAATAATTTGCCTGACGCAAAATGCTCCCTAAACGCGCAGGTGGTGGTGTTAACAAAGCAATGATTTTATGACATTATCTTGAATTTTTAAATTTCAAAAATAAAGAAAGAAGGAAACGAACACTCTAGAAAATTCTAATGCAGCTTGATATCAATTAAACATTTATTTTTAAATTTCAAAAATAAAGAGAGAAGGAAACGAACACTCTTGAAATTTCTAATGCAGTTTGATTACAATTAAACATTTATTTTCAAATTTCAAAAATAAAGAAAGAAGGAAACATACATTCTTGAAAATTCTAATGCAGCTTGATTACAATTAAACATTTATTTTTAAATTTCAAAAATAAAGAAAGAAAGAAACAAACACTCTTGAAAATTCTAATGCAGCTTGATTACAATTAAACATTTATTTTTAAATTTCAAAAATAAAGAAAGAAGGAAACGAACACTCTTGAAAATTCTAATGCAGCTTGATTAAAATTAAACATTTATTTTTAAATTTCAAAAACAAAGAAAGAAGGAAACAAACACTCTTGAAAATTCTAATGCAGCTTGATTACAATTAAACATTTATTTTTAAATTTCAAAAATAATGAAAGAAGGAAACGAACATTCTTGAAAATTCTAATGCAGCTTGATTACAATTAAACATTTATTTTTAAATTTCAAAAATAAAGAAAGAAGGAAACGAAAACTCTTGAAAATTCTAATGCAGCTTGATTACAATTAAACATTTATTTTTAAATTTCAAAAATAAAGAAGGAAACGAACACTCTTGAAAATTCTAATGCAGCTCGTTTACAATTAAAGATTTATTTTTAAATTTCAAAAATAAAGAAAAAAGGAAACGAACGCTCTTGAAAATTCTAATGCAGCTTGATTACAATTAAACATTTATTTTTAAATTTCGAAAATAAAGAAAGAAGGAAACGAACACTATAGAAAATTCTAATTCAGTTTGATTACAATTAAACATTGGTTAACCTTGTAAATATTTTAAAATTGTATAGATATGTAGCACGATCTTACATAAAAATATAATATATTTGTATGTTTGCTGGTAAAGTAACAGCTAAGCGACTCACAGCTAAAAAATTTGGTACCATGATAGTTCAAATCAGATCCCTAGACATCGCGGAACTATTTTCTTTAAATTCGAATTAGTTTTATATTTATTTTATAATGAAATGCAATTCTGATAGATTTTCAAACAAACCGTTTTTCTAGAAATCAAAAATATTTTCAAAGAGTTTCCAAACTTGATACAATTGGAAAACTCGATGAGTGCTATTGCCAACGAGTTTTAAACATAATCTGTAAGACAATTTCTTCACAATTAATTTTTTTTTAAATACATCGAAATATTCGTATTTCATGCAATTTCATTTTTATTTCCTTGCATTGAAGAATTGAAGATTCATATGATTATAATTTTTAGCATACATAGGGAGCTATATTTTTGCATTCTAATAAAAAATTTAATTATTCCATTTCTGAATTTTCTATGAATTTCCAAGTGGGTTTCTATAAGTGGATTTCTGATTGATTAGGGTAGAAATGGATTGAAGCAAGAACGTGTTTCTCTAGAAGCGTGACGTCACAATAGGGCAGTGTCCATTGTTATGGAGTTTTGAGTTGTACAATTTTCTGTAGAAAACGGATCGCGGGAATATTTTTTGTTTTAAACAGACGATTTGGAAATTGAGTGAATTGACTTAAACGACCGCTAAATACGAACTGCCTTTAAACAAGGGCAGTTCGCACTTAGTGGTTATTAAGGGCGCATACTCTTCTTTTGGTCGGAAGAAAGGGGCTTATAAAGCCCTTGCAACAATTGTCATCACGTAACTGACATATGCTTGCTTTCTTCAAGGAAATTTTGAAAGATTTTTTTTTATTAATCTAGAAACTGCATTTCTCACTGAACATTTTTATTGTATACTGTTCATAGAAGATATTTCGAGTGAAAGTATGCAAAGTGAAGTAAAAACTCGCTCAAACACAAAGTTTTTATTTCAAACAAAATTTTTTTAGTTTTTTCGGAACAAAAATAATTGCAAAGTATTGAAATTATTTTTATATATTCCTAAATAGTACCGTATTTTAATTAGTATCTATTTAAAAGTATCTATTTAGTAAATAGTATCTATTTAGTTCGGAGATATAAGCATCCAAAGTGTTTACATTTTTCGTAACGTTCTGATTTCAGCCAGAGATATACTCTGACTATTGATGTTATTCATATAAAAAAAAATCCGGTGTGGGCAGCATATAACTTTCTTTATATAATGCAATGAATTTACTTCTTTAACAGTAAAAACATTGTGTATAAGATCCATGGCACAGTGTTTTTAATGTTGAATTGTACATTTGGCGCTGCTCCGGATGACAACATGTAAATCTATTTCGCAAAAAATTAACTTATATTTACCGCAACTCTAAATTATCAATTATCAATATTGATTGCATCCTCATTAAGCAATATTAGTCCTTATATTAAAAATTTGCAAACCATTGCCTCCTATTTATCGTCATTTTTATCAATTTGATGACATGTTTATCAATCTGGCGACATTTTCGTCAATATGGCAATATTCATAAAAGTCGCCAAGTTTGTGACATCCTGCCAAATTTTTCTCCAAGCATTACGAACGGACGGATAAATGGGTTATTCTTATAGTCGTCTATTATGTTCTTTTCATGATATTGAATTTTCATCAATTAGTGGCCATTTCCATTGATTTATCGTCATTTTTATTAATTTGGCGAAATTTTCGTCAATTTCGCAACATTTAAATAACTCGACAAGTTGGCGATATGCCGCCAAAATTCATCGCCATAGTTTCTCCAAGCGTTATGTCATTTTTATAGTAGATTCTTATATTCTTTCTAAGATATTGAAATTTCATCTATTTTTCGTCATTCTCATTGATTTAGCATCGTTTTTATCAGTTTGGTAGTATTTTTAACAATTGGCGATATTTTTATCAATTTGGCGACAATTTTATTAGTTTGGCGATATTTTTGTCTATTTGGCAACATTTAAAAATACTCGCCTAGTTGACGATATTCCGCCAAATTCGACACCAAAATTTCGCCAAGCGTTATGGACGGAGAAATAGGTTATTCTTATAGTAGATAAACGATTAATGGCGTCCAAATACAAAACTATTACCCAAAGTATTTTCTCATGTAGAAGTTTCTTATATTATTTCCAAGCTATTGAATTTTCATTAATTAGTTGTTATTTTCATTGATTTAGTGTCATTTTTATCAATTTGGCGACATTTTCGTCAATTTTTTAACATTAAAAAACCCCACCAATTTGACGATATTTCGCCAAATTCGTCGTCAAATTCCGCTACGTTATGGACGGAGAAATATGTTATTCTTATAGTAGATAAACGACTAATGGCGTCCAAATATAAAACTATTACCTAAAGTATCTTCTCTCGTGAATGGAATGAGCTAGATCCACGAGAATGATGATAACAAATTTATCGCATAATATTACACGTGAAAAGTGAACAAATTTCACAATAGTTAATACTTTTTATCACTTTACAACATAGTTGAAAAGTGTTTATGACTTTGTTCATTCTGTCTGTCTATCTGTCTGTTAGCACGATAACTGCCGTAAAAATTACTTTATCAAAATGAAATTTCAATATGTTTTTCAGACGGTCTGTAGGACCTATGGGAATATAAATGTTAGGATGTTGTTCAATATAAATGAATAATATCACCCAATTAGTTTTTTATTGAACTCGGGTTGAAAAAATGAAATACATTGAACCCTATGGGACCTAATTTTTCAAACATTTTTTAAGCGGATTTAAAATTCACAAATTGAAGAATTTTAGGTAATATTCGAATTGTTCCATAAAATATATAAAAAGAAATTCAGCAAAATATATTCTGTAGTTTTTTAAATAAAAATTAAAATAATAATTACACCTTTTATATGAAGCTATAACGTAAATATGATATGAAAAGATCACGTGACCCACTTCAAAATGAAATATGGCATCCATCTTGTCTCAAAATCGTGATTTTTAAAGTTCTTTATAATTCATATTGAGTGTGGTATCCGTCCTAAAACCGCTTTATTTTTGCTTAATTCTGTGCATCTACATACTGAATTCGATGAAGTTTTAAGCATAGAGTTTAATTACTTGTAGCTCCATGGTCTTAATTTGTGAATAAAATAAATTATTATAGTATTGTGATGAATGAAATGAATGGGAAAATGTTATGAAAGAAATGCTGCTTTTATAGAGAGAGCCAGGCGTGTTATTTTTTTCTATGATGTCATTCGAATGAATTTCAGTTGTTTTCAATGAAGTTTTCAAATATAATAAATTATCGTAGTATTATGATAATTTTAAAAATATTACCGAGGAATGTATCGCATTTTAGAGATGTTTAAACCAGGTAATTTATATTTCAATGTCGTTATTTGAATGAAGTTCATTTTTTTCGATGAAGGTTTAAGTTTTCAAATATAATAAATTAATGTAGTATTGTGATAAGTTTTAAAATATTACCGAGGAATGCATTGCATTTTAGAGATGTTTAAATAAAATTGCATTGAAGTTGGAAAGTGTTTCATAATCAATGCTTTATGCATGATTGATCTTTCTTGTTTTAATTATAATGACTTTTCGGAATTCACTTTTCCATTAGATATATGCATGGTTGTTAAATGAGGTGTGTGTTTTTTGTGTTTTTGTGTGATATGCCTTCATTAGCAATGGCATATTGCATGTGCGAAGGAAAAACTCGGATCTCCTAATGGGAAAGTTACGGATTATCTGGAGTGTAATAATTTCAAAGTGTAATATCTCAAAGTGTAATATTTTCAAAGTGTACTTTGTTGGTGAAATATTCGTCGCGAGGTGCTGTTGTTGGAAGCTCGAGTGCCTCTTTCGTCACGACTCCATACTGAAACTCGAGCGTAAATTGGTGTTGTAACACCCTGGTTTTCAAAATAAAAGTAGTATGGTTGAACGTTGTGTGCACGAGGGAAAAAAATGAATTCTTAATAGCTAAGTGATCTCTGTCTCAAAGAATAGTGAAACAAGTAATATCTCTATACAATAGAAAGATTGGGATATAATCCGTAACAGCTATTATACCCACATAACCAGTCTATGTGGAGATATTTCCAAAGATAGAATCGAGCTCCTATTTCATATAACAGCATCCACGGGATTTCGCGCTTCTTATGTGCTCGTCAACATGGAATATACGTTACCTACAAATGACAGCAAGAAAATATGTGGAACCACAATTTTGCGAAACTTCATGGAGATCGGCAAATTCAGTCATACCACGCGATCATATTAAAGTTTCTTAAAGACTGAGCTTACTTTACGCTTGCATTCATGGAATAATCTGAGCTCGATCTTTAAGAAATTTGAAGCCTGCTGGGTTGTAGGACTGAGTTTGTCTCCATAGAGATTCTCTAAATTGGGGTAGGTACATAGTAGAATTTCTTGATGTCACTGTAGTTATCGGCAATTCCATGCTGTCGAGAGTATAAAAGCGACAACCTAAAAAACGACGACAACATAAAAACGATTCAAACATTGGGGACATCTATAAAATGCTGGGTGTGGGAGCAATTTGGCCGTTGTAGTCTGCTGAAGCTATAATATTTTTTGAAGACATTTGAAGCTGGTTGAGTTTTGGGATTGAATTCACAGGTCTCCACAGATGTTCGCAAAATTGAGACATATCGCTAGACTTTCTGCTATCATTGCACGCATTGACTAATCCTTAGAGGCAACTTCATTCCCATTCGTTTCGGGTAGGTTAGTCTATATAAATATCATCGTATATTTCAGTAATTTATATTCAAAATCGTTCAGTAGCAGAAACCATCACTATTTTAAGAAGCCGAGTATGAAAGAAAGAAACCGATACTACAAATTTAAGAAACTGATACTATACATTTAAGAAACCGATACTCTACTTTAAGAAGCCGATACTATAAATTTAATTTAAATTAAAATTTTATTCTGCTGCGTGCATAATTGTGAAACCAGTCTAAGGTTGCTGTTACCTGCAATGAGAGCTGAATTATAAATTGTTAAAATTTAAAAATAAATTCAAATTTAAAATCTCGAAACAATACCCGTTTTCAATGCTAATGACAGTCAATTTATTTATAAATATCTTATTTGGCGCCATTATTTCATTTATTGAATATTTATGTTCATGAAAATATCAAAATATCTATCCTATTAGTGTAAGCAGGTGGTGAAATTGCTATCATAAATTAAGAAATGGTCTTAGCAAACTCGAATCTCAATTCCGCGGAGAATAATGCTTCCTGGAAATTGCATGTGACGCAATGCGTCCAAATGCCCATTTAATTAAAAGACGTAATTTCTACGACTAAGAGGTTTCTCTAAAATACGCGCTTTGAATATTGCGTTGTATATTAAGGACTGCGGAAACTTTGGACAAATGATGAAAGTTTGAGAGCAGTAGAAGAAGCACTTGATATTTACTTACTGTCTCATGCTAATTAATACATAGAAAATGTAACGCAATTTCGTGATACTTTAAATTATTCTATTTTGTTGTGAAATGAAATATCTGATGAACAGATAATGTATTAAACTGATGTATAACTGAGGGGAAAGAAATAAAACAATTAATTACGAGAAAAAAAAATCCAGTTTTGTAATGTCCTCCTCTGCACAACAGTGGCATACGGAAATGTAGAAAATAATGTTTAATAACATACGAAATCGATCCAAATTGAGAGGTAATCAGATTAAATTTAAAACAATACAACAATACTATATAAGCTTTATATTATTCAAAATTGATGACGAAATTGTGGAAGTGAAATGAGAGTTCAGGCGGTGGAAAAGAGTTTTGACTATTTTACATTAGTATATCAATGTTAGATAATAAAATTTATATTGCATTGCTTTGAATTGAATATGTATGCACCCTCTTGTCCTTTCAGCAGTTTTGCATAACAAGTTTTGATATTAGTTAGATTTATATAGTATTGGTTTGAGTTGAATCTGCCTACACCCTCAGCGTGGTTCAATTTCGTGTGTGATTAAAAATCATTTTCTACTACTTATCTGTGAGCCACTATTGTATAGGGAAGAACATCAGAAAATTGTTCTTTATTCTCATAATTTATTCTTTTACTTTTAATTTATTTTTTATTTTTTACCTAATTTACATTCAAACCTATGTATTATACATGAATTGACGCGTTAGAAACAGAGAATACTTTACCTGAAGACACGGAATCGTAATTCGCAAAGATAATTCATAAAAAAGGCAAAAAACGCAGTCATGCCGTACGCAAATGGCATAACGACGTGACGTAATAACGCGAGAATTCGACTGAAAATGTTACACGAGATAAAACTGTGTGCCGAATTTCAGCTCTCTACGTGATCTGGGAGCCTTGAACGAGCCTTAAAAAGATGACACACATAGATGACGGTAATATGTAATGTGAAAATTTCAAAGATGAATGTGTTCCGTTTAGAGATTGAGTTGTCTTCATAATCTGGGAGCCAAGATTGAGCCCGTACAAGATGTCGTATGTAAATGACGTGAAAATTTGATGGTGTGAAAATTTGATAGATGAAAATGTTCGGCGAAATGAAAGTGCGTACATAGTTTCAGCTACGTGCTCAGGAAGTCGAGAACCAGAGAGTTAAATATGTACGTAAATGACGTAATGATGTGAAAATTTTACAGATGAAAATGTTCGGCGAAATTAATTGTGCCGAGTTTCAGCTTTCTGTGTGTTCTAGAAGCCGAGAACGGTAAAATCCGGCCCGTAAAGGGTGTTAAACGAAGGGTTAAACTGAGTCTACCTGAAGTTAGCAAGAGGTGTAGGGAAAAAAAACTGATTCACCACTCGTTATTTGTGATGGCAAATTTGAAGATACTATCCAATAGAGAATAACATCTTCTACAACGCCATATTTATAAATGCATAAAATTTGAATAAGGACTGTATTCATATTAAAGCGCGTAAAACCTTCAAAATTTCCAATGGGAACACCCAGTTTTGATGTCATAAATAAATTCTATACCTCCAAATTAGTCCACGCATATATTTTCATGAAATTCCTATCATTATCTTCGGAAAAATTCAATACATCTGAATATGCCCATTCCGGGATCACTTCCATATTTAAAACCTTAACTTGAAGAATGAGATAATTGTTGCTTGATTAGAATTGTTCTAATAAAACATGTCATTTGATTTTGCTATTAAAATGTGTAACTGAATTTTTATTTTATGTTTGAGAACCTTTTCAACCCGCCATTTCATGGGCTTCAAAAGATGCTCGAATTACGCGAATGACGGAATGACATTGTAAGAACACTCGAATATGTGATGGGCATTGTTCGAATATAAGTTTTAGTTTATCCGGTCATAGTTTGAACACATTGATTGTGAATAATTTACTCATATGTATTTGCAACTCAACTTCTCGTTGTTACAGACTTCAAAATTTATGTGATAGACTTCAGTTTGTAAAAAAAAAAAAAAAAAAAAAAAAAAAGAAAATTATTAAGTTTTCAAAATGTTTCTCCGAAACGTAATTTTTCAAGTTAGTCATTTCCTTTTGCAACTAATGGATTCCCCTAAAACCATTGAAATTTTGGCGTAGTCATATAAAAAGATCTTCTGAATCGATTTCCATTAAAATATATTAAGGCTGCTATTCATATTTATTGGAATAGCTATTTTTTGGCATAACATATTTATATCTATAGCATATACCTATAACATATTTTTTCGCTAGGTGTCAGGCAACTTTGAACACAGAACGAATATGCGCTTTGAAATATTACAACTCTTTGCAATTTTACATCCCAGATATGTTCCAGAGATCTTTTTTAAAAAAAATGGCACTCTTCCAAATTGGTCTTTGGATTAGGAGCCTGTAATTTAAACCAATACATCCAAGGACATTGTGTAAGGTGAAGGTCCAATACAATGGCCGCAGCGTTCTTCTAATATTTCTCTGTGTGAATTCTTTTACGGCTTTATTTAAGCAATTGTCTGTAAAATAAATGTGATGTTTCTCATTGAGTGCAAGGAACGTATAGATGCAGCCTTCCTTTATGTGACACACGACATTCTGCAGCGTACGTGATTTGAAATAGATTATCGTGTAGACATCTTCGGATTGCTAAATGGGCGCACGTGAGGATATACTGATCATGTACAAGTAATCTTTCCCAATCGTTAAACTTTAAAAAAAAAATGAAAGTTCTTATCTATCTTAGTTTCGTATTTATCGTAGTTTTTTTTATCTACCACAGTTCTTATCTATTGTATCTAGCATTTGAATGACCGATTTATGAGAATTCTGAATCAGACCAATTCCTAACAAATGGTATAACGCTTTAAGTGATTCTTGGAAGTCGAGGTAGTCGAAATTTCTATGTGGGATAACTATGTCGCTGCGAAGTATCCTTCGAAATCGTGGATGTATTTGCATGATACGAAAGGAGTTTGAATTTCTGGATTATTATAACGCTTTATTAAAAGCATCTGTAAGCTTACACGGGAATAATACAGAGCTAATAATACTGTAGCTATCGTATAAGGTCACAAAATAATTGTCAGATACAATACAACAATTATTAAATGCTCAACTTTTTCATAGAAGAGAAGATTATATTCTAAATACATTGACATATTCACAATGTACTTTGATTCGCATCAATTCAACTATGTCTAAATAAACTATGGTCTGCTTAAATACCCTCTGTGAAAACCGGCCGCCCATTTTTGCTGCTCTATGTCTTCGGATGAACCGGACGCGCCTGGGTTTTCGACCCTCTGTGAAAAGATTTCGGGAAAAAAAAAAGAAAAATCAACGTTACTCTTGAAATTCTTGACTAAACTACAAAATTAGTGAAGTTTTCAAAACTCACCAAAAGTTGCCAAGTCGGAGATATATAGCTAAATTTGCCACCAACATCAAACGATCTGGACCTTTAAATAATAGTATTGGTTATCTGCAAATGTTTTCCTTCAGGGTCAGGCAATTTGCTGGGAAGACATTTTAGGTATTTGTAACTCGTCCCGGGCATGACTGATTTGATTTCTTTTTTTCTTGGCTCTGCGCATATGATGTCACGGGAATAGCAAACCCGAGCATTTTGTACTCGGGTTCTCAGATGAGGCTGAACTTGTTAATTGCAACTATCATTCTGACCACCGACGTCACTACATCTCTTTGGACGTCAATGGGGAAGGTGATGTCAGAACAATTTAAAATCTGTGCGGAAGTTTGCTTACGTCTGGATATTGCCACTTCAAAATTAAAAAAACAATTTTTAATTTTAATAATGCGAAAATTACCTGTGTTTTGGCTACGATTCTCAAAGTCCTCCCTGGTCTGGCGTCACGAATGACGAACTGTTAAGCTCGGCGACCTCAAGCTGAACACTTATTGATTGGTTGCCGGGCTGAGTACCCAACCTTATATTAAAGAACATTGTTTGTATCAATACTTATTTCTCTTTCCAACATTTTCATTTAGATAAACATTATCACTCATTCAATGAATTAAACCAGAAGATTCGAAGCGGTATTTAGAGTATAACGTGCCGATCAGGATATGTGCCGAGTTATCTTATAGATTGCGGGATATACGTTCAATTATCAGCGCCAGATATATCATTCGAATCTCTGTTCTTAATGCGAGAGGAGAGCTTCGTCAGCAGATAGTTCTGATATCGGTGTCGAATTTTTATCTGCCATTAAAAGTTGGCGAAACTAAAAGAGCATTTGGACATATAAAACTAATATAGCAAGACGAGACTGACAAATTAGCACCTCTGCAATTCCTAAATTGAGTTCAACAGCTACCGATTTAATAATGACTGATAGGGATTTCTCACTTCGATTTTGGTTAAATAAACTTTATATAAAATAAAAAGCTTAAAATAATAAATTTGCACTCTTCCTGCGAAAATTAATTTTGCCCGACGGGTCCTACATAGTATAACGTATAGGGAAATATATTTGTCCTACATAGTATAATGTATAGGGAAAATAGTATGACGGTGTCATTGTTCATTCTGTCTGTCTGTCCGTTCGCACGATAACTGCCGTAAAAATGACTTTATCAAAATGAAATTCTAGTATGTTCATCAGACGGTCCGTGGGACCTACAGGAATATAAAAGAATAATATCACTCAAATAGTTTTGGATTGAACCCTGGTTGAAAAAATGAAATACACTGAACCCTATGGGACCTAATTTTTCAAACATTTTTTAAGCAAATTTAAAATTTACAAATTGCTTGAAAAGTTTCCGGAAATATTCAAATTATCCCCAAAAAATATGAAAAAAATTCAGCAAAATATATTCAGTAGTTTTTTAAATAAAAATTAAAATAATAATTACACCCATATTATATGAACAGATCACGTGACCCACTTCAAAATAAAATATGGCATTCATCTTGTGTCAAAATCGTGATTTTTAAAGTTCTTTTTAACTTATATTTAGTGTTGAAACCGTCCTAAAATCGTTTTGTTTTGCTTAATTTCTGTGCATCTATATTCTGAAACAACGTATTTACAATATATTTGAGTTTAAATGATCATCAAATTTTGATTATTTCTACAACAAAACCTAATTTTCACTGTAACAGATTGTAGATGTAAACAGATTAGGCTGCAAGAGGAGTTGTATAATAATTGCTGAATTTCTTTAACTCAAAATTGTTTTGCTTTGGAGTCTGCAATACAGATGATATGAATGAAACATTCATTGATTTTACATAGAGAAGCAAACGATTTAATGGCAGACTTTTTCAATGAAGTTTTATGCATAGAGTTAAATTACATTTAACCCCATGGTTTGAAGATTTTAAGTAGAATAAATTATTGTAGTACTGTGATGAATGAAAGAAATATATATGATTGAAATATTTACTGCTTTTACATAGAGAGCCAGGCGATTTATATTTCAATAACGTCATTTGAATCAAGTTCGTTTTTTTCGATGATGTTTTAAATTTTCAAATATAATTCATTATTACTGCATTCTGGTAATTTTAAAAATATTTCCGCTGAATGTAGCGCCTTTTAGAGATGTTTAAATAAAATTAGAGTTGGAAAGTGTTTCATAATCAATGTTTTATGCATGATTGATCTTTCTTGTCTATTTTAATTTGCTGCGGCCTATTCGGTGCAGCTTTCTAGATACTTAATGAAGAATGTTAGCTCCTATCGATTGAACGAAATCGTTTATTATACATATTATAGTTTTAAAATATTATTGGTACATATGAACAGTACTCAAAAGCATTTCAATTTCAATTTTTCGCAATCTCATACTTTGTGGGACGATAGAATAATGTTATTCATTTTGGACTTAACTAAGGGCTGTCCACCTGACTAATGTTGGAAGACGTTATCTATGACCCAACGGTTATAGGTAACCGAGAAGTGATTTATTTACCAAATTTTATGAAATTTGGAGAATTAGTTTTTTTAGTTAGGGTGGATACATACGATTTTTGCGGGCAGTTTCGAAAAAAAAAATCAGGTTCTTTTAACCCGAATCGCACTAAAATCTAATCAGCACCAGGGTAACCCACAAGTGACTTATCTAAAAAATTTTATAGAATTTTGTCAATTAGTTTGTCAGTTAGAGTGGGTACATAAATTGCACAGACAGACACACACACACACGCACACACAGATGTCATACTAAAAATATGTTTTCGTGTTCTAGAGGTTACAAAACGTGTAGTATATACGTCCTATATATTACTATGTATTGCATTAAAAGTAATTAATTCTGAGAATAGAATTATCGTTTTATTCATTTGAATTTAATAATTATACATCGTTGTAATAGAAATATTGTTGTATTATATATGTATTATAGAAATATGTATTATAATATTACTTTCCTTTGAATTCGCAACGATGCGAATTACGAGAGGTTGGCAAGCTAGGGAATCCCCTAGTAATGGCAAAAAAGCGAAATAGCCACAGGAATTAATAAAATGTCCTACAACAAAGCCTAATTTTCACTTATGGAGAATGTAAACACATCAAGCTGTAAGATGAGTTGTATAAGAATTGCTGAATTTCTTTAACGCAAAATTATTTAGCTCTGGAGTCTGCAATATACTGATATGAATATAAAACATTCTTTGATTTTATGTAGAGAAGCAGACGATTTTATAGCAGACTTTTTCGATGAAGCTTTAAGCATAGAGTTAAATTACTTTTACCTCCATGGTCTTAAGTTTCTAAGTAAAATAAATTATTGTGTTATTGTAATGAATGAAAGTAATGCAATAAAAGTGTATGAATGAAATTTTTACTGCTTTTACAGAGAGAGCTAGGCGATTTATATTTCAATGACGTCATATGAATAAAGTTAATTTTTTCGATGAAGTTTTAAGCTTTCAAATATAATAAATTATTGTAGTATTGTGATTATTTTAAAAATATTTTAAAATTAAAGATGTTTAAATAAAATTGAACTGTAGTTGGAAAGTGTTTAATAATCAATGCTTTATGCATGATTGCGCTTTCTTGTATTAGTTTATATAGCAGTTTTAGCGAACTTTTATATGTTCTTATTATCATATTACTGGATACTTTGCAAGTATTTTTAATCAGAAATAAATGAATACCAAAGAGTTAGAATGAGTCTTTTCAAAGATTGTGCGATCTATTAGGAAATTTTAATTCAGGCTATAAAACAGCCAAATCAAGATGGACAAAAACTCAAACAAATGGCACCAGGATTGACAGTTTTGCTCGGAAAGGTTTGCGACCCATAAATTGACGATTTATCGACGACATCATCAATTGGAAAGGTCACGATGCCGACATTGGGCGTAACCGATTCTTCCGAGCAAGACTCGTAAAAGCTTCATTGAAAAGGGGATCCAATCAGGATGCTCCCCAAAATCGCATAAAAAGCAAGATCAATGAAGTTGGTTTTGACATGAAAATGAAATTCTCCTAAATAAGGGTGAATAATAAGATATTTGTTGGCACATCAAATTGATGTTTGTGCTGTAATCTTAAGCTAAGCCATGTTCATTGATGCACTGTAATTGCAATAAAAGAGGTATGCACCAACAAAAAATAATATTGCAGAAGGTCGAGCATAAATCATGTCAATATTCAGATATAACTAGTCTCACATAAATTACTGGATCATTTATAAAAAAATCTGATGTGGGCAATACATGACTTTCCTTATATAATGCAACGAATTTACTACTTTTACAGTTAAAAAAAAGTTATTCTTGTAGTAGATACTCATATTCTTTCCAAGATATTGATTTTCTTCAATTAGTCGTCATTGTCATTGATTTAGCGTCATTTTTATCCATTTGGTGAGATTTTCGTTAATTTGGCACCATTTAAAAATGTCGCCAAGTTGGCGGCAGTCGGATAAATTCGTCGCCAAAATCTCGTCAAAATCTCGTTCAAATGCAAAAGTATTACTCAAAGTATCTTTTCTCGTGAATGGAACGAGTTAGATCCACGAGAATGATGTCACCCAATTTATCGCATGATATTACATATGAAAAGTGAACATGTTTCTCAATAGGAAATATATTTTTTTTTAACTTATGGGATTTTTTGATACATTTATTTGAAATATGTGCAATATCTCGAGAATGGTGCATGCTAGCGTTCTTAAGTTTATGTCACCCGTTTTCCAAAGAAAAATTACATAAGACATGTCCATTTGCGTAACTTTATTAAAGGTTTTGATTTTTTGATGATTTTTTCAAAATTTCACTCGAAAATTTAGGGGGGTTCTGAACATTCGATTATGTTTTAAAACAATAGGCTTCCAGTATTCACGGATTGTGATTTTTGTACCAAATTTCATTCGAATCGCTCCATTCGTTCGATAGATATCGTCTGCACAGACTAACTGACACACACACACACACATACTTTCACATATACACACACACATACACACACATACTTTCACACACAGACATCACTTCAAAAATGTTCGATTCGTGATCAGGGATGCTTGAAACATTCTCTCCCGTCGAAAACTCGAATACGAATTTTCGACCCCGTCACAATACTTTACTTATGCATTATGTATATAAGGAAAGTAATAAATTGAATCAATGTGTATTTAATTATTAATGGTTATTGTGAAAATGTATGCTAGCAATTGAGTGTACATAAATAAATACTCGTATAATAAAGATAAACTTTATGATTAATGACCAATGTGTTATTTTTCAGCTACTGTAAGTGGGCTCGCACTTGTGAAGGAAATTTGGAGGGTTATTGTGAATATATATAATGTTCTCTACTATACGAACGCAATACATATTATCTTTTAAAATCTAAATATTAAATGAAGTGTTTTTAATTTAATTAACTAGCACAATGAAAGTTACACCACATTCTGGTATGCTTCAACAACAAATTCCACAAAGATAATAACAAGAAAGATGAATCATGCATAAAGCATTGATATTGAAACACTTTCCACAGAAATGCAATTTTATTTAAACATCTCTAAAATGCGATACATTCAGCGGTGATATTTTTTAAATTATCACAATACTACAATAATTTATTTTACTTGGAAACTTAAAACTTTAAAAAGGCAATGCTATAAAATCGTCTGCTTCTCTATGTGAAATCAATGAATATTTTATTCAGATCACTTATATTCCAGACTCCAGAGCTAAATAATTCGGCGTTAAAATATTCAACTCTTATACAACTCCTCTTACAATCGCTTGATTTGTTTACATTCTGCATACGCTAAAATTAGGCTTCCTTGTAGAAATAATCAAAGTTTAGTGATCATTTAGAATAACAAATATTGCAATTGCGCAGGCACAGAATTTAGATACACAGATAATATGCAAAAATAAAGCGGTTTTAGGACGAATGCTACACTAAATAGAAATATAAGCTTTCCTTAAAAATTAGGATTTTCACTAAGCGAAAAAAAAATGGATGCCATACTTTATTTTGCAATGAATGATGTGATCTCTTCATATAATACGGGTTTAACTACGTAACATATTTTGATGAAATTTTGACTTTTTTACACATTTTACGTGCTAGGGGCGCGGTAGCCCATTGGTTAGCGCGCTGGAGTTGCACTCGGTAGGCCCGGGTTCGATTCCAGCCACTGCCAAAACTGCCGCCGTGTTCATGCGGAGTACGATCACGTTAAACATGTGGGTCCGAAAGTCGTTCCGAGAGGTTGGTGGTAGGGGAAGGAGGGTACGGTCCCTGTGGATGCCTCCCCCACTGGGTTCCGGTCTAAATTGGTGGCACCTCCTACCGTCCAAACAGTTACCTTACACCTTTCTGGTACGGGCCGACTAATCGGTTGCTCATGTCCCTGCTGACGAGCCGGTCGGTCTGGGTCTTCAACACCTTTCTGGTAGGTTTATGTAATTTTAGTACCTTTTGCTTCCCCCTCCGGGCTTTTTTTTTCTTTCTATATTTTTTTCTTTTTTAATGAACTTTTCCGGTATTCAAATTAACGTTAATCACTCGCTCTCTGCTCACTCTTCATTATTTAAATTCGCCCCCGATAATTCAATAGATTTTGTTTGCCTTCAAGAGCCATACGTTAATCATAATTTAATTCTCTCTCCCCCCCCTGGGGTTCGACAATATTCTTCCAACTCACAAAAATCAATTATTCTAATTTTTAACCCCCAACTTATAGTAAACTTTAAATATAAATCACTAACATCAATATTTGTAGAAATTTTACTACCACATCACGCTCCAATTAATTTAGCGAGCATATATTTTCCCCCTCATGATGATTTTACAAACATGCTATCAGAAATTGAAATTTTTAACTATTTTAATGAAAATTTTTTACTCCTTGGAGATTTTAACGCCCGTGCCCGGATGTGGGGATACGGTTTCACCGATCAGAGGGGACTCGACATGATCGACTTTTGTCTTAATAATAATCTTGTAATTTGTAATGATGTTAAATGTGGTCCAACTTTTGTTTCACATACTGGAAATGGCTTCCCCGACTTGTCCCTTGTTAACTTTTCACTTTTCGATTTTATTCAGAGTTGGGAGATTCTCTCGAGTGACACATTTAGTGACCATAAATATATCAAAATTATTTTTAACCTTGATCCTCCTTCAGATAATACTTTCTTCTTAAAAACTCAATACGGTATAGGCAAATTTATATACAACTTCAAAAACAACCTTAACTTTCTTAATCCTCTATTAGATAAAATTCACGACACAAATTCTCTTGACTCCTTTGTAAAAATTTTAATTGAATCCGTCCAAGATTGCGCCTTTAAATATATTAGAAAGAAAAAGACTAAAACTATAAAAAACTTCACTTGGTGGACCCCAACCCTTTCGAAACATAGAAATTTTGTCACTGCCCTATATAAAAGAATTCGGTCACTCGAGAGAAATGATGCTTCTCCTGAAACTATACTTTCTGCCAAAATTCTTTACAAGCTTAATAAAGCCAAATATAAATTACTCCTCAAAAAAACCCGAATGGATTCCTGGAAGGCTTATTGCACTAAGTGCAGTAACTCTTTCGGCTCACATTTCAAATTTGCCTTCCAGAAACATAGAAAATTCAATAATATTAATCTTTTTTTCCCTGACTCCCCCTCCCTTAACTATGAAGACAAATTGAAACGATTGATGGACCACCACTTTAAAATTGATACTGACTTTAGCGGTTTTCCACATTTTAATTTACCTTCTGATGGGTTGGGGGTTGTCTCGGATGAGGAGCTTTCAGCAGTAATCAAAAATTTAAAAAACGGAAAAGCTCCCGGTCTCGATAACCTGGACTTCACAATATGGAAAAAACTTTTTAAATCATTCCCTTTCTTTTTTTCGAAATTCATTAACCTTTGCTTTAAACTTTGCCATTTCCCCTCATGTCTTAATAATGCAAATATCATATTCTTTAATAAACCCGGTAAGGATCCCACCCTTTGTTCTTCCTACCGCCCAATTTGCTTATTACCTACCCTTGGAAAAATTTTGGAAAAAATATTTATTAACAAACTCAACTTTTGGCTTTTCTCTGCTGGAGCTCTTCATCCCCTGCAATTCGGTTTTAGGGAACTTACTAGTTGCGAGGATGCAACCCTCAGGCTGATTAATAACATTTCTACTCACAAATCAAAAAATTTCGTTTCCCTGACCACCGTGGACATCTGCGGGGCCTTCGATAATCTCAACTGGAATATATTACCTCAAACACTTTCTAATATCAATCTTCCACCAATTTACCAAAACTTTATATTCTCTTATTTAAATAATAGACAAATTTCTCTGGCTAACGGCACTTCCTCTATCACTAAATGTATCTCCTCTGGGGCTCCGCAGGGTTCGGTTCTTTCTCCTACCCTGTGGAGTATTTATTTTAATGATATACTTAATCTTAATGATGATCTTTTTTACCTGCAGGCCTTCGCGGATGATCTTGCGGTGGTCACTTTTTCCACAAACTTGAAAACATTACGTATTAATACTAATAATCTCCTTGATCTTATCTCGTCCTCCCTTTCGGCCCTTAAACTCTCCGTCACCCCCGAAAAATGTAAAGCTATCGTATTTAAAAAAAATAGATCTAAAATTAAACAGAGACCCTCATTTAAAATCCAAAACGTTAAAATTCAAACTACTAGACAATTAAATTACTTAGGCATCACGATCGACGATAACCTTAAATGGAGTTCCCATATTTTTAATCTGAGAGAGAAGTGCTTCAAGTTCGCTAGCACTTTTGGGAGAGTGACTGGCAGTAACTGGGGTGTTGATAAATCCTTTCTTAAAGTTTGGTATCATTCGGTTATCGAAAAGATAATTACTTTCGGCTCAGGAGTTTGGGGAAAAGCATTGACTGGGGCACAGGTCAAAAAACTTATTTCTCTTCAAAGGATTTTTCTTTTAAAAATCTCATCTGGTTTTCGGACTACTTCTAACATTTCTCTCTTTTCTTTAACTGGAATCCCCCCCATTCACTTTGTAATAAATTCTTTGTACAAAAAATATACCTTTTGGAAACTTCGCAATAACCTTTTTACAAATCCTGCCCTTCCCCCCCTGAAAAATTTGATCATAACTGCCCTTCTTCCAGTATCCCTCCTTCTCAACGTACAATGACCTTTTCCCCCATTAATCCACTTAACTTTTCCAAAATAAATATTTACACTGATGGTTCCTCTATTGAAAACAATACAGGATACGCCATTTGCATCTTTAACGAAAACACACTGGAAGAAACTTTCACCTTTAAACTTGAGCATGGGAACACAGTTTTCCAAGCAGAAATTGCTGCGATCCATTTCTCTATAAATTGGGCATCTAATAGAAACATTAAAATTAATATCTTTACAGACAGTCAATCGTCAATCTCGGCCTTTAACTCCATCAAAAACAAATCTTTTTACTTATCCAAAATTAAAACTAATGCTAATCTTAATAAACATTTAATTAATTTATGTTGGGTTAAAGCCCACTCCGACATCTCGGGTAACGAGGTCGCAGACAAAAATGCAAAACTAGCTACTACCTCTGGCTCTCCAACTTCTTTACCTTTCCCTTATTCACTTCTCAAAAAACATTACAAACTTGATATCCTTAGTAATTGGCAATCCTTTTAAATGACTATGTCTCCCCCCGAACTCACGATCCCGCCAGAATTTTAAATTTCCTTCCAAAAGTTAACTTTAATACACATATTACTAATAAATATTTAATCTACTTTATTACGGGCCACGGCCCATTCCCCGATTATTTATTCTCTTTCAAATGTAAATCTACTTCCTGCTGCTCCTGCGGCGCTTTCGGCGACGCCGATCACTACGTTTTTTCTTGCCCCCTTACCAAAGCTTTTCACCTTTATAAACCTTCACCCCATAATACGGCGACCTGGTTCTCGAGTGTCTGCTCTAACCCTTCTTCAATCAATAAAATAAAAAACTGTGTTCTCATAGCGAGAGAAATCTCTAATAAAATTTCATAATCAGCCTGGGGATCTCTGCTTTTAATTTTTTCGGTCGGTGACTCCTCTTCTTGTTGTTTTTTTGTTTGTTTTTTATGTTGTTTTTTATGTTGTTTTTTTATATGTTGTTTTTCTCGGTGGTGTCGTCTGCTTTTGTTGTGTTGTCTTTAGTTGTTGCACCCCATTTTATAATATATAGTCAACTTCAAAATGTTTTCAACTACTATCATAATACTTATATTATCTCAGATCATTATGTCATTTGTAAATATACAATCAAGTCTTCAATAATGTAAATAAGTCAACAAAATGTATTCAAGTCTACAAGAGTATAAATGTAATCAAGTCTTCAGATATATTTTCATATTAGCAAAACTATGTTATTAGCTTATATCCTTGTAACCACTCCTGTAAAAATTTTTTAAAGATTCAATAAATTTGGTGTTGGTTGTTGTGGACACCCGGACATCGGCCGGACGCCTGCCATCTCCTCTCCCGGCCGTCCAAATAGATGCTCAAGTCCTCAGGACGAGTCGGACGGTCTGGGTCTTCAACACCTTTCTGGTAGGTCGGACGGCCTGGGTTTCAACAACAACAACATTTTACGTGCTAATTTGAATATTTCCTAAAATTTTCAAAGCAATTTGTGAGTTTTAACTACGCCTAAAAAATGCTTGAAAAATTAGATCTCACAGGGTTTAATGTATTTCAATTTTTCAACCCGAGTTAAATCCAAAATGAAATGGGTGATATATTATTTTACATTCTCATATGTCCCACACAATGTCTCAACAACATACTAAAATTTCATTTTGATAAAGTCATTTTTACGGCAGTTATCGTGCGAACCGACAGATAGATAGACAGACAGAATGAACAACGTCATAAACACTTTTAAACTATGTTGGAAAGTGTTAAAAAATGGCGTCCTCAGAGAGAGTGCTATATTTCTCAAGAGGTTTCTATGTAATTTGATAAGTTGCTTTTATCTGTAACGGCAAAAATTCTATTGATTTAAATCAAGACCAGCTCAACTTTCAGTTATTCTCTTAAAAAGATATCTGAATTTGAAAATTTGTAGAACGTCCTGTTTTGTAGTAGATCACATTAC
Source organism: Amaurobius ferox (assembly GCA_951213105.1). Lineage (NCBI taxonomy): Eukaryota > Metazoa > Arthropoda > Arachnida > Araneae > Amaurobiidae > Amaurobius > Amaurobius ferox. Next base: position 19,536,555 of record OX578144.1, read on the forward strand.
TTTTGCCGAGTAACGGAAATCTCTCTATTATGCGGATTTGTAGAGTGCGGCGTTAAGGCGGAACGCCCTCCCCCCACGCTAATACCAATAAATTCTACTTATTTTTTGGAACGTCTTATGTTTTTCCGTTGTCGGTTTTGTAGGTTTATACATTATTCAGTTGTTCCTATTCCCTTTACTATCTATTTCCTTACAAGTCTTGTTTTCTTTGCCTTCATTCTATTCTTTCTTTCCTCCGTGGTTATTACCGTTCATACGAAGTATCTTGCCTCTCGTTTTTCTATTTCCTTAGAGTTTACCTCTCTCATTTCTCCTTAGGGCATAGGCAATTTTCTCTTACCTTCTGTTACGTGTGCTTTAGTACCACAGATGTTGAATGTGCTTGAATAAGTGATGTTGCACTTCTTGTTTGTTCTGAAGAAGAAAGCTGTTTTTTGTATTCGAAACCGGTTGAATCCTAAAATTTAGTGCATTCTGTATTTTAATGAAGTTTTATATTATTGTTACGTTCCTTATATACATAATATAATGTGTAAGGAAAATACTATTGTGACGGGGTCGAAAATTCGAATTCGAGTATTCGACGGGAAAGCACGTTTCAAGCATCCTTGATTATGAATCGAACAATTTTGAGGTGATGTCTGTGTGTGTGTGTGTGTGTATGTGAAAGTGTGTGTGTGTGTCAGTGAGCCTGTGGAGATGATATCTCACGAACGAATGGAGCGATTAGAATGAAATTTGGTACAAGGATTACAAGCCATGAATACTGGAAGCCTATTGTTTTTAACCACAATCAAAAGTTCAGAACCCTCTAAATTTTCGAGTGAAATTTTGAAAGAATCATCAAAAAATCAAAACCTTTAATAAAGTCATGCAAATAGGCATATCTTATGCAATTTTTTCTTAGAAAACGATTGATATAAATTTTAGAACACTAGCACGAACCGTTCTCGAGATCGAGATATTGCACATTTTTCAATTAAATGTACCAAAAAATCCCGTGAATTAATAAAAGGAATTTTAACTGTTAAGACACATGTCAACTTTTCATATGTAATTTCATGCGATAAATTTGGTGACATCAATATCGTGGATCTAGCTCGTTCCATTAATGAGAAAATATACTTTGAGAAATACTTTTGTATTTGGACGCCAATAGTCATTTATCTGTTATAGGAATAACTTATTTCCCCGTCCATAACGCTTGGTGAGATTATGACTTCGAAAATGTTGCCAAATTAACAAAAATCTCGCCAGTTGGATAAAAATGACGCTAAATCAATGAAAATGACGATTAATTGACAAAAATTCAATATCTTGGAAAGAATATAAGTATCTACTATAAGGATAACCTATTTTTTTACTGTAAACGTAGTAAATTCATTGAATTATATAAGGAAAGTCATGTTTGGTCTACATCAGATTTTTTTTTATCACAGTAGTTTTTGACATTAGATCTACCTCTCTATTCGATAGTGTATATTAAATGAAACAAATAAATGTTAACTCCTGATATAAACTTTCATTTACGTTCGAAAAATCTACGCCTTGTGTAGTATGAAAGTAGATTTATGTAAAAGCTGGGAACATCACCGAGGAGTGCTGTTTTAAAAAGCAATCTAAATGTATATCTCTCTGAGAGGATATACTTTCAAATTATAATACATCACTCTGTTTTTAACACTTTACAACAAAGTTGAAAAGTGTTTATGACTCTGTTCATTCTGTCTGTCTGTCTGTCTGTCCGTTAGCACGATAACTGCCGTAAAAATGACTTAATCAAAATGAAATTTTAATATGTTGTTCAGACGGTCGGTAGGACCTATGGGAATATAAATGAATAATATCACCCAATTAGTTTTGGATTGAACCCGGGTTGAAAAAATGAAATACAATGAGCCCTATGGGACCTAATTTTTCAAACATTTTTTAAGCGAATTTAAAATTCACAAATTGCTTCGAAAATTTTAGGTAATAGTCAAATTGTTCCATAAAATATATAAAAAAAAATTCAGCGAAATATATTCAGTAGTTTTTTAAATAAAAAATAAAATAATAATTACACATCTTATATGAAACGATCACGTGACCATGATATGAAACGATCACATGACCCACTTCAAAATGATATATGGCATCCATCTTGTTTCAAAATCGTGATTTTTTTAAAAGTTCTTTTTAATTCATATTGAGTGTTGTATCCGTCCTAAAACTACTTTATTTTTGCTTAAATTCTGTGCATCTACATACTAAAACAACACTATGATAATACATATTTGAGTTTAAATTCTCCTTCAAATTTGATTATTTCTACAACTAAGCCTATTTTTCACCTATGTAAAATGTAAACAGCAAAATATGTAGAATGAGTTGTATTAGAATTACTGTATTTCTTTAACACAAAATAATTCAGTCCATGGAGTCTGCATGGCTGATATGAATGAAATATTAATTGATTTTATAAACAGAAGGACGATTTTTTCGATGAAGTTTTAAGCATAGAGTTTATGATATGTAGCTCCATGGTCTTAATTTTTAAATAAAATAAATTATTATAGTATCGTGATGAATGAAATGAATGGGAGAAATTTATGAATGAAATCCTGCTTTTATAGAGAGATCCAGGCGTGTTATTTTTTCTATGACGTCATATGGATTTATTTCAGTTCTTTTCGATGAAGTTTTCAAATATAATAAATTATCGTAGTATTATGATAGTTTAAAAAATATTACCGTGGAATGTATTGCATTTTAGAGATATTTAAGCTAGGCAATTTATATTTCAATGCCGTCATTTGAATGAAGTTCATTTTTTTCAATGAAGGTTTGAGTTTTCAAATATAATAAATCAATGTAGTATTGTGATAAGTTTTAAAATATTACCGAGGAATGTATTGCATTTTAGACTTTTTTAAATAAAATTGCATTGATGTTGGAAAGTGTTTCATAATCAATGCTTTAAGCATGATTGATCTTTCTTGTTAACACTTTACATGGTTGAAAAGTGTTTATGACTTTGTGCATTTTGTCTGTCTGCCTGTCTGTCCGTTAGCACAACTGCCGTAAAAATGAATTTATGAAAATGAAATTTTAGTATGTTGATCAGACGGTCTGTGGGACCTATGGAAATATAAATGAATAATATCACCTAATCAGTTTTGGATTGAATCCGGGTTGAAAAATGAAATACATTAAACCCTATGGTACCTAATTTTTCAAACATTTTTTAAGCGAATTTAGAATTCACAAATTGCTTCGAAAATTTTATGAAATATTCAAATTATCCCTTAAAATTTATAAAAACAATTTCAGCAAAATATATTCAGTAGTTTTTTTAAATAAGAATTAAAATAATAATTACACCCTTTATGTGAAAAGACCACGTGACCATTATATGAAGAGATTACGTGATCCACTTCAAAATAAAATATGGCATCCATCTGATGTCAACATCGTGATTTTTAAAGTTCTTTTTAATTCATATTTAGTGTAGTATCCGTCCTAAAACCGCTTTATTTTTGCTTAAATTCTGTGCATCTAAATACTGAAATAACGCAATTACAATATATTTGAGTTTAAATGATCATCCGACTTTGAATATTTCTAGAACGAAGCCTGCCGATTCGGTGGTCGAGCGGTCAGGGGCATGCGTTTCCGTCTAATCGCTGGATTGCTGGTTTGCGATGTTGTCATGGATGTTGTCATGTCGAGGTCAAGTCAGACTTCAGCCCTTCGGCGAGCCTCTATAAAAGTGAAGCTGCAAATCTCCTCCCCTTCTCCATGGGATACCCTGGAGGGTCTTATGGACGTGGTGCGTAAGCGCCCCTTCACCAAGGGGAATTAGTAACGAACGAACGAACAACGAAGCCTAATTTTCACTTATGGAGAATGTAAATACCAAAAGATGTAGAATGAGTTGTATAAAAATTGCTGCATTTCTTTAACGCAAAATTATTTAGCTCATGGAGTCTGCAATATAGCTGATATGAATGAAACATTCATTAATTTTACACAGAGAACCAGACGATTTTTTCGATGAAGTTTTAAGCATAGAGTTAAATTACTTTTACCTCCATGGTTTTTAAGTTTTTAAATGAAATAAATTATTATAGTATTGTTATGAATAAAAGGAATTGAAAAATGTTTATGAATACTGCTTTTATATAGAGGTGATTTATATTTCGATGACGTCATTTGAATAAAGTTCATTTGTTTTCGATAAAGTTTTCAAATATAATAAATTATTGTAGTATTATGATAATTTTAAAAATATTACCGAGAAATGCAGCGTATTTTAGAGATGTTTATATAAAATTGCATTGAAGTTGGAAAGTGTTTCATAATAAATGTTTTATGCATGATTGATCTTTCTTGTACATAGAAACACTTCTCATTAAGAAAATACAATTTCACCAATTCTCTTAAAACACAACAAAAGCGGAAAAATTATTTTAAAACAAAATTTTTTGCTTTATTTTTACACCTTACAAACAAACACTCCCAGAATGTATAGATTTCAATTTCTTCTAAAAACAAAATATTGTAAGAATAAAATTGCTGATCAAAAATGAGTTTTTTTAAAACATCGAGTAAGCTTAAAACTAATTCTTTTAATTAAGAGCCTTTTAAGATTCTGAACAGAATAACGATTTAAAGAGTTTTTCAACCGTTACATAGTGTTTCCACTCTTTTTCAGCTCAGCGATATGAATGGTGCAAGAGAAAAGCTACTTTGAATAGTTTTTTCCCTTGCGTAATTAGTGAGGAGTTGAGTTGAAGTGGCTCTTTCTTCCGTGTGTTGACATAATTTGCATCACAAAATTCAGTCGGAGTCACAAAAGAAACTGATTTATCGGAGATTTGTTCTGATTTTCAACTTGATCTGCCACGCTTTTATTCTGTTTGGATAAAAGTCTATTTAGTTAATGTTTTTCTACGCGTTGCGATTTAATTTTTAAAACAAGGTGATTCTATTAGTTTATTTTGTTAGAATAGCTTGTTTGTTTAAATGCTTAATGAATTGTATTTAAATGTTTATTGAACTATACTGAGCTGCATTTTCTCGTATCCTAGTTCTCGCGAATACGATCTTATCCTCTCTACAGTGTATAGTTAAAATTAAACAATGCTAAGGGGACTTGTCAAGTTAAAACAAATAAAATCAATATTTTAATTTTTAATAAAATTAATTAAATTTTGTGAATTTCCTCATCTGAAGTGATAAATGAATAAATAAATAAATATTTATTTTAGGGATATGGTGGTAGTAAAAATGTTTTATTATTTTTTATGGACCACACACTCACACTTTATTAGCATTTAATTAGCACTTTATTAGCATTTAATTAGCACTTTATTAGCATTTAATTAGCACTTTCCTAGCATTTAATTAGCACTTTATTAGCATTTAATTAGCACTTTATTAACATTTAATTAGCACTTTATTAGCATTACTTTTTAGCTTTTTTTAGAAACTGTTTATCATAAAAAATGTACATTTTCTTTTTAACACCATTTATTGATCTCGAATTTTACCCATCTTTATAAATAAAATTGAAAATTTGTCTGTTTATTTGTGTGTGTGTGTGTGTGTGTGTGTGTGAGGGTGTGAGGGTATGAGGGTGTGTGTGAGGGTGTGTATGTGTGAGGGTGTGTGTGTGTGTGTGTTTCATTATCACGGGAGAAAGGCTGCACTGAATTTGATGAAATTTTGTGGGCAGCCGTGAAATAGCCCCACTTAAAATTTACTCCATGCTTCGAGTTTCCAGGACTAATGTTTTTGTTATGATATTAATGAAAAACGAATCTTTCATAGGACTTCTCTCTAACTCCATGGTCCCTGCAAACGATAAAGTTTCGTAATCGCTGGTTGAAAACGTGAAAGTAAATGAAAACTCTATCTCCAAGTTTGGCGAGAATTTATTGCGCTTACCAGTCGCTCTTGGAAATAGCAGGTTTAGAACATTAACTTAAATGAAAATCAATCAGCATGATTTATTTTCCGCAGGTCCTTACTCAACAATGAAAAATATGACATCAAAATAGTTAGTTATTTCATTATGAGCATTTCATGAGGAAGATTCTTTCTTATATCATGTTGCTCAGCAACGCAATTAAATCAAATGTGTTTATATGGCAGACGATTTTTTATTACCTTTTTTTAATGATTTAAATAGTTAAAATATGTATAAAAATATATCTTATAAATGAACGGTATTGTATTTTTGACTGAATTATATTAATTGCCAACTTTATGTTTAATGATTATGGGAATTGATGATATTTTCAATTTCTTAAATCATTTTTTTTTATTTTGGCAAAGCGTTTTCAAACTTATATATTGTGTTTAGCCAATAAACTCATATATTGTGTTTAGCCGATTATTGAGACAGAATAAGAGTAGTATGGATATGTCTTCTAATACCATTTTAGCGTTTTCGTTTAGTATATACAAACAGGATCAGAATGTTTTATTCTTCAGATCTGCGAATTCAGATCTAAAAATTGGACGGGATATCCCTTACTTGGCGACATTTCTAAATGTTGCCAAATCTATTAAAATGTTGTCAAATTAATAAAAATAACCCTAAATCAATGAAATGAAATGTGTTTTGTTAGAAGAGAGTACTGTAATGATGTTTTGGTAATATTTGACTGTTAGTCTAATCGTCCTACTTGGCAACTAATGTAACGACTTTTAAAAATGTCGCTCAATCAATAAAAATGTCTTGAAATTTATAAAATTGGGCTAAATCAATGAAATTAATTGTGCTTTGTTAGGGGATAGTACTGCGATGATGTTTCGTCAATTTGTCGCCAAGTGGGACTGTCAGTCCCACAATTCACTTGTCAATAAATTTGGCAACTTTTTAAAATGTCGCCGAATTAGTGAAAATCCAATAATTTGCAAAATTAAGTACACTTTTTTAGATAATATCTGTTGTTTTGTGTGAATTGAAAAATATTTTTTTTCTAAATCTGTTTACAAACGGATAATAACTAAATCTGTTTATAAACGGAAACTAAATCTGTTTACAAACCAGGATGTTTAATTCTTCAGATCTGTGAAGTTAATTTTGTATAGCGAGAACAGAAATTCGTATACATTTTTTAGGAGAATTAAATTAATTACTTCAATAGAATGTTTTGAATAACAAAGTCATTTAGAATAATATAGAAATTTGCACATAATTGTGAACTTTAAGTTTCTTTATATTATATTTTTCGTACGAGAACGAGTATACTGCCTGCACACTATAAGAACACGCATTCAATTGTACTATAGGATCAAGAAATTCAGCTGTCTTTGTTGAAGCAGAAAGTTTGCAGCTAAAATAAATACTTTAACAAGAAAACATTCTTCGATATATGTTCCTGCAGCTATCGAAATCGAATAGATTCGATTGTTTTTTACCACAGTACTTACTGTCTTTTATGATTAACAGCTACTTTGACAGGGAGCTACAGCTTAAGGTGGATTTCACATCATTGCGAGCACGTATGGAGACATAGGATTCTGCAGTCGTACTCGAGATTCAAAACTGGTTCTTATGGATTTAGAGAACTGTGGACTGACTGTTCAGCCACACGTGCACCTTCCAGATTGGAGAAAATAGTCCATGAGTAAAACAGCTGTGTTTGTGATTCTACGAAATCTCTTATTAAGATTATTCTTGGTTCGTTAAGTTTTTCATTTCCTAAAAGAAAATAATGACTTTTTCCTAGCGCTTGCCTTTCAGTGAAGAAATGCCAAGAAACATATTAGTGAATATTTTACATGATCATGCTACATATTCCAACACAATAAATTTTAATATATTATATAAAATAAAGTATTGCGTTATTTTTTAATAGAAATTAAGTATTTTTTAATTGAAATTAAGTATTTTTTAAAAGAAAATACCAGTATTTTAAAGTTTATAAATTATTAAAAAAATATCACTTGATTGTTATTAAATTAGATAAATATTAATTGATAATGGTGATAATTGATGATTGATTTATTGATAATAACGATTAATTGATTAAGAATATATTTGTAATTGAATATTAGACGAAGAAGAAATTAGACCTCTAGAGTTGTTTGTTTTTGAAAAACTGCTCCTTAAATACTGTATGCTTATTTGAACACTAGGAGCTTATACTTCAACGGTCCTCTTAAAACACAACCCAAGCATAAAAATAACTTTACCAACATTTATTTCTCGTTTGATTTTTACCCTTATAAACACACGAGAATTTATCGATTTCTGTTTCTTTTAAAACATAATATTGTGAGAGTAAAAATGCTGATTAAAAATGGATTTTTTAAGCCAGTGTAAGCTTGAAACTAATTCTTTTTTTAATTATGACTTTTCGAAGATTCTTAACATAATAACGATTTTATAAAAATAGTTTTTTAGCCGGTACATTGTGTTTCCACTCTCTTTAATCTCAATGATATGGATTGTTCAAGATAAAAGCTACTTTAAAAAGTTTTTTTTTGTATAATTAGAGTAGTGTTGAGTTGAGTTGAAATAAAATTTTCTTTTATGTGTTGACGTAATTTGCATCATAAAAATCAACCGGACTCACAAAAGAAACTTACTCATTAAGAGAGTTCGCCCGATTTCATACTTGATCTGTTATGTTTTTATTCTATTTGGATAAAAGCCTGTTTAATTAATGTTTTGTTATGGCTGTCGATTTTATTTTTAGAACAAGATATTATATCGGTGTTCAATTTATAGAATGCAGACACTTTTTAATGTTTATCGAACAGAAATTTTTAAGTTACCATCTATTTGCTTCTTATGGCAGAGAAAAAGTTTTGAATGCAATGATTTGTATTTTAGAAAATGTGTCAAAATCATTCAGGTATTCAGTGCGCCATGTCTTAAGGATAAAAGGGGGGATGAGACATATTGGCAAAAAACAGAGGATGGCATAAAAGGGATTTTATTCTTAATTTTATTTATCAACTAGCAGTTAAAAATGTAATTTAGGTAAATTTTATATGTGCAAAGTTTCTGCTGACAGTACCAAACTGATTCCAGATCTAAATCCATTTTGTGCAAAACGTGTGTTCTAAAGGGCATTGCTACAAAAAAGGCAGTTTGAACTGCTACATTTAAGTACGTATAAGAGAAACGTATCGCAGATTTTATAGATAAAATAAATATCTTAAAGAGTTATGCCAGTACAAAGTAAGACAGTTTTACACGAATTTCATTATTTTCAGCAATTTACTTCTCATAGTATATAGTACTGAAAATCAAAATCTTTGAAAAAAAAAGAAAAACCTTTCAATTATTTTAGAAAATGATTTTACCAGACGATAATGTCAATAAATGTAACAAGAAAGATCAATCATACTTAAAGCATTGATTATGAAACACTTTCCAACTTCAATGCAATTTTATTTAAACATCTCTAAAATGCAATACATTCCTAAGTAATATTTAAAACCTATCACAATACTACATTAAATTATTATATTTGAAAACTTAAACCTTCATCGAAAAAAATGAACTTCATTCAAATGACGGCATTGAAATATAAATTGCCTGGTTTAAACATCTCTAAAATGTGATATATTCCACGGGAATAATTTTCGAATTATAATAATACTACGATAATTTATTATATTTGAAAACTTCATCGAAAACAACCGAAATTAATTCAAATGACGTCATAGAAAAAATTACACGCCTGGCTCTCTTTATAAAAGCAGTATTTCATTCATAAATAATTTCCCATTCATGTCATTCATCACAATACTATAATAATTTAGTTTATTTAAAAATTAAGACCATGGAGCTACAGGTAATTAAACTCTATGCGTAAAACTTCATTGAAAAAAATCGTCCTTCTGTTTGTAAAATCAATGAATATTTCATTCATATCAGATACGCAGACTCCATGAACTAAATGATTTTGTGTTAAAGAAATACAGCAATTGTAATACAACTCATTCTACATATTTTGCTGTTTACATTTTACATAGGTGAAAAATAGGCTTCGTTGTAGAAATAATCAAATTTGGATGAGCATTTAAACTCAAATATATTGTAATTGCGTTGTTTCAGTATGTAGATGCACAGAATTTCAGCGAAAATAAAGTGGTTTTAGGACGGATACAACACTCAATATGAATTAAAAAGAATTTTAAAAATCACGATTTTGAGACAAGATGGATGCCATATATCATTTTGAAGTGGGTCACGTGATTTTTTCATATCATGGTCACGTGATCGCTTCATATAAGAGGTGTTATTAATATTTTAATTTTTATTTAAAAAACAACTGAATATATTTCGCTGAATTTTTTTTTATATATTTTATGAAACAATTTGAATATTACCTAAAATTTTCGAAGCAATTTGTGAATTTTAAATCCGCTTAAAAAATGTTTGAAAAATTAGGTCCCATAGGGCTCAATGTATTTCATTTTTTCAACCCGGGTTCAATCCAAAACTAATTGGGTGATATTATTCAATTATATTCCCATAGGTCCTACAGACCGTCTGAACAACATACTAAAATTTCATTTTGATTAAGTCATTTTTACGGCAGTTATCGTGCTAACGGACAGACAGACAGACAGACAGACAGAATGAACAAAGTCATAAACACTTTTCAACTTTGTTGGAAAGTGTTAATAAAAAGTTCATATTTATAGAATTCGTTTATACTAAAAATTCAGAATATACGCCTATTGCAACTAACAGCATAGACCGTTTTCACGCTTATTATTCGTTCGTCAGCATGGAGCAGCTGATATCTGTAAGGGAACTTTCTATATGTCAGATTTTAAGAACGTCTATGGGAACTGATAGATTCAGTCCGACCACATAGTCAGTCTATAAGTAGCCAGCGTTTGTTGTAAGGCGTGACACTGAACTTGGCCATCGCAGCTTTGTACAGTGAGTGCTAAATTTTGAAGTCGACGACGTGGTTGTACTGTCATTCGCAATGTGAGTGTTGTTGTTGTTGTTGTTGTTGTTGAGACCCAAACCGTCCGACCTACCAGAAAGGTGTAAGGTAACTGTTGCAATGTGAGTGTGTATTGTTTTTTGCAATGCCGGTGAAGTGTGGACTGTTGCATACAATGCAAGTGTGTAATGCTCTCCACAATGTAAGTGGTGTAGAATGTTGCTATAATATGAATGTGAACTGTTATCTGCAATAGTGTGAATTGTTATGTGAAATGTGCATGTGGAATTCAATGTCAGTGTATTTGAAAAAATAAAAATATTATAAAGAGCTGTCAATCAAATTAAAATGTTTAATGCTAGCTTGCGCCCAAACCTAAATAGTTTGTCATCTAAAGCAGAAATTTGACATTTAAAATATCATCTAGGAATCGGTTGTTAAACTGAACATAATTTGTTAACTTACAATGGAGCGACTTTTGCTTTATGGCAAGGCGCTGCATTAAAGCTTACAGGACGTCGCATAAAAATTATTAACTTATTAATTTTTCGACGAAACAAGAAATTATTTTAGAGCGTGTCTACCAGTTAAAATTATTAAAATAGATCATATGATTGAAAATTTAAATTCAAGCTCTAATAATCAATATAATTTATCTGTATTCCTGAGGGCTTTGAATTTTATTAATGAAGCCCCTGCTAAAAACGCCACCAATTATTATTAAAATTAAAATTATATTAATCCTACCGGAAAAATTAAAAAATACTTATTTTAAGGTGTTTTATGCTCACAGACGATCTGACACTACGGTATATGGCATCATAATAACAAAAAGATCAATCATGCTTAAAGCATTGATTATGAAACACTTTCCAACTTCAATGCAATTTTATTTAAACATGTCTAAAATGCAATACATTCCTCGGTAATATTTTAAAACTTATCACAATACTACATTAACTTATTATATTTAAAAACTTGAACCTTCATCGAAAAAAATGAACTTCATTCAAATGACGGCATTCAAATATAGATTGCCTGGTTTAAACATCTCTAAAATGTGATACATTCCTCGGTAATAATTTTTGAATTATCATAATACTACGACAATTTATTATATTTGAAAACTTCATCGAAAACAACTGAAATTCATTCAAAGACGTCATAGAAAAAATAACACGCCTGGCTCTCTCTATAAAAGAAGCATTTCATTCATAAATAATTTCCCATTCATATCATTCATCACAATACTATATTAATTTATTTTATTTAAAAATTAAGACCATGAAGCTACAAGTTATTAAACTCTATGCGTAAAACTTCATCGAAAAAAAATCGTCCTTCTCTTTGTAAAATCAATGAATATTTCATTCATATCAGCTATACAGACTCCATGAACTAAATGATTTTGTGTTAAAGAAATACAGCAATTCTAATACAACTCACTCTACATATTTTGCTGTTTACATTTTACATTGGTGAAAAATAGGATTCGTTGTAGAAATAATCAAATTTGGATGAGCATTTAAATTCAAATATATTGTAATTGCGTTGTTTCAGTATGTAGATGCACAGAATGTAAGCAAAAATAAAGTGGTTTTAGAACGGATACAACACTCAATATGAATTAAAAAGAACCTTAAAAATCACGATTTTGAGACAAGATGGATGCCATATATCATTTTGAAGTGGGTCACGTGATCTTTTCATATCATGGTCACGTGATCTCTTCATATAAGAGGTGTTATTATTAATTTAATTTTTATTTAAAAAACTACTAAATATATTTCGCTGAATTTTTTTTTATATATTTTATGGAACAATTTGAATATTACCTAAAATTTTCGAAGCAATTTTTGAATTTTAAATCCACTTAAAAAATGTTTGAAAAATTAGGTCCCATAGGGCTTAATGTATTTCATTTTTTCAACCCGGGTTCAATCCAAAACTAATTGGGTGATTTTATTCATTTATATTCCCATAGGTCCTACAGACCGTCTGAACAACATACTACAATTTCATTTTGATTAAATCATTTTTACTGTAGTTATCGTGCTAACGGGCAGACAGACAGACAGACAGACAGAATGAACAAAGTCATAAACACTTTTCAACTTTGTTGTAAAGTGTTAAAAAGGGGTCCAAAAGTGGTGATGGATGATTAGTTTAGTTCTTTCTTGGTTTTAATAACATAACTTGCTTGCCAAAAAATTGTGTGAAATATCAAACGATTTTTAGATATCATGCGCGAAATGTTAAAACTCCCCACTTTTGGAAAAAATAAGTTAAAATGTTTACTTTTCTATTAGTTTAAATGTGTAAGTCAATATTAGCTGGAGTAATGATTTTTTTTTCATCGACATTCTTTCGAAATCGTCAGATGTCTTTAGCATATATTTTCATAAAGAAATTGTAAATATTGGAGAGTTGTGGACTCATTAATCTTTCAAATTAATTAATTAAAAAGAAAGCGTAGCAAAGTAACTTTAAAATGCATATAAAACAGAAGAAAGTTGACTCTAGAAAAAAAAAATTGTTGAAATGTGTTTCGTTTGAACTCTTCAACAGTTCATTGATTTCTATTTCCTAATAAAAGGGGTGTTGTAGAACTGAGAAAAAAAAGTTGATTTAGAACGATGTTTTAGGTACCCATATGTGTGAAAATTAAGGATTTTAAATGAGATCTTTTGATGATTATAAATAGAATAAAGATTAAAAAAAAATTTTTTTTTCATGCGATGCCTTGTGTTTTGACGTTTTAGGTCATTCATATGAATGGTTCGAGAGAAAAGCTACTTTGAAAAGCTATTTCCATTTAATTGGAGTAGAGTTGGGTTGAGTTGAATCTACTCCTTAATGACGCAATTTATATTACAAAAAATCAATAAGAGAAAGAATCATATAAGAAAAGTATTCAGCTGGGATTTCTCATGATTTTATACTTATACTATATGGATCTGCAATGCTTTTTTTTAAAGTATTTAGAAAACTGCTTTGTTCAGGATTTGTTTAGATTATCAATTTTTTGTTTTAAAGATTGGGGATGTTATTCGATTTAATTGGTTGATTGGTTGAAAACTGCATTTGTATATATAAATAGAATTAGCAAGAATCTTTTTGAATTTATTTCTACATACTTTCCACTTTAACTTTTTTGGAGCAAAAAGTTGCAATGCTTAGTTGGAATATTAAGCATTCTTTATGCTGCACTTTGCATCAGTGGACAAGTTTCGTTAACAATGAAGCTCTTCAACGCTGAACAGTCGTAAACTGCACTGGCAGGGAAACAATATTGCCATGTTGATGTTGATGACCCAGACCGTCCGACCTACCAGAAAGGTGTAAGGTAACTGTATGGACGGCCGGGAAGTGCCACCCAATTTAGACCGGAACCCAGTGGGGGAGGCATCCACAGGGACCGTACCCTCCTTCCCCTACCACCAACCTCTCGGAAGGACTTACGGACCCACATGTTTAACGTGATCGTACTCCGCATGAACACGGCGGCATATGTGGCAGCGTGCAAATCTAGCGCGCAAACCACGGGGATACCGCACCCGAGATGGCCAACAGCACGCGGCGTTCCGAGGTGGTCACCCACCAAGTACTAACCGCGCCCGATGCTGCTTGACTTCGGTGATCTAACGAGAACCGGTGTTTTCAGCACGGTACGGCCGTTGGCCCACAATATTGCCATGTGTCGAAATTTTTGCGACAGTATGTTGTGATCAACAAACTTGAGCTTGAATGACCCGAAGCTGCAAGATAAGGCTCATAGTCCAAAATTGGGCAATAGGATACGTTCCAACTTTTCAAATTATTCTATCAGTAAAGTTACTGTGAGCCCGGACTTGCATCCTCCTGTAGTAAGGACGCAACTGTTATCCCTGGAGGAGACCTAAAAGTTTGACCTGTCCATACTTCACGTTTTTTCCAATCCGGTTTCATTAGGTTCGGGAAAGAAACCTAATGAACCCCGGTTCCGTTTTTTTTTGCCCCCAGAATTAAAAATAAAAATAAACCGGATTTTTATTTTTAATTCTGGAGGAAAGAAAATGGGAAGAAGTTTAAATGTCTTTCAAGACCCTCCAAATGCGCCGCTGGTGACCAGTAAGGTTGAATCTTTGCATAGTATCGACTACAGGCGAAAATGTAGCTGGATAGTAGATTCCCCCTTGGCGGGGGGGGGACCCCAAATATGGGGTAGGTTGTTAAAAGTCTTTCCAGACCCCCCAGAAGCCAAAGGATAAAGAAAGCTAATCTGTGCACATTTATAATATCGATCATAGGACAGAATGTACGGAGCCGAATTTTCGATTTACCCCAGGGGGAGACGGAGAAGATGGGTTATATTAGGAAAGTCTTTGTAGAGCCTCCAGAAGTCCTCTGGTGATTTAGGAGGCTGAATACTATGATAATACGTTTCGACTAATACGTTTGATACTATTAGTGTCTGAAAGCACACTAATAGTATCAAACGTGGGACAGAACCTTATACACCAATTTTTGATTAAAACTTTTCGATTACGATTAATTTTGAGCGTTAAGCGCGAAATACTATTAAGGAAACAGTGGACATTGAAATCAAAATTTTTAGGTTTCCATCAAATTGACATCATTTTTATACACATACTTTTATATATATGCATATTTTTGTACGTTATATTTACCAAATATAATAAAAAATATCGTTTAATCTTTAAAAAGTAAATAAATAAATATTTAAAATAATCTAAATGGTCCTTCCGCACCATTTTTTAATCCCCCTCCCTCGATTTTGCATTGTATTGATTTAATAGATTACAAATTCAATTAGTAATTTCTGAATCCATTTTTAGGTTATTTAAGAATATATAGTCTGGAAGTCGTTTTTCACCAAAATTTTACCCATGGCGAAGCTTTACTACACATTTATGTCACTTTAAATATATTCTACATTTTATCAATTTGGCGTTCTTTTCGATGATTTAGCCCCGTTTTCATCAATTAAGCAACATTTTGACCAATTTTATCAACATTTACGTCAAATTTGGTGGCATTTTGTAAAAGTCGCCAATTTATCGGCAGGATTTTGGCTAAGATTCGATGATTAAGTTTGCCTTAAGTAAGGTCTAAGTTGAATTACAGTTGAACATTTACCAACTCATTGATTTTATTGGCCATTTTTTAATATTACATATAAAGTAAAAAGGTATATCCAATATGGCAACAAGAGAACTTAGATTTGAAAACCCTTTCGCTTTGCAATGAAATGACTATATTTTTGTAAAAAATGTATGAGTTTTTTTAAGATTTCTAGCTCAAAACAATGGAAGGCTATATCCTGGAAATTCAAAATTTTCAGAGGAACTGTCTCACCTTATTTTTGAACATACCTGAAAATTCCGTCAAAATCAGATAAATTTTTCATGCAGAAACGTTGTCTGAATAAGAAAACTGTAAAATAACTACACTTTTTTCGAGGTTCAAAAAGCTGTATCTTTCTCGCTTTTGAAGATACAACCATGCGAATTTGGAATAATATTTCAGACTACCATAGAACATTTCCAAAGCGTCATCTCAAATTTTTTTAACTTCTGTAGTTTTAGAGATATAAGTATAGGGTATGCTACGTGAAATGTTTTCTATAATATATAATAATGTAATGCAGTAATATATCTTGCCGTGCTCTCACCCCGTGTCATTGCCCTTACACTTAATTTATGCACTAAATAATTTTTTGATTAATGTCTGCCTGGAGATGCAAAAAATCGAAATAACAATATGAGTCTGATTCCAATTTAAAATATTTAAATTAAGCAATGCAATTTCAAAATGCAACCACAGCTGAAAAAAATGACATATAAAGAACCTGATTTTTCCAAGCTTCCCCATAAGCTTGAATCTGAGTATTTTAATTAGGATCTTTTGAAAATCGTTGATGACTAACGAGTGAAAAGAATTTTTTCATTCAATACATTGTGTTTCGATTTTTTTCTCTCTCAATGGATGTGAATGATTTGGGCGAAAACTTCTTTAAAAAGTTGGCTCAGTGTAATTAGAGTGGAGTTGAGATGAAGTATTTCTTTTATGCCTCAACGTAATTTGCATCACAAAATTACGTCGGTGTAAGAACTTATTCAGCAGGGATTTCTCTTCATTTTAGACATGATCTGTCACAATTTAAAAGCACAGGCATACCCGAAGTTACGCTTGTTCGAATTAAGCTCTTTGGACTGGCGGAAATTTTAATTTCCACCATTCACTGAAGTTGTGGCGCTTGCTTCGAAGTTACGACAAAAAAATACTACTCCACTGATTTTCAACGACAGCACAGGTGTCGCTGTCGTCATAGCAGTGTTTATTTTGACATGCAGTAGTGCACAATTTACGCAGTATGAAAATAATTTGTGCAGTGTGGAAAAATGTTTTTTTCTTTTTATAAAATATTTTCTAGTGTTGCCGCTCGGGTTTAGCGGCTATATTTTTTTCATAAAGATTAAATTTATTTATTTCAATATTCGTAAATGTTTTATTAAAACTGAAAAGTTTGGGTTGGAAGATTTATTTTGTAAGTCAAGCTCTTTTATTTAGTGAAAAGTGCACAATACGTTTTGTATGTATGAATGATGCATCTCCAAAAAGAAAAAAAAAACAGTGATTTACACATTCTAATTTATCACTCATTATACAACGCTATTCATCTATAAAGAAGAAAAGTATGTATGTATGTATCGACTTTGACTCATGTATGATCCTTGTATGTATGATCCAACATCACGGGAGAACGGCTGAACCGAATTTGATGAAATTTGGTCGGTAGTCTTGAAATAGTCTCCCTTAAAATTTAGTCTATGCTTCGAGTTTCTACACCCAGGCTATATCGAGGTATTAGTGAAAAACAAAACTTTCGTTTGTCTCATCATCACGGGAGAACACAGCTGCACCTAATTTAATGAAATTTTGTGGATAGCTTTGAAATATCTCTCTATAAATTTAGTCCAAGTTTCGAGTTTCTAAGACCAGGGGTTGTTGAGATATCAATGGAAAACGAAACTTTTCTCTAAGAGTTCTACTCTCTAACTCCATGATTCCCGACGAAAAAGGTTAGACATCGTTGGTTTAAAACGTGAAAGTCAATTAAATCTCTGAATTTTGTGGGAGTTTATTGAAAGTATTAGTCACTCTTGAAAATCGCAGATTTGAAATATGAATTTAAATGGAAACTATATCAAATTTGTATGTTTCACAAAATGTGTATGTTTTAGCTCTGGGAGGGAAATCAAAAAATGTGGTTTGCAAGCAAGCATTGCTGTAAAACCTAACTAGTTTGGATAATGTCATTTAATTTGTTAACATTTGCATCGTTGCCTAACGTTTAAGAGTCACTTTAGTTCAAACTGTACATATTTCAAATTGTACATATTAACTGTACATCAATTGTGGACACCTAATAATCACATTCCGAGACGCTGCCAGGAGGGCCTAACTGCGAAGGGCGTGCCGGGAGCAGCTATGACTTATATAATGCAATGAATTTTTTTTCTTACATAATGAAATGAATTTACTTCTTTCACAGTGAAAAAACAATGTATAAGATTCACGGCCCTCTATGTTCCGGTGTAATTTTTATCAGAGTTTTGCATCGTAAATCCCGAGCAACGCCGGGTTATCGCTGCTAGTCTTCTATAAAATACACTAATATTTTCGATGAAAATACCTTAGTTGCTATTGAAAATTCTTTCAGCAATATTTATACACACATTTTATTACAGTTATGTATTTCATTATCAATATTTGTTTATTTATTAAATAATTCTTTTGTAATTTAGCTTATTTTAAAATTTTGAGGCCGATAGTTGAAGAATTCCGCATTAGAGCCTCTTATAGGTTTCATACCCAAGTTATCTACGGGAGTGCTGTAAATCTGCCCATTTTAGAAGCAAAATCTTGGATATTTTTATAAAATTACTCAAATAGTAATTATTTAGAATTTAAAATTTTTCGAGTGAGAACCCTAATTCAGTCCCGCAATTTATACGTATGTTAGTAATAGTACCATTTGTGCAGTATGGAATTTTCTTTAGAAAAAAAAACATTAACTTACAGATATAGATTACTTTGCTTGTATTTTTACTTTCCTTATATACATAATGTATAAGGAAAGTATTGTGACGGGGTCGAAAATTCGAATTCTAGTTTTCGACGGGAGAGCACGTTTCAAGCATCCCTGATCACGAATCAAACATTTTTGAAGTGATGTCTGTGTGTGTGTGTGAAAGTATGTGTGTGTGTGTGTGTGTCAGTGGGTCTGTGGAGACGATAACTGACGAACGAATGGACCGATTTGAACCAAATTTGGTACAAAAATCACAATCCGTAAACACTGGAAGCCTATTGTTTTTATACGCAATCGAATGCTCAGAACCCCCTAAATTTTCGAATGAAATTTCGAAAAAATCGTCAAAAAATCAAAACCACTAATAAAGTTACGCAAATAGACATTTCTTATGTAATTTTTCATTAGAAAACGATTGACATAAATTTTAGAACGCTAACACGAGCCGTTTTTGAGATATTGTACATTTTTTAAAAAAAATATCAAAAAGTCATATAAAATAAAAAAAAAAAATTCCTATTGATAAACATGTTCACTTTTCATATGTAATACCATGCGATAAATTGGGTGACATCATTCTCGTGGATCTAGCTCGTTCCATTCATGAAAAAAGATACTCTGAATAACACTTTTGTATTTGGACGCCAATAGTCATTTATCTGCTGTAAGGATAACTTATTTCTCCGTCCATAATGCTTGGCGAGATTTTGGCGACGAATTTGGCGGAATGTCGCCAACTTGGCTACTTTTTGAAATGTTGCCAAATTAACGAAAATCTCGCCAAATGGATAAAAATGACGCTAAATCAATGAAAATGACGACTAATTGTCGAAAATTCAATGTCTTGGAAAGAATATGTGTATCTACTATAAGAAAAACCTATTTTTTTACTGTAAAAGTAGTAAATTCATTACATTATATACGGAAAGTCATGTGTTGCCCACATCAGATTTTTTTTGTTTGTATTATTGGTTGACGTTCTAAATGAATTAAACTATTTATAACTTTTATTTTGCTGTTTTTTGTTCTGATGAAATTATAAAACAACTGAAAGACAGATAAAAGTAAGAAAAAAAAGGTCTATTAATATATTTTATAAGTAAATAAGGTCTATGGCATTTTTTTGAGTAGAAAATGATTAGCTTCCATCAGCTATGTCCATATATCATGCAGAGTCCACCGCGAAGGCAAAAACTTGCAATTTTGTATCAGTAGCTCAACGGTAGAGCTTCGACTGCCTAGTTCGAAGATCGAAGGGTTTGACTCCCAGTTGGGAAAGCAATACTTTACAATGGCGCCTGAACAAATCAACCCTGTAGTTTAGTGTAAAAATGCCGGAGGTTAAAAAGTGACCCTCGCACGACTAGTACGGATTCAGTGGACTCTTGAACATTGACTGCCGGTTTCAAATTGAGAGGATAACGACTACGCAGGATATTAACCTGGATAAAAATAGTAGTGGCAAGAGGCTAACCTGAGGTAAAAATAACAGAAGGTGGTCAGTCAAATTGTCAGTTGCCCGCCAATCTGATATTAGAGGGTGGAGAATGAAGAGACCATTTCGAAGATAAGAGCTTGCAATTTCGTCCCAATAGTTCAAGGGTAGAGCGTCGGCTGGCTAGTTCGGAGATCCAGGGTTCGATTCCCGGTTGGGGCAGCAAGGTTCTTTACATTCACTAGTACAGTACATGCATTAATATTGAAAAAAAAAAATAAGAATCGTTTCAACTTATGGACGTTTTCATGTTACGGTATTAGTCTGCAACTTAAGGCTCCGGGGTATATGTGTATTCGAATAAAATTCGATTTTTCATTGACCACTATCCAGTTGTTTTTAAATAGCGTATTTCAGTTGTGTTCTTCTGTGGAAAATCTGAAAATTCAAGACTTTGAATGAGCATTTGTTTTAAGCCAATGGATAAGCATTAAATCTTTGTAAACTTTTGTAACCTTTCGAGACAATGTGGCTACATTTAAACCGCTTTTAATAATGCGCATATGTGTGTGGGTGAAGTGTGGACACGAAAACTCTAGAACGAATGCACGTATCTGAAATTTTAGACGCAGATAGATTGTATGAAAAACTGCAACTATATGCAATTTCTTTTAAATTCATATTTAGAATATATATTATTTGAAATTGAATATATTTATAACATCATCTCCATGGAAAACAATATAATTTTAGAAACAATGGAACATGCTTATTTAAAACAGTTAAATAATAGCGTAAATTTTGCGACGCCTGTAAAATGGGCTTAGCTAGTAAATACTAGCTGCGTTGTCCGCAGCTAGCGGTCACTAAATATAGGATCCAGTTTTAATAGCAATCAGTTTTTTGGCAAGTTCTGCACTCGTGTAGTACGCGTAGACGTCGCAAAGCAACAAATGTAGGTTGAAGTTCAACATGTGCAGGTTGAGTGGGTGCATTGCAGAGTAGAAAATACAACGTGAAAATTGCATAAAAATCGGAGCAAAAGTAGCTAGGATAGATAAAATCGTAAATTTAAAAAATGGAGATTTAAAAATCTGTTTTTGTAAAACTGGTTTCGTATTTATCAGAAAAATTGTACTTTTATTTCACGACACAATTTTTAAGAAAAAATATTGTTTTATTCTCAGCCTTGCAAGCATCCCAGCTCGCTCTGGACCATCATGTTTCTTTGGACACTTAATCTCTCTTAATACTAGTTCCGGTCGACCATGTAAATATAAATGTTAACCATGACTTGTACCTCTCTTGGAAAAAGGAAAGTCAGGATAAACGTATTTATTTCGTATAGTGTCCCTCGAATATAAAAGAAGAGACAATCATCTGTTTGGCTCAACAAAATTTAACTCTCCAATTTGAGATAAGTTGTTTTGCGCCCTGAGACAAAAAGTCCTATGTAATGGGAATTAGGAACATAACATTAACAGATTACCTGAATAATATCGATAATAGAACTTTTTCAATACCCTGCGATCTACAGCAGTGTATTTCGATTTATGAAGAGTTATATTGAACAGATTGCTGTACTGAATTAAAAGAGACAATTAACAAGAGGGCAGTAAAGATCAGGAAATACACATCGATATGAAACAATCGCACTGTCAATTTCAAATATAAAAGGAAATATAATCGTCTCAGTAGTTCGATGAATAAAGCCCCGTTTGGATAGCCGGAGATATATTGCAGACATAATCGCGTCAATTCGAATTTAGACTAAATTTTGTCAGTTTGATCGATAAAATTGATATTTCGTTACTTTATTGTACATTATTTTCTGAAAATTAATGTTAACTAAAAAACCCTGTAAAATATGTAAGGGGACGATGGATGTTTAAAATGAATTTCCTCATTTTACAGCAATTTTGTTATAGCTTTTAACATAGAGGGCATATGATTTCTACGTAAGATAGGACACATATTTAGCTGATACGTCAGTTTTAAATATAAACATCTTATATAATTCTTTTTACTATTAATTTTGTCACATTTCATAGATGAGAAATGGTTCATGCGCGCTATACTTCTACATATGCTTTTCCCACATGCTTTTTTTATTACTATAATATCATGATAAATGAATATTAGTAAGGATCATGAAATGGAGTAATTAGTTCAAGAAAAGAAAATAATTGTGCAAAAGTTATGTTTAAAAATATACCAAAAACTAATTTTTTACATATTATTTTATATATAAAATATGTAACGTTTTTAAAACACATACTAAACTTTTATTCAATATATCTGTGAGACCAGAATATGTTCTCACATGAGACATTTTTATTTATAATACGATGCCTAGAACGGCTATGTGCATCGATTTTCGTCCTAGAATATAAAATTAACTGGAGTGAGGATCAAATCGACTCTCTCATACAAGAATCAATTTTTAAATAAGTTTTTCTTTTTTTTTTAGCGAATTTTGCAAATTTTGTAAGAAAAAAAATTTAAAAAATCAGTATCGTTGCTCCAAATGGTTACAATTAGAGCATGTTACCCTTCAGTATAAAAGGCTTGAAAAGATGTTTCAATTGATACCATACTTGTCAATGTACCCCAGAGGGAGGATAACTTGTCCCCTCCCCCATTGGGGACTAATGACGTCACAAACGAAAAATTTGTAATTTGCATCGCAGCTATTTTTCACTACTATTAATGAAATTGTGAAGATTCGTGATCATTGGGCCATAAACAAGCCCTTTTATCTATAAGTATGTCAAATTTTGTCCTATTCTGCCATGTTAAGAAAATATAAAATTTCTATTCAGTTTCGAAGTTTTCGCTTAAGTTTAAAAAAATTCTATCCAGTTCTAGTTTCATTTATAACAAAGCCGGATATAAAGTTCCGTAAAATTCCAGTAATATTTGTGGCAGCTATCATGTAGACAAGAAATCGACCCGACATACATACAGACAGACGGACACTACTCAGAAAATAGTCAAAACATAATCAGGAGGTTCTAAAATATATATTGGCATCAAAATCTCGAAATCGAAAATTTTCGTGAAAACAATACTTTCTCTATACTGTATTCAATAGTATGAGAAAGTAAAATTTAATGCTGATGGATAGTATAAAATCTCATTTTGAGAAAATGATCCTTAAAGCTAAAAGAACCGAAAAAAAAAAAATAAACATTTTGTAAACAAAATTTTAAATTTCGATTTCCCCCTAATTTTTCTAATAAAAATATTAGAATCGAATAATTTTTTCAGCGAACTTAAAAGGCGTAAATGGAAGTTGTTGTTGAGACCCAGACCGTCCGACCTACCAGAAAGGCGTAAATGGAAGTATTTTAATTTCCAGAAATTAGAGATATCGCTAATACTCGAATGCATTTGAAATATGAGACATCAAATATATAACGTCACTGGAAGAAATTCGAATACTACGGTTTAATTAACATCAGGTTCTGCAATAAAAAAAGCAGTAAAAAATTGTTACTCGCTTATTTCTATTAAAAGTCTAAAATTAGTGATTTTGGCCAAATTTTGACTTTTTGAACATGCAAGATCCCTTTAAGTGAAATGTTTCTTTGTATTCTTCGAATTGTTGAAATTCAGAATGCGTTTCGCAGATTGACATAGTAAATTGTTGAGTAAGATTTTAGAGAATTTTCTGAATGTTCGATATTCCCCAAACCCTCATTTTATACGTTAACTGCAAAAATAAACTAAGAAAGAGCTTGTTTGTTTCAGAACAAAGACAGAAGTAACTTCCTTCCAATTATTTCTTTTTGAGTGGAATTGGGATATTCTTAACAAAAGAGAAAAATAAACAACACTTGAAATGTCAATCAGAGTCTACCGACTTATTTTTCCTATCGATGTAAACCAACTTTTTGCATTCCCTGTGGAACTTATCCCATTAGAGATGTCATTCTTCTGTTAACGGTCTCTTGTTCTAAGAATATGAAGGAATACTCTTACTAATGGGAAAAACCTTGTCATGGAGTTAGAAAGATGGAGATAAAACTCCTATGGATAAAACGCTTTTAATGCTACGATGCTTTGAGAATTATATCTAGGTGTTGCTAGTGTTAGTAAAGTAGCTGCTATTTTTAATTGACACAACCGAAAGGCGTAGTATTTAGTATATATATATTTTTTGGTTAAATTAAAATTAAGGGTTCCCTAATTATGAGTATAATCAACCAGTATTTTTTCATAATTGTAGGATAGAGTACAGAATATATGAAGATAAAATTAAATTGAAAGGTACAATAATTTTGAATACGTAGGGATATATTTTATAGTTTGAGATCTACTTTGCATTCCCCTAATACTTTATTTTTACTTTCCTTATATACATAATGTATAAGGAAAGTATTGTGACGGGGGTCGAAAATTCGAATTTGAGTTTTCGACGGGAGAGCACGTTTCAAGCATCCCTGATCACGAATTTAACATTTTTGAAGTGATGTCTCTGTCTGTGTGTGTGTGTGTGTGTGCGTCAGTGAGCCTGTGGAGACGATAGCTAACGAACGAATGGACCGATTCGAACGAAATTTGGTACAAAAATCACAATCCATAAACGTTGGAAGCCTATTGTTTTTATACGCAATCGAATGTTCAGAATCCCCCTAAATTTTCGAGTGAAATTTTGAAAAAATCGTCAAAAAATCAAAACCGCTAATAAAATTACGCAAATAGACATTTCTTATGTAATTTTTCATTAGAAAACGATTGACATAAATTTTAGAAAGTTAACACAAACCGTTCTCGAGATATTGCACATATTTCAAAAAAACTATCAATAAGTCATATAAAATAAAAAAAAATATTTCCTATTGAGAAACATGTTCACTTTTCCTATGTAATACCATGCGATAAATTGGGTGACATCATTTTCGTGGATCTAGCTCGTTCCATTCATGAAAAAAGATACTTTGAGTAATACTTTTGTATTTGAACGCCAATAGTCATTTATCTGCTGTAAGAATAACTTATTTCTTCGTCCATAACGCTTGGCGAGATTTTGGCGACGAATTTGGTGGAATGTCGCCAACTTGGCGACTTTTTTAAATGTTGCTGAATTAACGAAAAACTCGCCAAATGGATAAAAATGACGCTAAATTAATAACGACTCATTGATGATGACGACATGGAAAATGACGACTCATTGACGAAAATTCAATATCTTGGAAAGAATATAAATAACTACTATAAAAATAATCTATTTTTTTTTACTGTAAAAGTTGTAAATTCATTGCATTATATAAGGAAAGTCATGTGCTGCCCACATCAGATTTTTTAAAAATAAAATTGACAGCTTAATTAAATATTTTAAGCATACAATACAGGACTACTTATCTCATCTCAGCCCAACCTAAATTACTATCTCAAACGATACTGGCGTTTTCTTAATATGACGTTTTAACTCCTTACTTTAACCCCCATGAACACAGTGTTATATGAGTGCCAAACCGATATCAGTTGTTTAGGAAAATATATTGTTCTTGATATAGACGTAGAACACGCCTAACGCGGACATCTCTAAAGCTTAAATGATAACTTTAATTACATATAACAAGATCCATGAAAGAGTTTAATGTTTTTTATTAGTTTTTCAACATGGTATAGCCGATACCTTGAATGACAGAAAAGAAACTTGCTATGTGGTGCAATTTTTCTAATCGCTATGGTGACCGATGAAGTCAGTCCTACCATGCATCTGGAATTAAAGATTAAGCTCAGGCTACATGAATCCGGAATGGCCAAATTCATGCATTAAGAACCAGCTTAAAGGGATGTTCCTGAAAAATCAGGCCTAGGATTGCTAGAACAAAAGTGGTAAAATAAGTCGACTCAATAAAAGTGTACAAATTTGTGGTATATATTAAGTTTTCTTACTACCATTATAGACAAAGTCTATTTTATGTTAATGAGCGTCAAAAATCTAGACCACCCGACACGCCCTAGGGCACGAGCAGCAATTTGAGTGGCCGGGAACAATGCTAATAAGCGTCGAAAGTCCAAACCGTCCGGCTCATACTAGGACATAGAGCAGCAAGGTGGGCGACCGGATACTAATGAGCGTTGTTGTTGAGACCCAGACCGTCCGACCTACCAGAAAGGTGTAAGGTAACCGTATGGACAGCTGAGAAGTGCCACCCAATTTAGACCGAAACTCAGTGGGGGAGGCATCCACAGGGACCGTAACCTCCTTCCCCTACCACCAACCTCTCAGAAGGACTTACGGACCCACATGTTTAACGTGATCGTACTCCGCATGAACACGGCGGAAGTTGTGGCAGCGTGCAAATCCAGCGCGCAAACCACCGGGCTACCGCGCCCGAAATGTGCCAACAACACGCGGTGTTCCCAGGTGGTCACCCACCCAAGTACTAACCGCGCCTGATGCTGCTTGACTTCGGGGATCTAACGGGAACCGGTGTTTTCAGCACGGTAGGGCTGTTGGCTCCGGATGCTAATGAGCGTGTAATAAGTGACAAACCTGTTCATGAATGCTGGTATTTGCAATGCGATTGCAATCTTATATATACATCGATTGACGAGAAAAAAGTTATACACTATGAAGGAGATTGTGTAATCAAATGAAACGTATGTGATCGTAATAATGATGATAAGGGATTAGATTACAATATCATAAAAGGAAAATTTCCTTCGGAACAACGGCATATTTTAAATTTACATTTTATACGTTGTAGGTCTGTGTTTGTTTTGGAAACATGCATCGGAACGGTCGGGTATAGAGTTATACAGATGCTGTACGCTATTCTGAGAGACTGTGCGTATGCTATTTGCACACATATATGTGACAACTGTCTCTCCAGATCCAATACACTGCTGGATGGCCGTAGCTACCATCAAATCTGGTCTCACAAATGCTTGATAAGCGACAAATAAGGAGATCAGTCTCGGCCCGGAAATGTGGCAATATATCGGAGGCAATCCTGATAAACCCTAGCTATGTTCGGACGAGCATGATCTTGTTGGAAAATGGCTCTTTATATACAGGTCAGGTAATGCAACATATGAGGATGCAAGATTTTCTTCACGTATTGCTGTGCTGTCAATGTTCCTCTTATCACAATTAGTGGTAACCGACTATCATACGTGATGACTTTCAGATCAGCGCTCCAACGGTGGGAGTAGCGTTCCAACCCGTGTGTGTTGTTCAGCGGTCATCAGGTTCAGTTCAGATGATTATGTTGGCCATACCATAAATGAGATTTCAGTGAAATTTCCTCGAACCATTCGATCACCATCCTAAGAATATGATAAGGAAGATTGTCTTATTCAAACATACCACCACCATACGTGTAGACAATTGCCAAAAATTGATAAACCTGATCGACAAAGAAATAATGGCGACCTGGTTGAACCAATGGCGTCTCTGTAAATATCAGTTATGAGGACGATATCTACAGATATCAGAGGATCGAGTGCGTACGAACCCCGCAATCCCACATCTTCCCCATGTATTCGTACTATTCGTACCTGTGTCTCAGAGCAGGAAGAAGCCATCACTTTATGGCAAGGGTTTCCAACCTTTTACATACCATTCCCCAATTGTCAAAAAATTGCGACGAACTGATAAGTAAGAAGGCTGTGTGAATTGAACTGAGAGCACTCTGGTGTTGAAAATATGAAAAGATGGGTTCAGTTACTTCAAAAGAATAAGTAAGCGCAAGGATGCAATGCTCCACTTGCAATCATCCAATGCACTACGTTTGGCGCCGATCCGGTGGTCGAGCTGTCAGGGTAATGCTTTTCCGTCTGATCGCTGGATTGCCGGGTTGTGGGTTCGAATCCCACCAGAGGGCATGGATGTTGTCGTGTCGAGGCCAAGTCAGACTTCCATTATTCGGGTGGCCTCTATAAAAGTGAAGCTGCAAATCTCCTCCCCTTCGCCATGGGACATCCTGGAGAGGGGGGGGGGGGTCTTGTGGATGTGGTGTGTACGTGCCTCTTCATCACGGGGGAATTAGTACACACACTACGTTTGGCGCATGTGCCACAGGTTAGTCACCCTTTCCTTATGAGGTATTCTCTAAATTCTGAGTTTATTGTTTTTATGGTACAACTGGGTACTTACGAAAATTTTTATGTCTGTCCTTCAGGGTCTAGATTTGTGTTCTTTTGCTCATGACTTTTACGATAGTTTGTCAGTGACATTAGAGGCACACTGTTCGTACAAGGACTTGCTATGACCTGTAATTATAACTTAAGTTTCATAGTCCTTGATGATAGATGGTGGCGCATCTGTTTCTTTACTGACATTATGGTTTTCAAATTGTGGCGCGTGATCCACATAGTGATACATACGTGATACGATAATCGGTCTATTAAGAAATCCTATCGTATTCTTATTTTTTTACCTAATTTGTGTAAATCGGCACGTTTAACAGTTTAAATATTTAGATGTAAATAAACGTTTCGATTAGCCGTTTAAAATTTGTAATAAAGTTTAAAGCACTCGTGCACCAACCGAGATTAGAACCACGGATCTTATCTTGGCCATTTGTCGTTTTATCAAAATGAAATATGGAGACAATTATATTTTCTTCCATAGTTAAAGTGGGCCCCGTGTTCCCCTTATTCAGATCTCGGATTAGGTCTGAAGTGAAACCTTCAAATTAAACGACTTCTTCATATGGTTTTTTATACACTGTAACATACTGTTCATTGTAGCATTCGTGAACTGATTATCAATGAAGTGATGAATCAATCGCAGTGACTTTGAAATATTCAAAATCCGGGATTTTTGAGTACCCACTAATTCACTGCATCTAACCTGAGGCGTTTAGTTGCTATACTTACGAACTTCTCTTGTAACCATAGCACCCAATTCACCCTGATGTTTCAATTACGGTTCCTGGTTTAACCGTAAGTGGAACCAAGGACCTTCGCCCATCAGTCAACACTCTATCTATTGAGCCGATAAATGCCCTCTACTGTTTAACTGGCGCTTTCAACTTTCATGTCACAGCTTTTATGCAAAAATACACCTAAAAAAATACACCATATCATCTACGGAAGAGTTAGTTGGGATTAGAAGACAAATTTCTGAAAGACACCAGTAAATCGTCTTCAATTATTTCTTCTTCGGAGTTTATTTGTGACATCTTTAACAAGCCAGAAAAGTGGTTTCCGCCTGAAGTCAATCAGAACTTCCACTTATTTTGCTTAATGGTTCCCCGCGAGCCCCATTCGCTCCCCATGGAGCATATCACATTAGAGCTGTCTTTCTTCTGTCAACGGTCCTTGCTTTAAGTAAATGGAGAAATGCCTTTGGTAATGGGCATGGGGGAAATGCAATGAAGACTTTAAATAAATTCCAAATAAAAAATGAGAGCGGTAAGATTTGATGTCATCTTTACATTTAAAAAAATAAATCCAGTGTAGGCAGAACATGATTTTTCCTTGATTCAAAATCATTATTAATATTTTTTTTATACATATAAACGGTAATTTGTGTTTTATGACAGAAAATTATACAAAGAAGCATATTTATTTGGAAACAACTCATAATTGATTTGAATAGGATTTTTCTTTTCATTTGACGATTTGTCGCATTTAAAAGTGACATGTTGAAAAATTCTAAAAATCTGAAATATTTCCGATTTACCTTAGCGTAAATACGTTTTAGTAAAAAACCCCACAAAAAAAACGAGCATTCAATAAATACAATCATACATATTTATTCTATTTCCATTTTTTTAAATTTTTTCAAGTTCCATTTTTGCAAATGTACCAAAATCCAACGAGAACGAGAATAACCCAACCCATGACTTACTTCACTGCTAAATTTCAGAAAATTTAGACAGGCAGTTTTTAAGCGTGTAAACTTATATTGTGTACAACTTACTAATACTTCTTTTAGGTAAGCATCCATAAGAAAATCAAGAAAAGACTATTAATTTGCTGCACTGGATCGGGTTTGGCCAACGGGTTTAGGTCAGATCCTACCTGTGGGTTAGGTCCGGTCTGAGTTTTCTAACATTGCTTCGGGCTGGGTCGCGCTCAAGATTCGTTTTAAAAAAGTCAAGCCGAGACGGGCCAAACATATTTAATTTTGGAATTATTATAAATGAATAGAGTGCATTAAATTAATGTGTTGATTTCTGATATGTAAAGATAAATGTTTAAAAAAAACCCCAACTTTTTTTTTAATTCCTTGTACAAAAATTTCACAAATCCATATTTTTAACGCATTTGAATATTAATTATTTGGGTCGGACCGGGTCGAGATACAATGGTCTTCGTGTTGAGTTGGTCTTGGCATCTACATCTGTAATTTTTTTCGGACTAGGGCCAGGATTGAGTAATGGTACTGTCGGACCGGGCCGGACCGGACCAGGTGAATGTCTCAAATTTAGGCACATGCAGACTACTAGTTGTAGCTGCATTATTACAAGCAGCAGTTTCATTTATTGTGATACATTGAATAGACAGATACACATACACAAGAACATGCTACTAGGTTCTTCGAGTTCTACGAGGCAGAACACGTGTAAATCCTAAAAATAAAGTATGATTATACTAATAGGGCTAAGACATAATTGAATATTAATAAATTGAATATTCGTTTACGAATTGAATCACTATACATGCATTATATATTGTTACTAAGAACGTCCTTAAGAATCTCAATAAATTTGTAAGGAAAAATGCATGAGTGTACAAGTTAGGTCTACCGACCATGCCCGTTCGGATAAATGGGATTGCAGCGCCTCTAGTGAAGAATTTAAAACATTAGGTCAACAAATTCGGGAACAAAGGGAGAGAGAGAGAGAGAGAGAGATACGAAAAGAAAAAGCCAATAAAAAAGTTCTAAAGCATTGTATAATGGATAGGGATCGACACCAGGAACGAACGAAACGCGTATACAGTAGGCAATAAATAACTGCCACAAATTTGAAATTACTAGAGCCTCTAACACATTGACATCCGCAATGCTTGTCAAAGTACGCGGTTGTATTCTTTTGGGAATTCAAATACGCATTGTCTCTGACGAAGGAAGAGGCGTCCATAGGGGAGGACAAGAAGGGCACTTGCCCCTACTGGACGTTCAAGATCACAAAGGTAGGTATCAAGCTAGTGGATGTTGTGTAACTTATCTTTGAGTTTGCCCCATTGATATAAGTGGTTTGTCCCCCCCCCCTTCCTCCTCCCGGAAAAAGTTCTATGGGCGCCAATAGACGGAGGACATTTTTAAAAGGTTCTACACTAGATTTCTATTTATGTAAGTGTTGCTTATTGTATCATTCCTGATTAGGGCAGCTAGTCTCTAATAATCAAATTGTGCGGCATGAATGCCTTCTGTAATATTTTTGGGTCGATTTCTACTCATTAAATATTGCTCTACAAATTTATAATTGGCTTTTTACGTCCATTTCGCGTTGTTGCCGATTTCATTAATCCAACTTCTTAAATTCTCCGCTAGGGATGCTGTAATTATTTTTATTCGATCTGGAATGGTCACTATACTGCAAACAGACCTAAATTGAACACCCATGAACCTTTCCTTACAAAGTAATTGAGGGTGCTTAAGAATTTTCTTGGAAATCCTGTATATGGTATATATATAAAAAAAAATATCAATGTTTCTACCACAGCCGTGTTTATCAGAACTTGTGTTCACTTCTCAGATTAAATAATACGAATATTATTCAACTTCAGTTTCTGAATATTTAACAAAAATAAATCAAATTTCTCTAAATCGTTAATATTCATTATCATAGTGATGTCTATGATTTACTGTGCCTAAATAATGCACGATTTATTATTATTATTTTTTTTACCAGACATTTTCACATTGCAAATGACGCGATTGCGTGATCAAATTATGATTTTCTATTACGCCAAATAAGATTGGTTGGCGAACTCAGTCAGAATAAATTTCGGAGAGGGTACGTAAGAAATAGGTTTAGAAAATAGATAATTTTTCTTCTGTAAACAGATAAATTCGAGAATATACGCGAATTCTGGAATTTATCTTCGCAATTTATATCTTCCGATCCGATTATGCAAGGGAATATTTGAAACTTGAATCTATGCAAAAGGAGTACATATGTAATGCTTTCTGTGTTTCAAAATTTTGGAAATTTTTTGGAATATAGATAATGTAGGCGATCAGGATAGGCGAACACCCAATATTTAAAAAAAAAAAAATCTGATGTGGGCAACACATGACTTTCCTTATATAATGTAATGAATTTACTACTTTTCAGTAAAAAAAATAGGTTTTTTCTTATAGTAGATACTAATATTCTGTCCAAGATATTGAATTTTCGACAATTAGTCGACATTTTCATTGATTTAGCGTCAATTTTATCCATTTGGCGAGATTTTCGTTAATTTATCAACATATCAAAAAGTCGCCAAGTTGGCGACATTTCGCCAAATTCGTCGCCAAAATTTCGCCAAGCGTTATGGACGAAGAAATAAGTTGTTCTTACAGCAGATAAATGACTATTGGCGTTCAAATACAAAAGTATTACTCAAAGTACTTTTTTTCATGAATGGAACGAGCTAGATCCACGAGAGTCATGTCATCCAATTTATCGCATGGTATTACATAAAAAAAGTGAACATGTTTCTCAATAGGAAATATTTTTTTTTTCATTTTATATGACTTTTTAATAATTTTTTGGAAAAATGTGCAATATCTCGAGAACGGTTTTCGATTTTTTGACGATTTTTTCAAAATTTTATTCGAAAATTTAGGGGGTTTCTGAACATTCGATTACGTATAAAAACAATAGGCTTCCAGTGTTTACGGATTGTGATTTTTGTACCAAATTTGGTTCAAATCGGTCCATTCGTTCGTCAGTTATCGTCTCCACAGACTCACTGACACACACACATACTTTCACACACACACACACACACACAGACATCACTTCAAAAATGTTTGATTCGTGATCAGGGATGCTTGAAACGTGCTCTCCCGTCGAAAACTCGATTTCGAATTTTCGACCCCGTCACAATACTTTCCTTATACATTATGTATATAAGGAAAGTAATTATTATTGCTTGAATCTTTTTAATATGTTCACATATGCCTGCTAATCACTGAAATTGGAAAACTTGGAAAAATACTTAAAACATTTCTTAACTAATATTTTTAATATATTTATTATTTATACGCTCTAGCATAAAATAACTGTTGAATGGTCTCGCATATAAAAATATGGTGATAAATATATTTGTTGGAAAATAGCCACGCTTACCAAATATGTGGCGTAAAAATATTATTTTTACTTTCCTTATATACATAATGTATAAGGAAAGTAATGTGATGGGGGTCGAAAATTCGAATTCGAGTTTTCGACGGGCGAGCACGTTTCAAGCATCCCTGATCACGAATCAAACATTTTTGAAGTGATATCTGTGTGTGTGTGTCAGTGAGTCTGTGGAGACGATAACTGACGAACGAATGGACCGATTCGAACCAAATTTGGTACAAATATCACAATCCGTAAACACTGGAAGCCTATTGCTTTTATACGCAATCAAATGTTCAGAACCTCCCTAAATTTTCGAATGAAATTTTGAAAAAATCGTCAAAAAATCAAAACCATTTATAAAGTTACGCGAATAGACATTTCTTATGTAATTTTTCATTATAAAACGATTGAGATAAATTTTAGAACGCTAACATGAACCGTTCTTGAGATATTGCAAATTTTTCAAAAACATTATCAAAAAGTCATATAAAAAATATTTCCTATTGAGAAACATGATCACTTTTCATATGTAATACCATGCGATAAATTGGGTGACATCATTCTCGTGGATCTAGCTCGTTCCATTCATGAAAAATATACTTTGAGTAATACTTTTGTATTTGAACGCCAATAGTCATTTATCTGCTGTAAGAATAACTTATTTCTTCGCCCATATCGCCTGGCGAGATTTTGGTGAAGAATTTGGCGGAATATCGCCAACTTGGCGACTTTTTGAAATGTTGCCAAATTAACGGAAATTTCGCCAAATGGATAAAAATGACGCTAAATCAATGAAAATGACGACCAAATGTCGAAAAATCATTATCTTGAAAAGAATATTAGTATCTACTATAAGAAAAACCTATTTTTTTTACTGTAAAAGTATTAAATTCATTACATTATATAAATATTGATGATGAATTAAGGTACATCCTGTATGTATATATATATATATATATATATATATATATATATATATTAGTTTTGGGTCATATACTTTCTTTTACAAAGTAAAATGCAATGACTAAAAATTTCTATTTTTTTGGAAACTTTTAAAATTCCTATTATTTTTCCAAAAAATCCGGTTTATTCCCGCCTTTGCAACTTTATTTGAGGATCACCAAATAGACAATTCAACATCAAAGATTAATTTTTTTTATAGCCAAGTTATACGTAAATGAAAGTCAGCAACCCCCCCCTCCCCTTCCCCGAGATGTAAAATTTAGGATATTTTATAAAATAACCATATTTTGAGTTTTGAAAGTTCGAAATCTTACCAGCGGAAAACCCCCCTCCCCCTTCCCTTACAATTTATTTGATTCTTATAGTGTTCGCTTGTACAGTACGAAATTTCTGTTAAAAAAAAAAAAAAAAAAAAAAAAAAAAAAAAAAAAAAAATATGGAGTTTGGGCTGAGTAATTCGTCACTACATGAACCATTTTCTCTTAGTTGTATGATATAATATCCTTATGCGATTCAAAAATGAATAACAGGTATCTACCAGAATTTTTTTGAAACAAAGCAACCATGTTATATGAACTGGTGGCGGATATATTGTTATAGGATCCAGGTTTGTTCAGAGTTTGCACGTATTCGTCTGAAGAACTTAGTACTGAACGTAATACGAAGCGGAGTGAAATGGGTACATATGCATGCATGTATACATATGTATAAACCCATGCATATGTAAGGGTTCTTATGCATGAACTTATGAAACATCGTAGCTCGGCAATTGGTTGGTATATTTAGTTGAAATTGATTAGCGTATTATTTGAGTACAGGAAATGAATTTGGCGGAATGTCGCCAACTTGGCGACTTTTTGAAATGTTGCCAAATTAACGAAAATCTCGCCAAATGGATAAAAAATGACGACTAATTGTCGAAAATTCAATATCTTGGAAAGAATATTAGTATCTACTATAAGAAAAATCTATTTTTTTTACTGTAAAAGTAGTAAATTCGTTACATTATATAAGGAAAGTCATGTGTTGCCCACATCAGATTTTTTTAAAAATAATTTACAAAAGTGCATCTTCATAAAAGTGGTGCGTTTTCCTAGAATAACCCTCCAAATTTATCTCTACAATAAGAGTTAACTTACCTAATCTGTAAAGTAAACTGTTGGTCATTGACTACAATATTTTGCTTTTAAATTATAATATTTATTTTAGTAGCATTCAAAGATTATAATATACATTTACAAATAATACTTTATATTAAGACAACTAACTCATTTAATCTTTTATGAGAGAGACTCAGTAGGAGATGTTAGACCAAGCAATATTTACTGACATATCAAAGAGTTCAACGCTACACCAAGCTAGACAACGCTGGATTATACATGGTTGGTACGTGCCTTATGTGTATTGGTGCACTAGAGGTCACTGGCTTTGACTTTGGGTACTTGGTACTAGGGAGCGAATTTGTTTGATTTCGCATGTTTGCACCATTCAATCTTGTTATTTTTCTTCCCATTACTTCTTTTTCTGTTTCTCGTCCTCATTTCTTGAATATCCCTTCCAATCTGCTTGTGTTTTCTTTAGTTAGGTAATTGTAATTCACTTTTTATCTTGCTTCGGGGAAACACGCCTTTCTTGTGTTTAATAGGTCTTGCTTTGTATGGTGGCTTAGGGCCGGTCCTAATTTGACTCCTCTCTTTGACATAGTTTCTTCGGGTCATGCCCGGAAGCTTGGGTTATGCCCATGTAGACATAGTGATTCTCCAACTGGTTGATGTCATTACAAATTGGTGAATTTATGGGCCGCAAACATCATTCAAGTGCAATGTTAAACCTGGTGCCTATTCGTCTAGATCATTTATTTATCTTGTTTCTCACTATCACCTATTATTTGAAGTATATATCGCTTTGTTTGGTCTCACATTAACTTTAGTCCAAATTTGATGATTTTTGTATCAAACACTTCCTCTATTACTGCCAAATGCAATAAACCCCAAAATGATACTATATAAATATATTATATTATTGAAGACAAAATGTATAAAAACTCTACAAAATTATCAAAAACATTTTGTTTAATTTCGCATTTTCAAGACAAATGTAAATTAGTAACACAATACAGTAAAACTTTGAAAAATATAGCATATATAAAAAATACCCAACCGGTTTTAAAGCAATAAATAGCTTTCTCCAGGACTGGCAGGAAGAAAATTATAAGGAAGAAAATAAGGAGGAAAATAACAAGGAAGAAAATAAGGAGGTAAATGAAAGCGGAACGAATCGAAGCAACTGAAGAATAAGAAAACCTACTAAAACAGTTACGAAAGGAATCTGAAACTTTTGATTCCCAAACTTCCATTTCTCTCCGCTGTGTTGGTAACTCTTTTCTCCTGTCTTCAGGAAAGGGTGCTATCCTCAGTTGCCGATCTGATGTTAGTAAGTAAGGTCGCGCTTCTTAGCTATCCTGAAAAAGACTGTTTTTTTTCCTTGAAATCGTCTGATCAGTTAATTTTTGTATATATGCTGCATTTTAAAAAGTTTTACCTTCTCGTGTCATTATAGCAGCAGTTTTTGAGCGATTGTTTGATAAATTAGTAATGTTTATAATGTTGTTGTTGAAACCCAGACCGTCCGACCTACCAGGAAGGTGTAAGGTAACTGTTTGGACGGTCGGGAAGTGCCACCCAATTTAGACCGGAACCCAGTGGGGAAGGCATCCACAGAGATCATACCCTCCTTCCCCTACCACCAACCTCTCGGAAGGACTTTCGGACCCACATGTTTAACGTGATCGTACGCCGCATGAACACGGCGGCAGTTTTGTCAGTGGCTGGAATCGAACCCGGGCCTACCGAGTGCAACTCCAGCGCGCCATTTTAGATGCTTATTGCATAATAATCAGTCTGAAAATAATTTTTTGAAGATAATATTATTTCCAGCAAAAAGCAGTAAGTATATTCTTAGTTGAAATGGATTCCTTGAGCAAAAAAGGCAGAAAAAATAGTTTTGAGAAAATCAACCATAACACACAAAATACAACTGGTTGCTATACGAATTTTTCTCTGGGTTTTTATTAGATGTGCTTTAATTTTTTTTTAATCTTTATTTTGAGTGCTGTCCAAGTTAGAGAAGCCATTACATGTGATTTTTTTTACAGTCATATACATTTCTGAGACTAAGTATCCATCATTGAATACAATTATAGAAACACGCACACCAAGGGTCGACGTCCTGAAAACAAAATGCTGCTGCCATTATTGAAAGTTTCTGACAAAATTCTATAAATATTGTTTTTTTTAATGTAGAGTAAAACGAATATCAGAACATAAATAATCTTTTCTGCTCGATTTTTTGTTTCATTTCAGGACACTATGCTCCAGAAAAATGCTTATAACTAAAGCCCGGAGTTAAGGCAAAATACTTCAAAAGGCATTTTTTGCCTCGTACATGTAGAAAATTCTATTTAATGTTTTAATGTTTTTTTTTGCTCATATTGACCTCATATTATGTATTATATTCATTGTTTTGCTTTTTCAAAAAAAGTGTGCAGAAAAAAAAAATTTTTTTCTCCTAATGAGTGGATCTTTTGCATCATTAACATCTTTGACTAGGAATAATCCCAGCTCAATACGTATTGTTAAAGAAGTACTAGCTAAAGATCCTATTATTTTTGATTTAGCTTTTATTCAAGCGCACTTTTCAAAATTGTCTGATATTATTATTTTTTTCAAAAGAGAAACGGAACGTTAGTGGAGTTATTAAATTAGAGATCGCGCGTCAACCAGTTGCTCGCGTGTTAGAATATAATGCTCTTCATCAGACAGTAAAACGACGCTCGAGAGCACTGAAAACGACATTAAAAACAAAAAATTCTGAAATGCTATTTTTTATTGCATAAAAATTTACTCTCCTGATAAGCCGTAAAATTACCCGTACGAACTTTTGAAATTCTACTCGTATAAATCAATTCTTTTATTTTTATAATTTTTGTTTTTTCCTATAGAGAAAAAAAAAGTACTTTAGTGCTGCTAATTCTTTTTGTTGAGTACGCTGATTTATTTGCAAACGGCATGGTACGAAATACGTATTTGCTTATGTAAGGTGTTCTTGATTACGTTTATGCCTTACTGTGAGTTAGTTGATTATTTACAATAGGAAAGAAATCTAATAATTTATGAAAATAAAACAACAAATAAAACTGTACTTATTTGTTGAGTTTCATTTTCATCTATTATTCATTCTTCATTTAAAATGTGGAATTAAATTATTTATTTTAAAAGCGTTTTCAGGTATAAATTGAATAAGTTCAAATATATAGTAAAGTGTGTGTGATTGTTTGTTAAATAATATTTAACACACACGTATTGTTTGTTAAATAATATTTAAAACTCATACATTCATGATAAAATAGTGAAACTCTGTTTTAAAATTCCTCTTAAAGATGCAATCATCGATGAGGTATGGCGAATTTCCAAAGAAATAGATGAAATTGACCTATTACATTCCTTACATACAATTCTGTATAAGGAAAGTATTATGACGGGGTCGAAAATTCGAATTCGAGTTTTCGACGAAAGAGCACGTTTCAAGCATCACTGATCACGAATCGAACATTTTTAAGGTGATGTCTGTGTGTGTGTGTGTATATGTGTGCGTGTTTGTCTGTGAGACTGTGGAGACGATAACTGTCGAACGAATGGACCGATTCGAGCGAAACTTGGTACAAAAATTACAATCCGGGAATACTGGAAGTCTATTGTTTTTATACGCAATCGAATGTTCAGAACCCCCTAAATTTTCGAGTGAAATTTTGAAAAAATCATCAAAAAATCAAATCCTCTAATAAAGTTACGTAAGTAGTTATTTCTTATGTAATTTTTCATTTTAAAACGATAAATATAAATTTTAGAAAGCTAGCATGAACCGTTCTTGAGATATTGCACATTTTTCAAAAGAATTATCAAAAAATACATAAAATAGAAAAAAAACATATTTCCTATTGACAAACATGTTCACTTTTCATATGTAATATCATGCGATAAATTTGGTGACAACATTCTCGTGGATCTAACTTGTTCCATTCATGAACAAGAAAGATCAATCATGCTTAAAGCATTGATAATGAAACACTTTCCAACTTCAATGCAAATTTATTTAAACATGTCTAAAATGCAATACATTCCTCGGTAATATTTTAAAACATATCACAATACTACATTAATTTATTATATTTGAAAACTTAAACATTCATCGAAAAAAAATGAACTTCATTCAAATGACGGCATTGAAATATAAATTACCTTGTTTAAACATCTCTATATCGGTAATAACTTTAGAATTATCATAATACTACGATAATTTATTATATTTGAAAACTTCATCGAAAACAACTGAAATTCATTCAAATGACGTCATAGAAAAAATAACACGCCTGGCTCTCCCTATAAAAGCAACATTTCATTCATAAATAATTTCCCATTCATGTCATTCGTCACAATACTATAATAATTTATTTTATTTAAAAATTAAGACCATGGATCTACAAATAATTAAACTCTATGCGTAGAACTTCATCGAAAAAAATCGTGCGTCTCTTTGTAAAATCAATGAATATTGCAGTCATATCAGCTACGCAGACTCCATGAACTAAGTGATTTTGTGTTAAAGAAATACAACAATTCGAATACAACTCATTCTACATATTTTGCTGTTTACATTTTCCATAAGTGAAAAATAGGCTTCGTTAAAGAAATAATCAAATTTGGATGAGCATTTAAACTCAAATATATTGGAATTGCGCTGTTTCAGTATGTAGATGCACAGAATTTAAGCAAAAAGAGAGTGGTTTTAGGATGGATGCAACACTCAATATGAATTAAAAAGAACTTTAAAAATCACGATTTTGAGACAAGATGGATGCCATAATTTATTTTGAAGTTGGTCACGTGATCTTCTCATATCATGGTCACGTGATCGCTTCATATAAGAGGTGTTATTATTATTTTAATTTTTATTTAAAAAACTACTGAATATATTTTGCTGAATTTTTTTTTATATATTTTATGGAACAATTTGAATATTACCTAAAATTTTCGAAGCAATTTGTGAATTTTAAATCCGCTTAAAAAATGTTTGAAAATTTAGGTCCTGTAGGGCTCAATGTATTTCATTTTTTCAACCCGGGTTGAATCCAAAACTAATTGGGTGATATTATTCATTTATATTCCCATAGGTCCCACAGACCGTCTGAACAACATACTAAAATTTCATTTTGATTAAGTTATTTTTACGGCAGTTATCGTGCTAACGGACGGACAGACAGACAGAATGAACAATGTCATAAACACTTTTCAACTTTGTTGTAAAAAGTTAAAAAAGATACTTTGAGTAATACTTTTGCATTTGAACACCAATAGTCATTTATCTGCTATAAGAATAAATTATTTTTCCGTCCATAACGCTTTGCGAGATTTTGGCGGCGAATTTGGCGAAATGTCGCCAACTTGACGACCTTTTAAATATTACCAAATCAAAGAAAATCTCGCCAAATGGATAAAAATGACGCTAAATCAATGAGAATAATGACTATTTAACGAAAATTCAATTTCTTGGTAAAAAGATAAGTTTCTACTGTATAGCCTATTTTATTAACACTTTACAACAAAGTTGAAAAGTGTTTATGACTTTGTTCATTCTGTCTGTCTGTCTGTCTGTCTGTCTGTCTGTCCGTTAGCACG
Organism: Amaurobius ferox; assembly: GCA_951213105.1. NCBI lineage: Eukaryota > Metazoa > Arthropoda > Arachnida > Araneae > Amaurobiidae > Amaurobius > Amaurobius ferox. The sequence continues at coordinate 19,577,951 of OX578144.1, forward strand.
ATAACTGCCGTAAAAATGACTTTATCAAAATGAAATTTTAGTATGTTGTTCAGACGGTCTGTAGGACCTATGGGAATATAAATAAATAATATCACCCAATTAGTTTTTTATTGAACCCGGGTTGAAAAAATGAAATACATTGAACCCTATGGGACCTAATTTTTCAAACATTTTTTAAGTAAATTTAAAATTCACGAATTGCTTCGAAATTTTTAGAAAATATTCACATTATCCCATAGAATATATAAAAAAAAATTCAGTAAAATATGTTAAGTAGTTTTTTAATTAAAAATTATTTAATATAGGGAAAAAAACAAATTCAATTAAATTCTGACTTTGGGATATCTTCCAGAAAGAAAAGAGAGATATATTATATAATAAATATCTCTCCATTTGTTTAAACGTTTTGCATATGGGAGTGGCTTCACATTTTAAAATAAATTTGGTAGATAACAATTTTTCATTTTTTTAAATTTTATATAACTCTTCATGATAAATTTATTTGATGGCATTTTTAATGCACTTTCCTACGTCCTAGAGAGTTAAAATTTGGTACACAGCTTATTAACACTTTACAACAAAGTTGAAAAGTGTTTATGACTTTGTTCATTCTGTCTGTCTGTCTGTCTGTCTGTCTGTCCGTTAGCACGATAACTGCCGTAAAAATGACTTTATCAAAATGAAATTTTAGTATGTTGTTCAGACGGTCTGTAGGACCTATGGGAATATAAATAAATAATATCACCCAATTAGTTTTTTATTGAACCCGGGTTGAAAAAATGAAATACATTGAACCCTATGGGACCGAATTTTTCAAACATTTTTTAAGTAAATTTAAAATTCACGAATTGCTTCGAAATTTTTCGAAAATATTCACATTATCCCATAGAATATATAAAAAAAAATTCAGTAAAATATGTTAAGTAGTTTTTTAATTAAAAATTATTTAATATAGGGAAAAAAACAAATTCAATTAAATTCTGACTTTGGGATATCTTCCAGAAAGAAAAGAGAGATATATTATGTAATAAATATCTCCCCATTTGTTTAAACGTTTTGCATATGGGAGTGGCTTCACATTTTAAAATAAATTTGGTAGATAACAATTTTTCATTTTTTTAAATTTTATATAACTCTTCATGATAAATTTATTTGATGGCATTTTTAATGCACTTTCCTACGTCCTAGAGAGTTAAAATTTGGTACACAGCTTAAATTTGTTGAAGATTTTATTGGACAAAAATTTGATGGATCTTTAAATATAGATCATACATTTTTTTCGAAATGGCCTGAAAATAATCCCCGTTCACTTCTATAAATCATTGTTGTAATATTGTTAAAAATTCTGATGTGGACAGCACATGTCTTTCCCTGCAGACTCATATTCGTTCTTTTTATTTATTTTTTCTATGACGTCATTTGGATTAATTTCAGTTGTTTTCGATGAAGTTTTTAAATATAATAAATTATCGTAGTATTATGATAGTTTTAAAAATATTACCGTGGAATGTATCGCTTTTCAGATATATTTAAACCAGGCAATTTTTATTTCAATGCCGTCATTTGAATGAAGTTCATGTTTTTCAATGAAGGTTTAATTTTTCAAATATAATAAATTAATGTAGTATTATGATAAGTTTTAAAATATTACCGAGGAATGTATTGCATTTTCGACTGTTTTAAATAAAATTGCATTGAAGTTGGAAAGTGTTTCATAATCAATGCTTTAAGCATGATTGATCTTTCTTGTTTTTACTGTAAAAGTAGTAAATACATTGCATTATATAAGGAAAGTCGTGTGCTGCCTACATCAGATTTCTTTTGGATTAAAAAGGAAATCAGATGGGAATAAATTGTTCATGTAGGTAGTTGCCATCTAAAATATGTTTAGAATCCATTTCATTTATTGGGAAGGTATTATCAGGAGCATCAAGGAAAAATATGTTGTTGTTGTTGAGACCCAGACCGTCCGACCTACCAGAAAGGTGTAAGGTAACTGTATGGACGGCCGGGAAGTGCCACCCAATTTAGACCGGAACCCAGTGGGGGAGGCATCCACAGGGACCGTACCCTCCTTCCCCTACCACCAACCTCTCGGAAGGACTTACGGACCCACATGTTTAACGTGATCGTACTCCGCATGAACACGGCGGCATTTGTGGCAGCGTGCAAACCACGGGGATACCGCACCCGAGATGGCCAACAGCACGCGGCGTTCCGAGGTGGTCACCCACCAAGTACTAACCGCGCCCGATGCTGCTTGACTTCGGTGATCTAACGAGAACCGGTGTTTTCAGCACGGTACGGCCGTTGGCCCAAGGAAAAATATGTGAAGTACCTAATTCGTTCTTAATATATTATTTATTATGAAAAAAAGGGTGACAAACTACGACTTTCGGTATTGACTCAGAGTAGCCTGACGGCCAAGCAAGCAAAGGCAATGGATGTACATCTAAATTATTTATTAACCACATATAAATTATACATCGACTGTTTTTGGAACTAAAAAGATCTGTATACAAAAACAGACATAAGATTGCACTGACCCGTTCCGTGAATGAACTTAAAACTTAGATAGCATGGGGCTTGGTAATACAATGGGAAATTGGGATGCTAGTAGTAAAATAATACGAGTGGCAGGTTTTTACCCAAATTCATCAGAGGACGTCGGCAGACGTCAGAAGGGTACTCTCGTGATTTAGATCCTTTATCTCCCAATTACACCTCTCTGCCAGTCCATTTATCGCAAAATGATCGGTCACACGCTAGACCGTGGATTAAAACAGTGGTCGTTCCTCTTAGAGATCCGGCGAGAGTGGGAATATTCAAACGATTACGCATATGAATTCAGTTTTTACTCACGAGCCGAAACTTTATCCTGTTTTACTACAGGATCACAGAAACTTGTTAGCCGGCCCAGGATTGGTCTACATAACCGAACTAGTAAGAAGTTGTTAATTTAAAGTAAATCATAACTTATAAAGTAAACTGAGTGAAATCATACACAAAGTTTACACAGACCCCACAAAGACAGATTTCAATGAAATAATAATAATTTTAACCTGCCATACATAAATAACATAAAGTATTTTATGGCGCGATTTGAAGTTGTAATTTGAGATTTTGGGAATTACATATCTTTTGGGCAGAACTGAACACGCATCAAATGTTTGAGGTGATGGATGTGTGTAGATGAGTGTGTGAATAATATTGTTTGTGAAACAAATTAGGCTAATCAAACGGAATTTTTGTTTGATTGCTACGGTTAGTGTTAATATAATATTCAAGAATCGCCACTGCTTTATAAATTCATATATTAAAATAATGATAATCATTTTCAATAAACAATTATCTTATAGATTTAATTTTACTCTGCCGAAAGGAATGAAACTTTCTAAACTCTGGACTGTACTCATTTCAAGGTAGTGTAAGTTTTTCAAATGATTTGTCTAAAAATATATAAAATCTAAATTATATGAGCAAGTAGTATATATATATTTCTGCATGCATTTTGTTTCTTTCTCTTATATAAATTGAATTAGTATATATTCCGTTTTTCAAATAAAATAGAAGCTTACATATATTTGCTTCAATTTTCAAAATTTTCAAATAATTACTTTTTACTTGGTAATTCGTTTTTCTATTGTTATGAAAATTCCCGTAAACGGGAAAGTTTGCTAAAATGGGTTATCTTATCAAAACTGATTGCGTGGCGATTTCTTATGAAAAATTCCGCAGAAAACAATTATTTGCTAAATGCAGATATGCATACTTTATTTTTCATTTCAATTTTTTGAAATCTTTCGGGCTATAATGTAACTTCTATTATTTTTAATTTTTAAGAAAATCTAATGGGCACCAGACTAAACCCGACTATAGATTTTATGTCCATTTTCGATCTAACCAATTGGAAATTTCAGGAATATCTGACAGTTTTTTAGTTATAGTTTATGCATACATACTCACATTACATTTCAATTGCAGGGATAGGTACATTAGTATCTGCTCCTTGCGCCGGTTGGCTGTGTTTGGAACTTTCGGATTCATATATTTTCTAGCAATCCCAATACTTAGCGCTTTGGTATATTTTATGTTATTGGACTGCCATTAATTGGCATTGGAAAGGATCTTTGTTGTTTATGCCTATTGCCTATACCAATATAGTACACGTTACTTTTAATTTTTCACATCGCATCTTTAAATTGTTGCAGTTTCCTTTTCCTGATAATTATTGAAATTACAATGCCAGAAAACGATAAGAAAGATGTTAATAATATCGTTTGCAAGTATTGTGAGCGAATGTTTACTCGACGGACGAACATGTATGCTCATATAAGGAAATTTCATCCTGGGGAAAAAATAGATTTTCAACAGAAAGCAACGAACATTTGTTGTTTATGTGATTGTCAGTGCTTATCAATGGCAGCTCTTATTGAACACATACAAGTTAAACATGGGGATGTTAAATTGTCATTTACTAAAAAATTGTTTTATAGTGTAAAAGATTTTGAAAAATGGAAATTAAATACAGAAGAAGAAACTCAAAGTCATCTGCTTCATCTTACATAGAAAATATTTTTTTTTTAAATAGAAAATTATATTCTAATTTATTTATCCACTTGTACCAAATTAAAATACAAAATGTATTTTCAATATAATGTTATTTGTGTTGGATACTTGCTAATGATAATAATGCTTAAAAATCAGACAAATAATGTGTTGTTTTGGATACTGAAAATGTGCTGCTATTAGAGCATAACTAAACACTATAAAATATTTAAATATTTTAAAATACATAAAAATATGGAATATTATAAATTCTTCAAATAGATTTAAAAGTCCCAAAATGTCGGTTTTGAATATTTTCTGGGTTTTTACATTTTGTATAATCTTATTACATTCTTTAACATTAATTTTTGAGTTTAGAATTTTAGTGGATATAGTACAACTAAATAATTGTTTAATTCGGTGGTGTGCTATTCTATCATACATATTAAACTAAAGAAAAAAAAATTAATATTTTTAAACTGATTTAAACAGGGACTGGGAAGAATATTTCAATAATATATCATAGATGGCGCCACTGAACACTTTATTAAATATATTCTTATTAAAAATATAATAGCAATATAATTTTGAAAGTAAAACACAGAAATTCCAAGATACATTACACACAAACATTTACATGCAACTATTATAAACTACTCTGTGAACGAACTTTTTAATTAAAGAAATTCATTACAATCCGGAAAATAGCATTTATACAATCTCCAAATAAGCAACGTGGAGTCGACATTAAAATTTCAGAAGCTGATTCTAGAAATTTTGTTTTATTGCATTCATTTTTATTTTTGTTAGGAATATCTGAAAGATGAACAATCACGTACTATGGAAAGTTCAAAATTTTTCTTAGTGTATACATTGTGTACTTAGGGTATACATTACAGTAAAGTAGTCAAAACATACATCGCTAAATGAACGATTTTGTGCCAAATATGTTTTCCTGCAAAAGTTTTTCCTTCCAACTCCATGAGCATGCGCAGTATAGGTTTTCATATCGGCCACAGCCAACCAGCGCAGGGAGCAGCAGTCATAAACAGTCATAAACAGTTCTTCTGGTAAGTTCATTGGGAACACGCAAAGCCGGCTCAGGATCAACAAAAGGAGTACAAGAACCTTTTCTAGTCAATTCATTAGCCAACTCATTTCCTGGAAGATTCTGTTCCTGTGATTCGGAGCATAGACTCCGAGGTGGTAGGACGCACGAAATGAGCGCTCCCGCGACAGATAGCGAAGCCCAGGTAACGCCTGGGCATGTTAGTATTGAAAGTGATGTGAATCCAAGCAGTGAGTGTGAAGTTGTCATGGACATTTCCCAGAGTGACTTTAATATTACTGCACCGACTAGAAAGCACACGACCGAAGAACTGATCAAACTTAAGCAAGTTGTTACTGAACTCGAAAACGACCTAATCTGCCGGCAACAAGCCAAAAAGAGCACGTCGGACAAAGTTGACTTCGCCAAGTTCAAGACAAGGCTGGAACGACTGGAAGCAGAGCTGATCGAGATGGCGGACGAGCTGGGCTGCGGTGGTAAATATAATTTATCTATACCCCCCCCCCCCCACCATCGTTGAGGATTCGGCTTTTAGAGCCACTGATTTAAATTCTGTAAACTCTAACAAAAGTAATACTGTTTCTCAAACTTCTGCAAATAATTCGGAAAGTAATTCAACTCAAATTATAGCTAATAATTCTACCAAAACTAACTTAGATCAGGCCGCCCACGAGGCCGCCAAGCAAATTGGAAACCTAAGCCTAAATGCTGCTAGCACTTCAAAAAATGTTAATTACAATAGTGAACTAAATAATAATGCTAAACGTAGAGCTACCAACGAGTATTATACTCCCAGAACCTACGTGGATGACGAAGGATTCACCCACAAAATTTCAAAATCTTCTAGACACACAGTAAATAATGCTGATTCAGAGCCGGCCAATAGAAATGCTCCATTGACCGGACTCGGTAAGGACGGACCCTCGGCAAATATGCCGACTCCCTCGCCTCCCACCACGCCTCCGCTTTTGATCAGTGCCTCTCAACCAGATTGGCCTTCAATTCTGTTTAACCTGAAAAGGTTTGCACCAAAAATTGTTCCGGTCCTTGACCGACAATTTTTCAAGGTGCACGTCAAAAGCGATGACGAATTCAGAAACTGCACCAACTATCTAAAGAAAACTGGTGTTCAGTTCAAAACCTATTCCTTAAAAGAAGACCTTCCTGTTAAGGTCGTCATCAGAGGGCTTCCCGTGGTGACGGATGTCAAACTTATTTCAAAAGCAATGGAAGCAATGGGCTTCACCATACTAAATAATTATAGAATGACCAAGAGAGGGACCAGACAGCCCCTCCCTCTCTACTACCTCCAGTTAGCCCCCGGGACTAACCCGGAAGAACTATATGAAATTAACATGCTCTTGGGCACGGAAGTGCGACTGGAGCCGTACGCTGGGCGCAAAGGCTTCGCAAGCCAGTGCTATTCCTGCAATGGATATTTCCATAGCAGTTTAGCCTGTAACTTGCCGAAGCGATGCGTCAAGTGCGCCGGCCCACATGCCGCCAGTGACTGTAAGGCTGAATTTCTATACTGCTGCAACTGCAGCGGCCAGCACGCAGCCAACTGGCGCGGTTGCCCGAAAAACCCGGGCAACGCGTCCCTGACCAAAGGCAATAGGGCCCCCCAAAATAGAACAAAAATTAACTCTCGCCCCCCCCCCCCCAGGAAACAACCCTGGGAACTTTAACCGTCCTTACCGGCCCGCTGGCATCAAGCCCAACGTAAGCTATTCTACCATCGCTTCTGGCACTCCACAGGAATTAACCAACCCTCCTACCAAAAACTCCGGACAAATTGCTGAGGCTCAGTCGGTCCCAGATGTCGCAAATCCAAATTCAAAAACTCCAGTTGATAGTAATACTATCAACTACACCGACTTCCTATTAACTCTCCTTGCCATGAGAACTACTCATGACAAGGATTTATTACTAGCCGCTTTCGAGCGAGCTCTTCCTGCGCTGCGTGAAGCGACCACGCAAATAGACTTAGTATGGACTCTCTACCGGAGCTATAACGCTCTGGCTAGATAAGTCCCCCCCCCCACCGTTCTTCCTGGCTGTCGCCATGTTCTCTCTTTCGGCATCCCATACCTTGCAGTCTCTCAAAGTCGGCTTTTGGAACGCCAATGGAGTGCGTTCCAGACTCGATGAGATGCGTGATTATGTTGTAGATGAAAACTTTGATATTTTCATGGTGAATGAGACCCACCTCACCCCCCCCGCCTCCCCAGGAATCTGTAATTACACAGGTTATTTCTCATATAGAATGAGAGCTGGGGCGGCGGTGAGGGGTGGCGTCAACGGCGGCACTGCACTCTATGTTAAAAACAACATTCCTCATCATAGGTTAAGTGTCCCGGCCTTCACGAAGCTTGAGGCCACAGCTATTCAAGTCACTATTCCAAATTTGGTCCCGATTGCACTTGCTTCAGTGTATATCCCTCCTGATAATAATACTAGATTACCTTCTTCGGAGCTTGAAGCACTTTTAGGACTTAGCAGTAACATTATCATCGCTGGTGACCTAAATTCTCGCCATGTTTCCTGGGACATAGCTTCGAATGGAAAAGGCAGAGATCTAAAACGACTGGCTCAGTGCGCCAACTTTAGGATCGTAGCTCCACCCACTCCTACTCACTTCTTTACAGGAAGGACCCCAACCATAATTGATCTGGCTCTTTTCAGAAATATTCCATTCAATCATACGATCAGTGTCGATAATAAATTGACGTCTGATCACCTTCCTGTAATACTCACCCTTAATATTGGTAACATCTCTTTAGACCACCCGGTGGAGCTATACACAAATTGGGACGATTTTCGTCACCTTCTTAATACTAAAAGTACTGCCCCCCCTCTCAAAATTACCAGCACGGACGATATTGAAAATAGCGTCCAAGATTTTAATCACTTACTGCTAGAGGCATATGCTGCAGCCTCGAAACCAAATCGTTCACGTGTGAACTATCACTCACTCCCGAGTGAAATTAAAGTCAAAATTAGGCAGCGTAACCGTGTGCGGAGAGATTGGCAGCGCAGTAGGTATCCCCCTTTGCAAGCGCAACTCCGCCACCTTCATAGCGAGGTCAAGTCTATGATTCGAACTCACACCCAGCAACGCTGGCGTACTCACCTTGAGGGACTTACACCCACGAATCACAGTCTCTGGCGAACAGCTAAAAACATGAGAACCACGAAAACTTCAATTCCGCCCATTAATGGCTTACATTCTCTCGCCCAGACTGCGGAGGAAAAAGCTAATGCTATTGCAGATAGCTTGGAACTCCAATTCACTCCACACGAAGACCCAAACTTCAGCCATATTTACACAAGCACTTTACACGATTACCAACAGACCAATCAGAATGCTCTAAATGTACAAGCACCAAACGACCTTGAGTCCATACACTTGGCTGAAGTACACAACATCATACGGAGCTTCAAAGTAAAGAAATCACCTGGCTCTGATAAAATCAGCAACAGAATGCTGAAAAATCTCCCTGTTTTTTATGAGTGCTGGCTCACCGTGCTCCTTAATCATATGTTAGAACTTCGATACTTTCCCCAGAGTTGGAAGACTGCTGACGTCATCCCTCTCTTCAAAAACGGTCAAAATCCAAATTCTGCTGATAGCTACAAACCAATCAGCCTTCTATCTAGCCTTTCCAAAATTTTTGAGTTAGTGTTGCTTAGACGTTTGACTAGTTTCTGCAGATCGAAAGACATTTTAATTCCTGAACAGCACGGCTTTCGATCTGATTATTCCACGCATTCCCAACTCATGCGTGTAGTTGAAACTATTCACAAAAACTCTACCAACAAGCAGTATACCAGCATAGTATTTTTTGATATCAGTAAAGCTTTTGATAAAGCCTTTATCCCTGGTCTGATCACCAAGCTGGTCCGACTTGGTATTTCGACACAACTTTTGACTCTCATCAACTCGTATCTTGCTAAACGTTCTTTCCGCGTACGAGTTGAACATTCTTACTCTTCTCTTCGGCCAATCAGAGCCGGGGTCCCACAGGGCGGAAATTTAAGCCCTCTTCTATTTAATCTTTATATCAACGACATACCCAAAAACCCTTACATCAGGCTGGCCATCTTTGCCGATGACACAGCCCTGATGGCAAGAAGCTCCAAACCACACCACACTATTAACACACTCCAAAGATACATAAAGAATAGTATTGAGCACTGGCTCGTGAACTGGAGAATAAAAATCAATCCGACCAAGAGTGCAGTTGTCATTTTTCGACCGAACTACCGAGAACTTAGCATCAGTAACTTTTCCCTTAAAATTTTCAATGATCCGATCCCCTTTTCACAGTCAGCAAAGTATTTGGGAGTCACTTTGGACTCCAAATTACTGTTCTCTGAGCACATCATAAACAAAACTGCATCTGCTAACAAAACTTTTGTAGCCCTCCTCCCACTTCTCGGTAGAAAATCTCACTTGTCCCTTTACAATAAACTGCTCATCTACAAACAAATCATCGCACCTGCGTTTCTGTATGCCTGTCCTGTATGGGGTTCGGCTGCGAAAACGCACATCGAGAAACTGCAAGTGTTTCAAAATAAAGTCTTGCGCTGTATTGTTAATGCGCCCTGGTTTGTCCAGAACGAGGTGATTCACCATGATCTTAAAGTCCCACACGTTGCTGGGCACATTCGGACCACTTCTCAAAAATTTTTCAGGAAGAATACTAGCAAACCCTGCCTGAGAGGCGTCGATAGTAGCTACGACACTTCCACGACCTCCTATCTTGGGAAAAGAAGGCCTAGACACCTTCTTACAGGGCCTGCGGTGCCTCCGTGGAAGCGCCCCAGATATTCTGCGCCCCAGGCAGGCGTTTCCTAACCCTAGTACGCCGGCAGACGTTGAAGTCGCACCTTTCCACTCTGGAGCTGCCTCGGCAGACCCAGAGTGAAATGGAGCGTTCTGATTCGTCCTCCCCGGTGTACCCTCAATCCCTTTGATCTTGCATTGCCCGCGCCTTTGATGCCAGCCCGGTCACATCGAAAATCAGAGACTGCTCTGATACTACTTGTAAATAAAATTAACTGTACTAAATTAATGTTTATATAATTATAACTGTAAATTTAATGTATTGTGTGCCTGAAAACGGCCTTCTTTTTTCACAACGAGCGACGGAATTGTAAATATTGTAAATATTGTTAATTGTAATAATCATAAACTGTACTATTATACCCCTTACAACTTTAACCTCTAACTTAAAGTATTACTAAATTATAAACTAAATTACAAATTATCTATACTTACTACTTATATTAAGCATAACTTGAACTTATTTCTGCACTAAACTTAAATTGTAAAAACTTATTAAACTTAGAAATCGTCAGCGAGCATTTTCTATTGGTCACCAGCCCTTGGCCCCGCCCTCCCCTTCTCTTGCACCCACAGCAGCTCAGTACTCAGTCATTCAAGAGACAGCCACTCCAAGATGCAGGCGACAATTAACACCAAGTCGCCACTGGACTCTACAAAGCACCCAACTACAATGATGAGTGCATATTGCTATTCTACATACAACAAAATTCACCAACAGTGGACATTCTTATCTTCGATGTGGGCGTAAGGGACCTTCGGTCCCATGGAAGCCCGTAATGAAGCGTCTTGGCTTGGCTTTCCTGGAATGCCCGAATGTCCAGGCACCCAGTATAGGATGACTTTGTTATTGCCAGAAATTTTACAAAGTGCATTATAGCACTCCCAGACGAGGGAAGACGTCATAGTAGACTTCCCTATAAGAGCAGCTTGACTATCAGAACAGATAAGTATTTGGTTTTATACATTCATACATTTATATGTATGTGTTGTAATATGTTATACAATACATACATATGAATATAAAAATGCTTTATTGGGAAGAAAATTGCTTAAATGCAACATTGCTGAGTTCTCAGGGCCAAGGGTACTTACAGGTAAGGATAAAAGCTAGTTCAAATAATTATACAAAATGTGAATGGGGTAAGAGATATAGGTGTATCAATAATTTCGGGTTTCCGGGATTTGATTACTTTATCCAATGTAGAAAACGGCCCCGTTGAGAATGCGATCGTAATTTATGTAAATTAGTTGAGTATTTATCGTTCGCGGGCGTATCTATTGTTATCTTTGAACTATAGACAGTGCCTGATAAAAGTATGATCCCTAAAAAATGACTGCTTAAAAATATTCGCTAGCTGCTAGCTCCTCTTCTGGTAAATGTTTAAGCATGTTTTAAATATAGATTAGAAGGAATATAAAATAAAATGTTAAAGTTTGAATAAATATTTTACGACTGTTTTTTATATATATGAATTACAATTAATAACATGTCAATACGCCTCTGTTAAATATCACGCTTGAATGTTGTTAATTTATATTTGAATTTTATTCAAAAATTCTCGAAAATAAAAATAATTAAATTTGCTTAAAATGCTAGAAATGTTAGAAACATAGAATATATCCGGTATATACACTCTTTTGTCAAAAATAAACGAAACACCACTAAAAATTAATCTGATCATTTCGAAATTTTGCATGCAAATTCCTTTATACCAAGTATGCAAATGATTAAATTTGCAAGGCTAATGAGTATTAACTTCGGTTTCTACTGTGCAACTAGCATCCTATAAAACAGGTTAAAAATGTGGACGGTTTATCTTTGCTCGTTATCAGCGTTGCAGTTCCGTGGAGACACAACTAATTCTGGCGTTACGACGTTACCGAAGCCCTTATAAGTAATTAGACGAGATCGAATGTGCTCGTATAGTCGGGATGGCGTGAAGCTGTCTGGTCATATCGAGCAATAAGTCGTCACCTGCACCAAAGGGAAACTGCTGTGTAAAGGTGCTGCCAGCAATGGTTGCTGAAAGGAACTCATTAGCAGAATGACGGCTCTGGAAGGCCAAGGTGCATGACTGCGAGCCAAGATCGGATGATTGTGCGATAGGCCAGAACTGGTCCTACTGCATCGTTGTCCGCCATCCAACGTGCTACAGCCTCTTCCATACCACCCGCGGTACCTTCCATCATCTAACGGCGCTTGGCTAAGGTGGGATTACGCTCACGACGAACTTTAAGACGTCTGCCCATAACCCCACAACATGGATAGAGTCGTTTGGAGTGGTGCCATGCCGAACACCATGGTTGCCAGCAGACTGGCATCGCATAGTGCTCAGCGATGAATCACGCTTCAATCTTTCAGCAGATGGCCATCAAGTACGTGTGTGGAGGCGCCAGGGCCAGCGGTTCTAATCATCCTTTGTTTTACACAGGCACACAGCCAGGGCGCGGTAGCCCAGTGGTTAGCGTGCGGAAGTTGCACTCGGTAGTTCCGGGCTCGTTTCCCTCCACTGCCAAAACTGCCGCAGTGTTCACACGGAGTACGATCACGTTAAACATGTGGGTTGGTAAGTCCTTCCGAGAGGTTAGTGGTATGGGAAGGAGAGCACAGTCCCAGTGGATGCCTTCCCCACTGGGTTCCGGTCTAAATTGGGTGGTACTTCCCGGCCGTCCAAACAGTTAACTTACACCTTTCTGGTAGCTCCGGACGTCCAAATGGTTGCTCAAGTCCTCGGACGAGTCTGGCGGTATGGTTCTTCAACACCTTTCTGGAGGTCGGACGTTCTGGGTCTCAACAGAAACAGCACGCACACAGTCATTACCCTTGTTGTGATGGTGTGGGGTGCTATCTCTTACGACAGCAGGTTTCCGCTAGTCAGTACAACTTTAACAGCTCAACGATATGTTGAAGAAATCCTGTGGCCGTTTGCGTTACCCTTTATAGCACCTCCATCTGGGCCATTTTACAATAAGATAATGCCACGCCACTTACGGTTCGTGTATCTGTTGTCTGTCTCCGTGCTGTTGATACTGTTCCTTGGCCAGCAAGGTCACCAGACTTTTCACCAATCGAGTATGTATGGGACATTTTAGGCCGCCAGATTCGGGCACCACGAAATGTAGCAGATCTGGCGCAACAATTGAGGAACGTCTGGCAGAATGTATCGCAGAATGACATTAGGAACTTTATCACTCCTTACCTAGACGTATACAAGCATGTATTGTCGCCAAGGGGGGTTTCACCAATTACTGATTTGAAAATTCAATGTGCAATTGCTAACCATTGATGGGTCCTGAGGCCTTGATTTCGTAATCATTTCATTATCCATATATGAGCTGTACGCATATGTAATTTCAATAAAAGCAGCCAGTTGCTTCATGGTGCTTCGTTTTTTTTGCGAAAGTGTGTATAATATTTACAAAATAACGAAGTAAATGGCAGTTGCTTTAAATTAACACTGCCGGCATTTTAAGCAATCCTATAAAGTGTATTTTCCTATCGCGCTAAACAAAATTTAACACTTTTCTCCATAGCAAATGTTGTCTGAACAATATGGTGTGCGATTATTTGTTCAGACAATTTCAATAAGAAGCAGCCTTATTTGGCGTTGCTTTCTACATTTCTTTTTGTGGTTCATATAATTTTTACCAATGTTGTCTGGATAGTACGGTGTGCGATTATTTGTTCAGTCGATTTTAATTAACAACAGCTTTTTTTGGCGCTGTTTTCTCGATTTCTTGAAACTCATACATTTTATGCAGCAATCCGATGCTGGCCAGTGTGCATCGTGAATAAGGTCCCTAGTCGTAAAGACTTTTACCTCCGATATGAAAACAGTATGTGCATTCTTGACATTATTTGAGTTATAGGTATGAAAACACAAAAATACAAAAAAGAATAAAAAAAGACTGCAGTAAAAAAGCTGCAGAACCTTCCAAAAAAGGAAGGGAATCGAACAAAATCATATATTATATAATATATACTTTTAAAATGTTATCGGTACATATGGACAATATGCAAACGTATATTTTTAGCAATTTATTAATCATTAGAGGAGAGAGAATAATGTTATCCATTTTAGGCTTAACTAAGCGCTGTCCAAATGGCTGCCGTTGAAAAATTTTTTCTATGACTCGAACTATAAAAGAAAAATTAAATGAATTTAGAATTGAAATGATAGAATTTGTGCTAATATGAAATTCACACCGAAAAGTTATTTATATTTCCGTATTTCTCCTTAGCCACTTTAGCACCTCCAGAAACAGTGATTGAGAATGAGACCATCTGCTTCAAAATTTGTCCTCTTTATTTCATATTTATTGCAAAGGAACAAACACTATTTCAATGCCCCAAGAAAACTTCGAATGCTAAAAATGGACGTTGATAAAATGTGGGCGTGGTCTTATAACACAATTTAAAGCCCCACTCTTTATTTTCTATAATTGAACATAATTGCAAGGGCAATTTGTTTAATTTCTTACAGGTGGCAGGGCCGAATTAATCCTTGTCTTGGCTCCTGCATTCAAAAATAAATTATGGGATATCTTTGACATTTAGTATTCGATTTTAGTATTTATTTTATTGCCTGAATTTCCGGTCTATAGAATAGAATCTGTTTGCAGATTTTGATAAAAAAATGTTTAATCTTTTTTATTTTTGCATAATCTCCAAAAACATTTTAATTTTAATTTTAGGCGTTCTATAGCACGTGGATCAGTGCTGTTTTGCATAGGGTTCAGTAGTTAAATTTTCATAGAAAAATTTATATGAGGTTACTAGAAAATTTCTAGAAAACTATGGAATTCCATATAATTTTCTAGTAACATTCCACTGTTTTTTCTAGTAACATTTCACGGATTTTTCTAGTATCTATTAGATAAAGTCCTACTAATAAATACTAGAAAATTCTTCGGAATGTTACAAAAAATTATATGGAATCCCAATTTCTTAGAAATTTTCTAGTAATCTTATATATTTTTTACAATGATATACAAAATGCAAAATTGTAAAATTAAAAAAATTACTTAGTCCTGCTAATACTTTTCATCTTACATAAGAGCTAAAAAGTTTTTGAAGTCTAACCATAATATTTATCACACCTTTTCATTTTTTCACCTTTACATTTTTTATTAAATTTTAGCTAGGGGATAATGTTTTGCTGTTTATTATGAGGCATTAGTGTTTCCTGAAATCGATGAAGATGTTTCCACAGTCACAAAACTGACCAATTAGTGACGTGCTCAGTTAGAATTGCTCTTCTATTTGCAGATAACGGCCTCTATGGACCGGTTTCGTGTTTATTACTCGCTGTTCAACATGGAGTAGCCGATGTCTGCAATGGAAACTTTCAATGTACTACAAATTTGCTAACCTCGATAGGAACTGATATATTCAGTTCTACCACGTTGCTGGTTTTAAATTTCTTCAAAATTCAGCTCAATTTATATGGTGATGCAATGGATAAGTTCAAAGTCACAGAGTTCCGATATAAGGGACGTTCCCGATTTCCTTATTTTCACATTAAAAATGAATATTTTTCAAAAAAAATTTTAATATGTATCGTCTTTAAATATTTCGCATTAATGTTCCACAAAAGAATTTCAGATGGAATTTCGGAGCGCTTCCGCTGGGTCCCGCGCATCACCAGTACATTGATTAGTGGACCTGCAGTTTAAATGCAATTTTAGGCTAGTCTTCGCACTACGTCCAGGGCATGAGTGCATACTTACCCCTGGCTAAAGAGCCAAAATTTAACTTGGGCTAACAAATAGAATATGAAAGTAGGAAATATTGCGTAGAGTAAAAGTTTAACATATAATTATCAATCCAGTCGACGCAGTCAACCCACATTTAAAATAGTAAATACTGTGTTTAAAAATGCAGTGTAGGGGTAGGAGTCGAAATGGCGAATAATTTACTAGATATGAGTAGGCCTTTAGTAAATTTTTTAATTTCTCTTATTGTATTACTTATGTAGTTCCGTGTATGCAAGTTAAGTTTAGTGCTGTTAAGCCAGTTGGTTGTGCGTTTCTCACCAGTCCTCATACTTGTCTTCTGAGACCACCAAGTGATGGGATCCGCAATGTGGCTTAATTAAGTTCTTAAACACTTTATTGATCACGACTTGGTCTTTTCATAATTATCTAAAATTGAATTATTGGTTTGTTTGTTTTTTCATGCTCAAATATTTTTAAATTAAAATTTTACTTGTACTTATTGTGAAAACTTCTTTATGACAACCATTGTTATCAAAGCAATTCTCGAGATTCTTAAAATGTGAAGACACACATTAGATGTTTCAAGTTCTACTAATACAAACGTTTTTTCCCGATACCTTTTCTGACAACTTTCCACTTTCTTAGGAAAAAGTTTTTCCCACAAGATTTTTTAACAGTTATTGATAGTTGAAGCTAAGGTGTCTTATGCCTTAGAATTGCTCATTTTCCACACGTCACTGGCCCAGGAAGACTTATAACAATTTCCAATGTCAGTTTCTCTTTCAAATGTCCTGTTTCAAAGTGAGTAATATGATTTAAAATATTGTGACATCCAAGTAAAAATGAAGTCAATTAGTCCTTTTGTACACTTGTAACATCTCATACTATAAAAATTTAATTCTCCCTCTCTCACCAGTGACCGTAAATAGTTTCCGAAAGCAAAACGGAATTTTCCATTACCGTGAAATATTTAAGTTATATTACAACTTATTTCTCCGTCCAAAACGCTTGGCGAGATTTTAGCGACGAATTTGGTGGGATGTCGCCAACTTGGCGACTTTCTTCAATGTTGCTAAATTAACAAAAACTCGCTAAATGGATAAAAATGGCACTAAATCAATGAAAATGACGACACATTGACGAAAATTCAATATCTTGGAAAGAACATAAATATCTACTATAATAATAATCTATTTTTTTTACTGTAAAAGTAGTAAATTCATTGCATTATATAAGGAAAGTCATGTGCTGCCCACATCAGATTTTTTTCAATCTAGCTAAGTAGCAAATATTTTAAAGTTTTTTTATAAATCCACTTTCTAGTAGAAACATTCATCATTATCGAGTATATTATACCTAGAAAAAATTTCCTGAGCTAAAATCGTATAAAATATTTGTTTATTACCAAATAACTAGCTGTCCTGTTTAGTCTTCAAACTTTCTGTAGTATAAAGAAACCCAGCTGACAGAACTAATATAGTATCATACATTTTGCACGGTATGATTAGAAAATGTATGTGTTTCCTCATACGATTGTATACAACTAACCATATAATAGGATGACTTTACAAATGTTAAAATGTGACATGGCACATCATGGAATAAAATAAATAATTTTTTATCTTACTAAACACTAATCTTTTAGGCTGCCAAATAAAATGTATTTTAAATATTTTATATAGATAGATCTGAAATTTAATAATGTTACATGAAAATATACATTTTTAGTCATATAGACAAAAGAGATGCACTAAAAGTAGCAAGACGATTTTCAGAGTCCACTTCGATAGTAAGAGCTTACAATTCCGTTCTAGTATCTCAATGGTAGAACATCGGCAGGCCAGTACGAAGATCGGTCGCTGGATTTCCGTTTGAGTACAGAGAAGTTATTTACATATTATGTTAATGAAGCAAGTACTAGGTGACAGTTTAAAGTTATAATGTACTTACTTAAAGCTAATGTACATAATCAATCCTGTATATTTGCAAATAAAATTAATTATGCATAAAATTGAATTATGTACGTATTAATATCTCGGCCTCTAATGTTACGTTCTTTTCGGTGACCAGAAAAGTAAGTGGAAATTTGATATAACAGTTACATAAAGTGTGTTTTATTATTTATAAGAATCTTATTATTAACACTTTACAACAAAGTTAAAAAGTGTTTATGACTTTGTTCATTCTGTCTGTCTGTCTGTCTGTCCGTTAGCACGATAACTGCCGTAATAATGGCTTAATCAAAATGAAATTTTAGTATGTTGTTCGGACGGGCTGTAGGACCTATGGGAATATAAATGAATAATATCACCCAATTAGTTTTGGATTGAACCCGGGTTGAAAAAATGAAATACATTGAGCTCTATGGGGCCTAATTCTTCAAACATTTTTTAAGCGGATTTAAAATTCACAAATTGCTTCGAAAATTTTAGGTAATATTCAAATTGTTCCATAAAATATATAAAAAAAATTCAGCGAAATATATTCAGTAGTTTTTTAAATAAAAATTAAAATAATAATTACACCTCTTATATGAAACGATCACGTGACCATGATATGAAACGACCACATGACCCACTTCAAAATGATATATGGCATCCATCTTGTTTTAAAATCGTGATTTTTTTAAGTTCTTTTTAATTCATATTGCGTGTTGTATCCGTCCTAAAACTACTTTATTTTTGCTTAAATTCTGTGCATCTACATACTGAAACAACGCAATGACAATATATTTGAGTTTAAATGCTCATCCAAATTTGATTATTTCTACAACTAAGCCTATTTTTCACCTATGTAAAATGTAAACAGCAAAATATGTAGAATGAGTTGTATTAGAATCACTGTATTTCTTTAACACAAAATAATTTAGTCCATGGAGTCTGCATGGCTGATATGAATGAAATATTAATTGATTTTATAAAGATAAGGACGATTTTTTTCGATGAAGTTTCAAGCATAGAGTTTAATTACTTGTAGCTCCATGGTCTTAATTTTTAAATAAAATAAATTATTATAGTAATGTGATGAATGAAATGAATGGGAGAAAGTTATGAATGAAATCCTGTTTTTATAGAGAGATCCAGGCGTGTTATTTTTTCTATGACGTCATTTGAATTAATTTCAGTTGTTTTCGATGAAGTTTTCAAATTTAATAAATTGTCGTAGTATTATGATAGTTTTAAAAATATTACCGTGGAATGTATCGCATTTTAGAGATATTTAAACCAGGCAATTTATATTTCAATGCCGTCATTTGAATGAAGTTCATTTTTTTCAATGGATGTTTAAGTTTTCAAATATAATAAATTAATGTAGCATTGTGATAAGTTTTAAAATATTACCGAGGAATGTATTGCAGTTTCGACTTTTTTAAATAAAATTGCATTGAAGTTGGAAAGTGTTTCATAATCAATGCTTTAAGAATGATTGATCTTTCTTGTATGTATTTAATATTTTTCAATTCATTTTATAGTTTATCTCTTTCATTAAAATATTTGCTACTGATCTTCAAATGCTCTGTATGCTTTGAGATTTTACTGACACTAGAGCCATTAATTTGATACGTTTTTGACAACTTTGAAGTTGTTTGGAAAAAATAAGTTTGCCCACTTCAAGAGATGGCAACTGTTATTGATCGGTAAAGCTAAGTTGTCTTAACTCTTCACACTACACATTTTCCACGCGTCACTGGTTCTGTTGCAAACGCTTTTCTTTTTTACTTTTTCGATGTTCTGATTCAGTGTGAGAACTTCAATTTCAAATATTGTGATAAGGAGGCCGAAATAAAAGCAATGGGCCAGTTTGAATCCTTTTAAATTCGTATGAAAATATTTACCTGGATACAATCAAAAGTTTGAACTTATTTTATTAATGATTTATTCAATAGATTTATACAATTTATAAAGATTAATTTATGTATTTACACAATTTATTTATTTTGCAATATATTAATTACTAGCAAGTACGAACTAGCAAATATTACTAGCAATTGATATCATTAATTGCAACGTATCAATGATTACAAACAACGATTATCATTAATTACAAATTCTAGTAGTATTCTAACTAAATGATATAGTCCTTCAAAAGTTCTAGTAAAATAATTAATAATTAATTTAATTCCTCTAGAAATACATATATACATTTCTGTTTTCGCTATTCAAAATTATCTTAATGGGACGATCGGCAGAATAAAATATTCTGATCCTGTTTGAAAACAAATTTACAAAAAATATGAAGCTTGGTCAACGTACACTAAAACGCTAGAAGATATATACTTGTACGTTTTTATCCCGTTTTAAAACTCAATAAAACACGTGCCAACGGCCCTACCTTGCCGAAAACATCGGTTCTCGTTAGATCACCGAAGTCAAGCAGCATCGGGCGTGGTTAGTAATTGGGTGGGTGACCACCTGGGAACACCGCGTGCTGTTGGCACATTTCGGGCGCGGTAGCCCGGTGGTTTGCGCGCTGAATTTGCACGCTGCCACAACTGCCGCCGTGTTCGTGCGGAGTACGATCACGTTAAACATGTAGGTCCATAAGTCCTTCCGAGTGGTTGGTGATAGGGGAAGGAGGGTAGGGTCCCTGTGGATGCCTCCCCCACTGGGTTCCGGTCTAATTTGGGTGGAACTTCCCGGCCGTCCAAACAGTTACCTTACACCTTTCTGGTAGGTCGGACGGTCTGAGTCTCAACAACAAAAAGTCAAACACAATAGAAAATATATGTGCTTGTAAGATATTTGTCATATGAAAGAAACTTAAGAAATTGAGAAGATCAACAATTTCCGTAATCTCATATCCCAATTAAAAATATATAATACCGTACCGTTTACTTAGGAAATTTATATATATATACTCGTATATATATATATATATATATATATATATATATATATATATATAAATTTTGGATCGATATATTTAACATAGATCGTATACATTAAAAAAAATCGTCTTAAAAATATAAATCCATTTGATTTAGTCCTATCGCTAAGCAATAATATATAAATTTCATCAAATAATTTGTTGTAAAAAAAAAAGAAAATGTCGTCTTGGCTATTTGATGGAGAAACATGAAAGATCAATCATGCATAAATCATTGATTATGAAACACTTTCCAATTGAAATGGCTTTTCATTTAAACATCTCCAAAATGCAATACATTCAGTACTGATATATTTTAAATTATTATAGTATTACACTAATTTATTATACTTGGAAATTTAAAACTTCGGCAAAAAAGTCAATGCTATAAATCGTCTGCTTCTCTATGTAAAATCAAGGAATATTTCATTCATCTCACTTATATTCCACATTCCAAAACTAAATAATTTTGACGGGGAAAAAATTCTGCAATTCTTATACAACTCATCTTGCAATCGCTTGATTTGTTTACATTCTGTAGGCTATAAAAATTAGGCTTCGTTGTAGGAATAAAAGTTTAATGATAATTTAAAATAAAAAATATTGTAATTGCGGATAATATGAAAAAATAAAGCGGTTTTATGGCGAATGCAGTACTAAATATAAATTTAAACGGTATTTAACATTACGATTTTCACATAGGGGAGAAATGGATGCCATAATTTATTTTGAAATGAGTCACGTGATCACTTTATATAATACGGGTATAATTTATTATTTCAATTTTTATTTAAAAACTGCCTAACACATTTCGCTGAAATTTTTTTACACATTTTACTTGATAATTTGAATATTTCCTAAAATTTAAAAGCAGTTTGTGAATTTTAACTTGGCTTAAAAAATTTTTGAAAAATTATGTCCCATATAGTTCAGTGTATTTCATTTTTTTCAACCCGGGTTAAATCTGAAACTAATTCGGTGATATTATTCATTCTCATTCCCATATGTCCCACAGACCGTCCCAACAACATACTAAAATTTCATTTTAATAAAGTCATTTTTAAGGCAGCTATTGTGCGAACGGACAGGCAGACAGCCAGGTAGAATAGATAAAGCCATAAACACTTTAGAACTGTGTTGGAAAGTGTTAAAAAGGAAATGAAAATACTCTTGCTAATATTTGGTATCTTAGGCGTGGTGCTCACACTGGAATTTTCTATTTATAGAATGAGAAATACTCTTTCTCAAATAAGATAAATTTTGTGCACCGTGAACTGTTAGATAAGGCCCACAGAAACAATCAATGTATTCAAAAACTTGGAATGTTCAGAGTTTACTTATTGTAGAACCGTTGATTTTCAACGGGTATTTGTTTGACCAGTATCATTCTTAATTGCAATAAGTTTAAATTATATTCTGAATTGCAAAACAAATTTTTTCACTTAGCTAGTTTTTACATTTTGAATGGTAAATATATCTTTTCAGGGATAGAAGTCCTGTGGGACTTTTATATTTAAATCAATAAGATCCATAAAGAGCTAAAGGTTTGTAAAGTTTGCTTCTCTTGACCAGGTTTGGCAATCAAAGGAGAAAATATCTGTTGCGAATAACAGAGACGGAGATTCAAGTCATTCTCGAGGTGAGATTTTGCAAGTACAATGAAATCATAACCGTCGTTTTACAACATTCCAGTGTATGTAAGAAATTTGGAAGAAAAAATCTATCGGTATTATAATTACCGACCGAAATTCAAGGAAACTTAATAGAAATCTGAGTCAAAGCATGCGGAAGCGATTTCATGATAGTAGTTTCTCCATATCGATAAGGAATAGCTGCCGGATCCGATTTGACAAATTTTGCCTCCCTCGATTTTGCTGTTCCGTAGCGCAAAAATTATGGAATACGAAAATATTAAATTCAGTACATATGTAGAGGACTATTAGGCGAAAACGGGAAAATAAACAGTTTTTCAATTTGAACTTTAGTTTAAGATATGTTTAACATCACAAGCAAAGGAAGAGTACATTTAAGTTGCGAGTTCGCATTCTGGACAGGCTAGTAAGAGAATGACGCCGAATTTTTGCAAGCATGTATTTAAATTGTCGACTTTGGGAAAGATGAAGCCCTTTTCTTAAAATTTGATTCCGTTTATGAGTTTATTTTCTGTGCACGTTTGAAGTGAAAAATTTTCTTCAGCATGGGCAAATATTTAATGGATCGAGCTGATAAGGAGCACGAGGATGATCGTGTGCGTTAGTCGAGTTGAAAGAGCTCGCAAAGCGAGGTCATAGGTTAGTGACTGCCAGCGAACAAGAGGTGGACCCTAACGGGCGTATTACGCCTGCGTAACAAGTGGCCCGACAGAGCTTGCAAAGCCTGCTCATCAAGTGCCAGCGAGTAGGGGGTGAAGCCATCTAACTTACAATGCGAGTTTGCGAGCGTAGCTCCTTTGTACCTAACAGCATTAGTATCAGGAGAGACTTGGGGATTGAACAAAATATTGATTATGAATGACATAGTGTAAATAAGTTCAATTAAACCTTGTCTAAAGAAAGAAACAAATGATTTAATATTGATATGATGCAAATTATTAATAGTACTCCATTATAGACTTAAACATAAAAAGAAAAAGAACGTAAAAGGAAAAAGAACATAAAAAGAAAAATTTGAAAGCCTGATTTAGTTGAAAAGAAAATTAGAGTTTAAAATTTAGAACCGCTAAAATTTGGAACACGCTACACACGTGTATAAACATTATCTATGTAAGTACAAGCAATGCAAAAATACAAAAATCGTTAAAGAGAACAGCACTCTTAGAATGACGCTTGTCAATGTTCTATATTATAACAACATATATACTATAAAAACCGATGTTTTTGTAGAAAAATGGTACCATATGGTTGAACCTATCCTTCTATCATCCGACATTGGTATGGATTGATTATTAATTACAACAATAATTTACTAAATCAAGATTGGTAGATCAAATATGCATCTACAAAGTCATTATAAAATTCAATGCAATTCTCTAAATAACAAAATGCTCTGCTTTTACAAACAGCGTTTGAGAGCACAAATGATTAAGTGCATTAGCAAGTGATATGGAATGCATTTAGCTGAAGGCTATAACGATTTCATAGTTACAAAGAGACAAAAGGAGGAGATTTTGTGATCGGTTTGCAACTTACCCCTGGAGGACTCAATTATTCCATGTAGAGCAAAGGAAATGCATAATAAGAGCTTTAGGTATTGGAGTGAGATTAAATTTTAATTAAACGTCACACGCACTCAAGTTAATGGGGATATCCTCGTCTTCTTCCTTAGGGGGAGGGGGGAGCATACCACTAGGAATGGGGCTCAGGTGCGGAGTTTCAGCTCTTAGGGTAAGTTTAATGTGTTGAAGTGATGTTTTTCAAAAATCATGTTCTGAGCAACGTTGTTGATTGTGCTAATGGGGAAAGAGTTGCGGAAATTCAGATAAAGTTTTCGCTAATTTTACAGCATTTTAATAATTTCAGCGGAAAACATTCCCATACTGAGACATTTATTTCTGAAATGTTGATATCTTCACTATTTAAACATGAGTAGCTATGTATCTATTTACGCAATTATATCCAGCGTTTTTTTTAGCTGATTAGCGAACCCCCAAAATTAAAGTTGGTGTTTAATGATAGCAATATTTCTATAGAAGACTATTAATTAAAAAAAGTAGTAGATAAATAAATAAATTGGTGACACGACTACGGTTAAAAGCATAAAAAATCAAGATGAAAAGTTTTTTTTTCATAATGAGGGACGTAAAAATACAAGATAAAAAATACTTCGCTCTTTCGGGTGTCAAACGTCCTTCATCAGAAGCATCACGAAGATTTCTAGTATATTAAAAATGCATACAAACAGAAATACTAATTAAATTAGCATATTACAGTAGGCAGAAACAGAGCTAATAAGAATTGTATAAGTGCGAACTAAATAATACAAATGGAAATAGATAAAAAAAAGTTAATTTTAGTGAATTAGTTCTATAAAAGTACAATTTGTGGAGAATAGTACACGATAATTAAATTAAAATTGCTTGTTTACTAATGTAAAACTGAATGCTGAGTAACTATAATGTGACATTGTTATCAATGTTGTAATGATCATTATGTCATTGTTTTTTTTCCAAATTACATTTTTTAAAGTGGTAAATTCCACATAGACATTGTTTCGTTCAAAACTAGATAGGATTCCGGTTTAAACAATATCCTAATCCCACTCTGATAGAGACTCACTGACAAATAGACCGGCAAATTGATGTATGCACAGACAAAGTGTGAAAAGTATCTGTTTCGTGGTAAAGGACAACTAAAACATGTACAGTGGTGCTCAAAAAATTACAGCCTTCACACAGTTCCATGACTAATAGAGGAAAAGGACAGTGACACAGTGTAAAGAACCTTGCTGTCCCAACCGGGAATCGAACCTCGGATCTTCTACCGTTGGGATGGAATTACAAGCTCGTATGGTCGAAGTGAATTTTCATTCTCCACCCTCTAATGTCGATTGGCGTGTAACTGACAATCTGATTGACCACCTCCTGCTATTTTCACCTCGGGTTAGGTCCTTGTGGCTATTTCATCCACCAGATTAGTTTCCACTGAATCCGTGAGTCCACTGAATCCGTGCTAGTTACACTAGGGTCACATTCAGACCTCTGACATTTTTGCAGTAACCTACAGGGTTGATATTTCCAGTGCTATTGTAAAGAACCTAGCGGGCAAACCGAGAACGGAACCACAGATCTTCTTATTGGCCAGCAGGTACTCTACCGTTGAATTACTGGAACGAAATTACAAGCTCTTTTGATTGAAGTGAACGCTGTAATATTTAATGTGCTATTTAAAGTGTTTAATTTTACTTACAGACTTTTACTTGACTGTTAAATGTTATTATTTTGGTAATTTCGCGGTTAGAAAAGTTTTCCTTACGTAAAGCAATTGTAGAACTTTACTTTCAGGGTGTTAATTAAATAAACTTCGCCATAATACATTTTTCGCAAACTCAGACCGTCAGACTTATTCTAAAGTACGCTTATACTCTGCTTTTTGGCTTTCTATTTGATGTAAACTCCTTATATAAGTGTCTTAATTGTTACGGATTTGTTACGCTATATTAAGCATTTATTTTGTAAAAAAGAATACATTCTTTGGGGGGATGCAATATTGTTGAGCACCACTTGTAAATGCACCAAAATTCTATTGTCAAATTTTCTACTTTTCCCTCACATTTGACATTCTTAGAACTCAACTCTCATTGTCACTAAATACATACATCGAAATGTTAAAAATCGGATTTGCTGCTCTGAATCACAGCATAAATCCCGATCAAGTAATTTATGACAGCCAAAATATTCAAATGCATTTGCAAGCCATTTCAGAATGAAATGCATTTAACTGAAGACACTAACAATTCCGCATCCATGGAGATACAAAAAGAGGGAGGGGGAGGAGCTCTGTGATCCGTCGCTAACTCATCTTTGGAGAATTCGAGTATTCGACATAGGGAGAAGGAAAAGCACAACAAAAGCTTTTCGTATTAAAGGGAGATTAACTTTTAATTAAACGTCAGAGGCACTCAAGTAAATAGTGATATTTCCTTCTACAATGCTAGGGGTGAGGGGAGGTGTGGTATTTATACCTCATGGAAATAAGAATCAGGTGTTGAGGTTTAATATTTAGGGTAAATTTTAGGATGTGGAGTGATACTTTTGCAAAAATTGTGTTTGGTGGGGATGTTTATTTCTAGTAAAATTCGAGAGATTTACGGTAATTCCAATGACATTTTCATTGACTTGATGACACTTTAGTTAAGGAAAGGTTTCTAAATATACAGGTTGAAGTAATCGCCATTTTGCTTCCTGTCTAGTCAGTCATCGTCTGCTCGTGCTATTTCAATGGCGCGCGCATGTTACATGGTTGATATTTGATACGTAATTTAGCTGTAAAATAGGTGATTCTGCTTTTAAAAATATGTACCAATCATTTAAGAAAATAGTCTAGAATGTTTTGATTTTCTCAAGACCCCGAGGAAAGGACTAGAAAGTGACCCTCTTTTCGTCCTATACAGTCATCGCTTGAATTGGGAGTCAAAATGACCGCTGTTGAGCCAGCCTGTATATGTAATGCTTTTAAAAATGTGTACCAAACATTCAATAAAATACTTTAGAACGTTTGGATTTTCTCGAAATCCTGAGAAAAGAACGAGAACATAACATTTTTTTTGCCATGTACAGACATCGCTTCAACGGGGGGTCAAGATGGCCGCCGTTGGGCCAGCCTGTATATTTCGGAGCCTTACATAGGGAAGATTGATTGAAAAAAAAAGGATTACAGCCCCCGTAGGAGAGAATTGAACAAATTAGGAACAGGAACTTGACAACAAAGAAAAATAGAAGAAAAATATCCATTAAAAAGTTGTATAGTATTATTTAATTAGTGCGAATCGGCATCAGGAATGCGTAAAACGCGTGTATGTAAGGCGATAATTACACGTTATACTTTATCGGTCGCGAGATGCTGTGATTCGGTAATACTTGCCATGCTTCTTCAAATAAACGATGGTATTCTTTCACAAATTCAAATACGTATTGTTTCTGACCGAGAGCATTTTTGAACGGCTCCTAACACTAGATTCCTTTTTTTTATTGTATCATTCCTGTGTATGACAGCAAATCGCTTATAACCATAGTGTTTTAAATAAATGTGTTTTGTAACAATTTGAGTATGAAATCACACTCATTTGGCAATGCTTCTATAATTTTGCTATTGACATTTTTATCCCTCGTTCTATATTGCCAAGGTCGCGTTCCAAATTTCTCCAATGAGGGCGCTGCAATCACTTTAATTAGATTGGGCACGGTCAGTTTACTATATAAATAGAACTAGCGTGTATATTCTGGGATACTTCTGTCTAAAGTTATTGGGCGTTCGTGCTTAAGGACTTCTCTAAGAGCACTGCATAACTTAGTTTAACCATGGCTTGTGTTTTTTAAAAGTTCATTCATGTATAGGTCTGAGGTAAAAAGTTTTCAAGGCCCGAAATTTTAAATTTTCACTCAGTTTGAAAAGATAGTAACGGAGCCCAATCTATAAGATATTTTTCAGACATTTTAGTCCGAGTTCAATTTATCGAATTGTAGTTTGTCAGGACATTTTGGCCGGGGGGGGGGGACGAATGAAATTTTAGGGGAGGGGCCAAGTTTTCTATTTGACCGATATAAATATATCTAAATGTTGTGTCACATAAATAGAAACTACGTTAACATAAAATGTCTCCGGAGGGGCGAATACTCGTCTCCGGGGCGCCCCCCCCCCCGGAGGTATGTCTGAAAGAAACACTGTTTGTCAGACATGTCAGAAGTAGTAAATAGGTGCCATCTGCGTGTTTAGGAAAATTGCTCTGGATATTTGATTATTTTCGCCAACCTATTTGTCAAAATGAAATTTTCTTTCGGAAATATAGTTTTATTCGTCAACATTTATTTTGACTTTCCATTTTAAAAATTCGTTTTGATTTATAAATTCTTAAATTCCAAAAATTGTTTTGGAAAAGACAAATAGAATAATGGTACATATTACGATTAGTATACCACGAATCTTGATTTTCGCATTGGTAGAATTAACAGACAAATCTTTTATTCAATCGCCAAATTGAATTTTCCTTCGCAAAAAGCGACAATGGCGATCGACAGCGTGACACCTACTTAGGGTTATGTTAAAACGTGTTATTTCAGCTTTTTTCTCGTCATTAGTGAAAATAACACTATATAATATTTTTATGCAACGTTTTTTCTAACGTTCTTTACAGATCCTCGAAAAGCCTCAAGTTGCATTTCTCTTGCTTTGGTTGCTACATACCTAAAAATTTGCAGAAAGGAGATTATTATTTCCTTTTGGAGTCTTAATAAAAAGGTTATATTCCTCATAAAATTATTTTTTTTTAAATAATTTCGAAAATTAATATTCATTAGACAAAATATTATTTTCAATATACATATGATTTCATGTTTTTCATTAGCAACATATTTGGGAAGGAGGCAGGAAATAATATTTTCGATGAAGTTATTTCATCTTTGTATTGTTACGAAAGCGATGGAAATAAGCAGACATTTTCCATTTTCTGTTCTGTTGAACTCAGTCGCGGCCTAATGTAATCTGTGGCTGCTAAAATAATTATAACTAAAAAAGTGATCGCCGACCAGCTAATATAAATAAATATATAAATAAGTGCAGTCTCGAAAATAAATAAAATAATTTCAAAATTTCACTAAAAGTTAAAAAATTGCAATTAGTTTCAAATATTACCTTAACCTAGCATTTCCACCTATATAATGAAATAAAGCTTTATAAACGGCAGTAAAATTCTACGTGTATGGTAGGGTGACGTCTAGAATGGTAACCCTAAAGTAAGCATATGATAGGTAAGCTAAAGTAAGCATATGATAAAAATAAATGCGAAAAATTTAAGCTAATTTTCATTTTGAAAGTTAATTCCCCCCTTAAAAAAAGTGACTAAATGGAATATCATACATGAGTATATACGATAATGGACAAATAGAATATAATTTATTTTTTGACTGTGTTTTTGAAGTCAGATAATAAGCAGTCATTGAAACTTCTTATTTATTAATTCTATTTCTCTTGCCTAATATTAAACTTTTGTCGAAATATATATTTTTCCTCAAAATCATTTTCATTTATTTTTAAACATTCTTGAATATGAAAACGAATTACAACTTTATCCATTTAAGATTTCTTTTCTAAAGCACCATTTTGCTTTGAAAAACAAAATGGCGATAAAAGAATTAATATTCGTATCTTCTTTCTTATGTCTCCACACAGGAAATTCAAACTCACTTCCTGTGAGATTTTATTCTATTTCGTAAGGCAAACGGCCTAGGAAAATATTTAAACTTTCATTTCAAAACGGAGGAAAAAGATAAAGGACTAAATATAAACGCCCCCCGCTCTAAAATACTTTTCGCTTTTAATGTGAATAATTACTTCCTTTTCTATATCTCATTCATTGATTTAACAGAGCTGATAAGAGCAATTTAAACACTTTTAATCGCTAGAAGGAAAAATAGAACTTTGAATAATACGTTACTTTGTTACAGATTTGGTACCGGTTAACGTAATACTTTTCTGTACTTATGCAGTTTACCGAGCTCCCTCGGCACACATTAAAATCTGTCCAATTTCTTCGAAATTTATTTCGTAAGCTACATTGTTTCGAAAAGAAAAAATCTGATGTGGCCAACACATGACTTTTCCTGCAGACTCAAATTCATATGTTCTTTATTTCTTTAATAATTCATTATATTGAGTTTAATTGAGCTAAATAACACTGAATTTGCATTTTTAATTCAATTTTTGTTTTTATTTGATAATTAGACATTTTTCCAAAAGTGACATAACTAATTGCGGAAAATCTCAAATATCTCGAGAACGGTTAGTCCTAGAGTAATATAGTAGTTCTTATTCTTTTCCTCATCAAAAATTACGCATAAAACAAGCATTTAATTGATATATTTGAACATACGTAGCTTCTTTTTTAGATTTTGGCGATTTTTGAGGGCCATTTCATGAAAAAAAGGCAGGTTGTTCTTTTCCGAATAATACCAAAATCTAATCAGCACCAGAGGATCCCACATGTAACTTATCTACCAAATTTTGTGAAATTTGGTCAATCAGTATTTTAGGTAGAGTGGATGCATGACATTTTTGCTGGCCATTTCGTAAAAAAAGGCAGGCTGTTCTTTTTCGATTAATACAAAAATCTAATCAGCACCAGAGTATCGTACAAGTAACTTATCTACCAAATTTTGGGAAATTTGGTCAATTAGTATTTTAGCTAGAGTGGATACATTACATTTTTACGGGCCATTTAAAGACGGGTTCTATTATTACGAATCGTACCAAAACTAATCAGCGCCATGGTCATACCAAAGTGACTTACCTACCAAATTTTATGAAAATCGGTTAATAAGTTTTTGAGTTAGAGTGGATACATACATTGCACAGACACACAGACAGACAGACACACACACAGACGTCACGCTAAAAATAGTTTTTTCGTATTCTAGAGGTCTCGAAACGTGTAGATCCGTCGAAAACTCGAGTTGCGATTTTCGACATGATTCCAATATCCCCTATACATTACCATGTATTGCAGGGAAAGTGAAGAGGGACGAAATACGTGAACTATAACAAATCAAAAAGGATGAAATAGATGAAAATTTAAAAATTTTGTCAACAATTTAAATTTCAAAAATCTTTATTTACATTTTATTATTTTAATTTAAAAAATCTTTTGTTTATTTTTTGATAACTTTTCAATAGCTTAAATCCTAAAAAACTTTAGTTCACTTTTCAATAGTTTAAATTACTGTAAAGTGTTTGTTTTGATAATTTAAGTCTTAAAAAATTTGTTTAATATTTGGTATGTCTAAAATAATTTGAATTTGAAAATGTTTCATCTAATTTTAGAATTTTATTACGAAAAGAGTACATTTTAGATAATTTCTAATTTTGCGAGTTGACGTCACAATTTCTTCCAGACTAGAATCTGGGTGATGCCATTTCATATTTTCAGTATATTCAAATTAAAGATATATAAG
Source organism: Amaurobius ferox (assembly GCA_951213105.1). Lineage (NCBI taxonomy): Eukaryota > Metazoa > Arthropoda > Arachnida > Araneae > Amaurobiidae > Amaurobius > Amaurobius ferox. The sequence goes on from OX578144.1 coordinate 19,609,664, forward strand.
CAAAGAGATAAAATTTGAATGTTGTTAAAAATAACTTGGATCATAGGCAATTGGTGACGTCACATGCATTAAAAGCATGAAAATGTCATACGTTATAATTGTCTAATCACCTCTTATTGTCGCTATAAATATTTGGAGTTCGGTAAACTGTATAAATATCTATTCTTCTTACTCTAGCAAAATTGGAAAATCTGCGGTACCCATTTCTCTTGCAAAGCTTTTTAACTAACGTGGACTACACTGTAAGAACATTTCTTACTAAGAAAGAAACGTTATGAAAATACAGTTGTAACCGGATACAAAATACAACTCTTTTCCTGAGAATGGATGTGCTAACGCCTACGAGTTGCATGTCCACTTGTGGCTGAATGGCTCACTCTCTGGTTTTCTGATCCATAGGAGACGGATTTGAATCCCGGGCTCGAACGGAGAACTCTGGTGTAGAGTTACATTCCAAGCTGTAAAAATCTTAATCTTAGCATAATTGACATTCTAATTATACAAATTATAGAATTTTACATCATAAAAGAGGATGCTTGTCTTTCTGTCGGTCTGGATATGTCGTCTGTAGGGGAAAAATCAAAGCGTTGGACAGTAGTGAAATTTGCTGAAGAGGTGATTTATTTCTCCGTCTGCACCTTGGCGAAATTTTTTTAAAAATTTGAATTAGTTTAAAAGTTAAAAACATTTAGAGCCGAAAATTCGTCAAAATTTCGACTTTAAAACAACTTTTATTCTGTTCAGAAGATAAAAGGTGGTCAGCGAATGAAATCTCAGAAAACGATTTCGAATACTATTTTATCTTAAATTCCTGAATTTAACGATACATTTTTAATAATAAGTGTCCTTTGAAAAATTGAATCCAATCGGATGAAAATAATTATTAACTAATAGCAATTATTTTATTGAATTTCACTTTTAGGATAAAGGAATTTTATCCTAAAGTGTTTTCCTTCATTTGTGACACGCTCATTTAGGGCGCCACACATATTGCTACCGTAAACCCTAGGGTTGGTGGTGTGGTCTGGGTCTTCAACGCTCATTTAGGGCGTAATTCACCAGTGTCGCATAATTGGAATGATTGCGTGTGAAAGAAAAACGGAGCATGGGAATGACTTTGTTCAAAATTAAGTAGTGTTATCCGTATCTATATTATATAAATAGTGACCACGAATTACCCGGGAAAAGCTGGGTAATTTGCTTTAATAATATATAATTCTAACCTTTATATATTGCTCATTTGTTACAACATGGGCATGACTCAGAAGTCATGATTTTTGAGAAAATGTGTTGGAAGTTAAGTTACAATCAATATCCGTTTTTATTATACCCATAGCTCAAAAGAGCCAAATATTGAGTTATGTCACTGTGGCTGCAAATAAGCTGATATGTATCCACATGAAATTTCATGATGGCATGTATATATTTTGAATTTTCATCTCCACGCCTCAGACTATACCTACACAGAAAGATCTACTGATTTCCAAAAATGTTTAAAATATTCTCAGAAATTGAAGAAATGTATACTTTTGATAAATATTTCGGAATAACAACACTTTTCCGTATCAAACAGTATACATGAAATAAAAAGTGAAACCGACCTCTTAAGAAATACTTTGGCACATCTTACTCTGCTCTAATATTATTATACAAGAAGTCAAAAAAAGAGTTATGGATCAGGCGAATAACTCGAGAAGTACATCAGAGTTAACATATATTTTTATGCAGGTGTATATAAGGTTCTTAAATATGCAGGCTGGCGCAACAGCGGCCATTTTGACTCCCAATTGAAGCGATGACTGTACAGGACGAAAAGAGGGTCACTTTCTAGTCCTTTCCTTGGGGTCTTGAGAAAATCAAAACATTCTAGACTATTTTCTTAAATGATTGGTACATATTTTTAAAAGCAGAATCACCTATTTTACAGGTAAATTGTGTGCCAAATATCAGCCACGTAACATTCGCACGCCATTGAAATAGCACAGGCAGACGATAACTGACTAGACCGGTTGGCGTCAAAATGGAGGAGGCGTCAGTCTGTATATATAGAAGCCTTAGATGTAAAGGAGACCCACAATGACGCTACATGATGAGACAAATTTCGTGGGGCAGACCCCCTTCTTTAGCCTGATCCAGTGGCCTATCTTGCTTCCTGTTTTCTATAGCGTTGAAAAATGTTGCAAATTTTTTTTTCTTCCCGCAAATAGTGGAAATGGACCCCGAGAAGAAGTGTGCGAAATCTAACTCCCCCAAATTGAATATTTAGACAATGCGGCAAAATTAAATAGACTTATTCATTGCAGAGTCCATTTAAACGGCAAGTGCTTGCAATTTCGATTGCAAGCTTTTATTTTTTGAACTCTTACAAAACGATACGAGTTCAACAATAGAGCGTCGTCTCACGAGTACGAAGATCTGTGATTGGCTTACCGATTGGCGCAGCAAGGTCCTTTACAATATAAAATACAAAATGTTCACCATCAGCAACCATGCATGCTGGCACATGTGGAATGTGGAAGACCCAGGCCGTCCGACTCATCCGAGGATTTGAGTAGCTGGTTGGACGACCGGGAAAGGAAGCTAGCAGGTGCCGACTTCCAAGGACAGCGACCGCTCTGGAGGTTTATTAAAAATCCAGTTTTTTAAAGTTTAAGAATAAATTCGTAAGACAGACAGTTTTACAGACAAGAAATACGGACATAACGAAGACAGGTACTGTAAACAGACACAAATATGGACACGAAACATTCAGAAAAAGATCAAGGATAATAATAATGAGACATTGCACAACATGATATAGATGATGAAGTAAATACAAAATGACATGGGAGGTTGATAATAAAAGATGAAAGTGTTTTCAATTTAACAGTAGTGTTATCAGTTATCATATTTACAATTTAATATATACAAGTTTGTACAAACAAAAGCAGGAAAAGGGGAACAGCAGAGGAATCTTCATTGATCAGGAAAGTTAAAAGCAATAAAGCCCGACGATCTTGTCAATTTACTTTATTGGAAATGTCTCTTGCAATGAGGACACAGTTCTTAAGATAAAAAATGGATTGACTGTTGCGGCTGACACTGGAAAACCAAGCCGCTTCATTTCCAGGAGCAGGTTTAGAAAGATGAAATTTCTTAGTTAAGGGGCAAGAGAAAACAAAGTGATCTACGTCGCCAAAAGAGTTGCATAAGCAGTTCGAGGATTTTTTATGTTTAAAATAGTATAAATAATCAAGAAAAGGACCATGACCAGTTTAAAAATAGATTAAGTATTTATTATGAATTTGGGTATTTACGTTAACTTTGGGGAGATAATTTAGAATTCTGGCTGGGTCATGAGTCCTAGGGGAGATATATTCATTGCTTGCACATGTGTAATAAGATCTATTCCCGTGTTTTACAATGTTTATACATTTGCACTGTTCCATACAGATAAATAAAATTGTTTCTTTTAAACTTGTTATTAAGAGAGTTATTTTCCATTTTTTGAGACGGGACAAAGGTGTTTAGTACTAATTTTGCAACCCTCTACTACTTTGCAATTGACATTTTACCTATTTCTAGCGGGAGGCGGGATAACCCTCCGGATCTTGCTAATGAAGGGGGTTTAGGGGGGTTTAGAGGGGGGTTAGCCGCCCCCCGAATGTTATCTTATCGTTCAGTGCCATTGGAGTTTCCTATATACCAACATAAAAACATGATATTTCTTATATTTCTGGAGTTATTTGCCTGATCCAGACTTTTTTTATGCTCCTGTATTTTCAATAATTTATATACACATCTTCTGTAGAAGCTTATAAAATGATTTAATATGACAAATATATTTTAAATTGCTTTTTAATGATATTTTCGAACTCGCATAAAGCGCAGTTTAAAAACTTAATGTATTTGTCAATTCCATTCTCTACAAGTTTGCACTATTTGAAAAAAAAATAGTTAACTTTGTCATACTCAAATTTGCTTTGTTGAAACAGTGCTGTACATGTGTACGAACATATATTAACGATTTAAATGTACGAATTGAAAAGCTCATATTGCTTATGGAAAACAAATGCAAAAAAGGATTTTATATTCGATTCGTATTTTTTTTTGCGATTCCACACCGGAAATTCAAACTCGCTTCCTGTGGGTTTTTCTTTTCTTTTTTTTTCTCTTTTTATTTTACGAGGCAAAAAGTTTGGAAAATATTTAAACTTTTATTCGAAATGGGCGGAAGAGATAAAGACGGAAGTTGAAACGACTCAAAAAACTTTTCTCTTTCAACACAGATAATTATTTTCTGACCTTAATCACAGGTATCACAAAGAGGGGGAAAAAAACCAGTTCGAATATTTCAAGCGTTAGTATAAAATATTTGATGTGGGTTGGACATTACTTCTCTTACAGATTTAAATTCATTTTTTTATACTTTCTTTTTCTATACACATTTATTTGCCTTTGTCATTCAAAATAACAAGTGAAATGGATATTAATTTCAAATTACATAAAATTTGAAATTTTTTAGAACATTTCCTATATAATTTGCCAACTTGGTCCATTTAAAATGTGATTATACAAAATGCGATCAAAATTAAAGATAGGTTCAAGGTCCAGAAACCTAAAGCAAAGGAAATCACAGACGCCAAAGGTGGCTGGCTGGAACTTTGCAAAGAACCTTGCTGCCACAACTGGGAATCTAACCAAGGATCTTCGTACTGGCCAGCCAACGCTCTACCGTTGAACTACTTGGACGGAATTGCACGTTCTTATCGTTGAAGTGGACTCTGCATTCTCCACCTTCTAATGACAGATGGACGTGTAACTGACAATCTGACTGACCACCTCCGGCTATTTACATTTTAGATTAGTCTCTTGCTGTTATTTTTATGCTTCGGGATAGCTTCCTGCGTTATCGCTTGCCTCCGGTCGTTATACTCAATATACTAGAGTCCACTGAATTCGTACTAGGGTTACTTTCAGACCTCCGATATATTTGCATTAACCTTCAGGGGTTGATTTGTTCGGGCGTCATTGAAGAGAACTGCTTTCCCAACTGGAAATCCAACCAGGGATCTACTTACTGGTTAGCCAACGATTTACTGTAGAGCTACTGACACGGAATTGCAAGCTTTTCGAAGTAGACTCTGTAACTTTATGAGAAGTTCAGACTGTTATGGGGGAAAATTCGCTTAAAAAGAAAAATACTTTTCACTCTTCAAATTTCATTAATTTGAAATTATGAGGGATCTCATCAGATACTATGCACACTTTACAATGAATTTGACATTAAAACATTCAGCTTGTTGAAGACGTAAGTACACCTTCAAGAGGCACATTAAAAAGTTTATGAGGGGAAATTGCCTGTTAGCCGAACGAAATTGAAGAACATATAAAAGACAACAGAATACATTTAAAATGACGGAGAAAGGTTTTGTATAAAATGTATTTCTCTTCCAACCACAGGAGTTGAAAGTAGAAGCTGAAGAGAAGGCGAGTATTCCGTTTTCTCGTATATTTAAAAGTATGCATTTCTTTTATTGTGCAACCAATTATTCAAATTAGTTAAAACAAAAAAAGTTAAAGCAGGGTTTTAAAATAAAAACAGAAGCAGAGGAGAAGTCGAGCATTCCGTTTTCTTATGTTCATAAATTTGAAAATTTTCTTCTAACATTTCTGTACATTCAACATTTTTTTTATTTCCCTTATTCAATAAGAAAATATTTAAATTAGTTAATTTTTGCCACTCGAAATTTGCATGTTAGAATAAGAAAAATGTTAGCTGAAGAGAAGATAAAAGCTTAAATAAAAGCTGAAGAGAATACAAATATCCAGTTTTCATACCATTATAAATTTGAAAATTTTTCTTTTAACATTCCAGTACAGGAAAACTAATGTATTTCCTTTATATAAGAAAAAATTCAAATTAATTTATTGTCACTAAAAATTCAAATAAATAAAAAATGAGAATTACTTGTAAAAAGGGAGCACGGCAATTTAAAATTTAACCAAAATTTTAGGAGTACTAAAAATACTAATAATTAGAGTGTATGATTACATGTTCTGATAATGATTATGATAGTTTTTTTATTAATGTGATTTTGAATTTTTGCATATGACTTGTGCCCTTTTAATAATTATCGATTCAGTTTTTACCAAATATATAATATCTACTTCATGAAAATCGCTTTATCGTACTACATTTGGTGTTATTAAAAATAAATTTGAGATACTGTGGCATGCGCATACTGCGCATAACATGATCTAAAATTCAGATCGTTTATTTTTAGTTTTAACATTTACTTTTATGTTAAATTTAGTTGCAATCGGTTGAGTACTTTTGGAATAATTAAAAAAATCTGATGTGGGCAGCACATGACTTTCCTTATACAATGAAATAAATTTACTACTTTTACAGTAAAAAAAATAGATTATTTTTATAGTAGATATTTATATTCTTTCCAAGATATTGAATTTTCGTCAATTAGCCGTTATTTTCATTGATTTAGCGTCATTTTTATCCATATGGCGAGTTTTTCGTTAATTTAGCAACATTTGAAAAAGTCGCCAAGTTGGCGATATTCCACCAAATTCGTCGCCAAAATCTCGCCAAGCGTTATGAACGGAGAACTAAGTTATTCTTACAGCAGATAAATGACTATTGGCGTTCAAATACAGAAGTATTACTCAACGTATCTTTTTTTATGAATGGAACAAGCTAAATCCACGAGAATGATGTCACCAAATTTATCGCATGGTATTACATATGAAAAGTGAACATGTTTCTCAATAGGAAAATTTTTTTTATATGACTTTTTGAAATTTTTTTTGAAAAATGTGCAATATCTCGAAAACGGTTCATGTTAGCGTTCTAAAATTTATGTCAATCGTTTTCTAATGAAAAATTACATAAAAAATGCCTATTTGCGTAACTTTATTAGAGATTTTGTTTTTTTGACGATTTTTAAATTTCACTCGAAAATTTAGGGGGGTTTTGAACATTCGATTGCGTATAAAAACAATAAGCTTCCAGTGTTTATGGATTGTAATTTTTGTACCAAATTTTATTCGAATCGGTCCATTCGTTCGTCAGTTATCGTCTCCAAAGTCTCACATACACATACACACACACACACACACACACACACACATCACTTCAAAAATGTTCGATTCGTGATCACTGATGCTTGAAACGTGCTCTACCGTCGAAAACTCGAATTCGAATTTTCTACCCCGTACACTTTCTATACTTTCCTTATACATTATGTATATAAGGAAAGTAAAAATTGTAATATATACATACAGATACACTTATAAATTAAAAAAGTAATTATGACTTGTTTTCATATTTATATAACATTTTTTAATTTTATTGAATTTGTCAATTGTTTAAATAATTTTCAAGATATTGTAATTTAATATCTCGGGTATTAAACTCTAGTGCTAGATGCGCAAGCGTGTACTGCGCATAAATAGACATGTCTTCAAAGTCGATATTGTTTTCATTTTCGTTTACAATTAAATTCTATCGATTGAGTAGATTCCAGGAAAAAAAAATCGGTTACATGGGTTTTACAAAGTCATAGGTATTGCTAAAACGACTTTTTGCATCAGTACGGCAAAAATGTCTAGTTTTTCATTTTAGAAATGTGTTTTCGACAAGAAAACAATACTTTATTTTAGCACGGAAATGCTATTTTTCTACCGTTTGTTCTATATGTTTTTGATTTTGATATTTTACTGATAGGTAAAAACATTTTGCCACCAGAACAATAGTTGAGGTACAGAAAACACTAGTGAGGATGAAGATGAAAAAAATTTGGAAATGAAGCTAAGGAGTGAAATTGAATGTTTTGAAAAAAAATGGTCTTTACAGATATACTAATTATAATCAAAATTCTCTATAAGTAGTTCATTCAGAAAAAATGTTTTCTTTTTGAACTTCAGAATTTAATTTCTTTTCTTATCCATTTCTTGAACGTGATTTAAAATTATTTTTTCATTTTATCTAAAAGGTTGATTTTGCTTTTTGTTGAACGAATGCCTTTGATAGCTCAGAATTTCCACCATCCTCTGATTGCCTCAAAGAAAAGCCGCCGAAAACAAGTTCTTGCAAAATAAGTTAATCACATCTGATTCTTGTAAAGAAATAGTGTTCAAACTACGCTGTCTGCAAAAAGTTTCGCAATGGTTTTGGTCAATAGGAAGAGAGAATTTTAGTGAAACTTGGAAGAAGGTTTTCAAATCCAGTTAGAGCTCAAAATAAGAAATCTTTGCTTGAGAACAACGTTTAAAAAATTTGAGATAAAGATCCGATAGAGAGCCTTATAGGGAGATATGTTGTTAAAAATAGTGTTCAGATTTTTTAAGGTTAGCCACTCGTTTATATATATATATAAAATCTGATGTGGGCAACACATGACTTTCCTTATATAATGTAATGAATTTACTATACTTTTACAATAAAAAAAATGTTTTTCTTGTAGTAGATACTAATATTCTTTCCAAAATATTGAATTTTCGACAATTAGTCGTCATTTTCATTGATTTAGCGCCAATTTTATCCTTTTGGCGAGATTTTCGTTAATTTGGCAACATTTCAAAAAGTCGCCAAGTTGGCGACATTCCGCCAAATTCGTCTCCAAAATTTCGCCAAGCGTTATGGATAAAGAAATAAGTTATTCTTACAGCAGATAAATGACTATTGGCGTTCAAATACAAAGGTATTACTTAAAGTATCTTTTTTCATGGATGGAACGAGCTAGATCCACGAGAATGATGTCACCCAATCTATCGCATGGTATTACATATGAAAAGTGAACATGTCTGGCATTAGGAAATATTTTTTTTTATTTTATATGACTTTTTGATAATTTTTTTTGAAAAATGTACAATATCTCGAGAACGGTTCATGTTAGCATTCTAAAATTTATGTCAATCGTTTTCTAATGAAAAATTACATAAGAAATGTCTATTTGCGTAACTTTATTAGCGGTTCTGATTTTTTGACGATTTTTTCAAAATTTCATTTGAAAATTTAGGGGGTTTTGAGCATTCGATTACGTATAAAAACAATAGGCTTCCAGTGTTTATGGATTGTGATTTTTGTACCAAATTTTTTTCGAATCGGTCCATTCGTTCGTCAGTTATCGTCTTCACAGTCTCACTGACACACACACACACACTTTCACACATACACTTTCACACACACACACACACACACAGACATCACTTCAAATATGTTTTATTCGCGATCAGGGATGCTTAAAACGTGCTCTCCCGTCGAAAACTCGAATTCGAATTTTCGACCTAGTCACAATACTTTCCTTATACATTATGTATATAAGGAAAGCAATAATTAAAGAATTATTATTTTTTTTGTATTACATATAGCTGAGATTGATCATTAATAGAAAATGTTCTGTAAAGCTAAAATGAAAGGAAGATGGACTAAAATGTAAATGTGATATCAAAAAGACTGTACGACAAGCTGTTGAATATTTTATAAAAACTTGATAAGTAAACATTACAAATAAAACAGATACTAAATTGGTATAAAATACCAAATACCCCTTTTTCCCGGTTCCATATATAAGTTAAGGTGTGGAATAAGATATACATGTGATAAAGAAGGGTGAAAAAAAATTTTTTTTAACTACATATTTAGATGAAAGTATTTTTATAAATAATATATGTAATTTAGGTACTTAAGGTACTAATCCCCTTGTTCCCTGCATAAACATACATGGTGTAAATGCAAGAAATATGTGTAAGATGAAAAGCTGCAAAACAGAAACATTGTTCTGCGAGATGAGTTAGGCCTTTTCCAACTCCCAATAAAAATTTGAAATTGAATAAATTGAATAATTTAAATAAAGTGAAAAGCATTTCCGATACCATGTACGTTATCAAAGGCCATATATGTTTCGTTAATACGGATTATATGTATATATATACAGGGTGTCCCCAAAACATTGACCTCGGCTTTTATTCCTTAAATATTGATCTTAGACATATATAATAAATTATAAAGTTGCCTAATCAAACGTACAAAGTTTTATGAAATCGATTAAAATTTTCAAGGGAATTAAATTTTAAGAAATACAAAATTTAAATTTTTATACGGCCCCCGTACCAAAACATTTCCAATGAGTAAAATGTGCCCCATACACTAATAAGTTGATGAACAAAATTTCAGCATTTTATCATAAAAAGTCCCAGAGATATGAAAAGACAAAAATGCTGACTTAAACCACTTTTCAATGAATCGACATGGGTTCTCAGAGGGGAGAAATCATGTAGGCAGATCGCGTTTCAGGGGTCATACACAAATTACGAAAGAAAACAATGATTACATAAATAAATAATAATTTTGCTATTTATTGGTGCAAAAGTATCTAACTATTTGACATGCCCTATCCGAAACAGTTATATCCGCCTTTGCAGACATACCCCCGGTTTGGGATAGGGTATGTCAAATGCCTATCTTTTTGAGAGGTTCGTCTTGAGAGGATTGACGCTGTCCCATCCGTAAACAAAAGGTAAAATAGGCCGATATTATTTGCCTATGATTCATTTGTACGTTACGTCATTTGCACTCTTGCTGTAAACATTTACATTTTAATTTGTGATTAATCCCTCACCAACTTTGTTTAAACATATCTCTGGGAATTTTTATGTTAAAATGCTGAAATTTTGTACATCACCTTATTAGTGTATGGGGCACATTTTACTCATTGGAAATGTTTTTTATACGGGGGTCGCATAAAAATTTAAATTTTATATTTCTTCAAATTTAATTGCCTGAAAATTTTTATCGATTTCATAAAATTATGTACCATTTTTTTTACTGAACGTTGTAATTTTTTGTATATGTCTAAGATCAATATTTAAGGAATAAAAGCCGAGGTCAATGTTTTTAGGATACCCTGTATATATATATATATATATATATATATATATATATATATATATATGTGTGTGTGTGTGTATATATATATATATATATATATATATATATATATATACATATATATATATAGTTATATATATATATATATATATATATATATATATATATATATATATATATATATAGTTATATATATTCAATGAAACGGCTTGGCATTTGTCATGCATATGAATTACGAATTGTAAGTGATATAAACGTGAGATAAATATTGACAATAGTCATAAACACCCAAATGTCAATTTAATTAATGCACTTGAACATGTTACACATGGAACGCTTGGGTACCTGTCTGTTATTGAAAAAATTATTACTTTCGGGTCAGGCATCTGGGGGGGATCTCTCACTAGGGCTCAAATCAATAACCTTATTTCTTTACAACGGATATTTCTTCTTAAAATCTCTGCCGGATTTAGAACAACCTCGAGCATTTCTCTTTTCTCCATTACCGGTATTCCCCCTGTTCACATTTTAATTGATATTCTTCACAAAAAATTCCTTTTTTGGAAACTTCGTATCAATTCGTTCTCTGATCCTTCCCTTCCCTCCCCCTCATCTTTCGACTTTAATCGTCCTCTCTCTAATTCTTCCCCCTCAAACCGCATTGTCCTCCTTAAACCCCTTAATCCTTCCTCCTTCTCCCATCTAAATTTTTATACCGACGGCTCCAAACTTGATGATAATGTTGGCTTTTCTGCTTGTTTATTTAATCATGATAAATTAGAAGAAGTTTTTAAATTTAAACTTGACAATGGGAACACAGTTTTTCAGGCAGAAATAGCGGCCATTAACTTTGCCATTGACTGGGCAACTGATAACTTCTCCAAAATAAATATTTTTTCGGATAGCCTTTCATCAATCCTGGTCTTTAAATCAATTAAAAACAAATCTAACTACATTAACTCTATCAAAAACTCTGCTTCTCGCTCTAAACACCTTTTTAATCTTATTTGGGTCAAGGCCCATGCTGACATTCTGGGAAATGAAGTCGCGGACTTCCACGCTAAAGAAGCATCCTCCTCCGGTTTCCCTTTTTCAGTTCCTCTCCCCTATTCTCGTTTAACTAATTTTTGCAAAAATCTCTTACTTCAAAACTGGCAAAAGTATCTTAATGAATATATCTCCCCTAGGACTCATGACCCAGCCAGAATTCTAAATTATCTCCCCAAAGTTAACGTAAATACCCAAATTCATAACAAATACTTAATCTATTTTTTAACTGGTCATGGTCCTTTTCTTGATTATTTATACTATTTTAAACATAAAAAATCCTCGAACTGCTTATGCAACTCTTTTGGCGACGTAGATCACTTTGTTTTCTCTTGCCCCTTAACTAAGAAATTTCATCTTTCTAAACCTGCTCCTGGAAATGAAGCGGCTTGGTTTTCCAGTGTCAGCCGCAACAGTCAATCCATTTTTTATCTTAAGAACTGTGTCCTCATTGCAAGAGACATTTCCAATAAAGTAAATTGACAAGTTCGTCGGGCTTTACTGCTTTTAACTTTCCTGATCAATGAAGATTCCTCTGCTGTTCCCCTTTTCCTGCTTTTGTTTGTACAAACTTGTATATATTAAATTGTAAATATGATAACTGATAACACTACTGTTAAATTGAAAACACTTTCATCTTTTATTATCAGCCTCCCATGTCATTTTGTATTTACTTCATCATCTATATCATGTTGTGCAATGTCTCATTATTATTATCCTTGATGTTTTTCTGAATGTTTCGTGTCCATATTTGTGTCTGTTTACAGTACCTGTCTTCGTTATGTCCGTATTTCTTGTCTGTAAAACTGTCTGTCGTACGAATTTATTCTTAAACTTTAAAAAACTGGATTTTTAATAAACCTCCAGAGCGGTCGCTGTCCTTGGAAGTCGGCACCTGCTAGCTTCCTTTCCCGGTCGTCCAACCAGCTACTCAAATCCTCGGATGAGTCGGACGGCCTGGGTCTTCCACATTCCACATGGAACGCTTGGACTGTCCGCAGCGCCCGATATCTATTTCCCTATCGGTCATGTTTGGAACTCATTTTTTTTTTGCATCATTCTTTTCCCCATGTTCTTAAATGCATACCACGCAGGTTTGGTGTTCTTATGACCACTGGCTTTTTCTCTACAGTGTTCTGAATAGGGATACTTTAATTATAACCACCCAGTATATAAGGCATTGGCTCACATACTCTAATCGTTATTTCTCCCCAAATCCCAGCATTAGAAAGTCGAAATTTTAGGGAATGATCTTCATGGGTTATATAAACACTGAAAAGGGATATTTACGTAACCCATCTCTAATGAGGGGAAAAGGAGTGGGGTGACAGAAAGGCATTATCTCCATATAACCTCAACCACTTTTCTTCTTCTTTTTTGACCCAGACCGTCCGACCTACCCGAAAGTGTACGGTACCTGTTTGGACGGCCGGGAAGTGCCACCCAATGTTGACCGTAACCCATTGGGGGCGCCATCCACCAGCGAGCGTACCCTCTTCCCCCTACCATAAACCTCTCGAAAGGACTTACGGACCCAGGAATTTAACGTACCAGTACTCCGCGTGAACACGGTGGCAGTTTGGGCAGAAAAGGGGATATCCAATTAGGGTCGTCTGAGCGCAATCAAACGCGCTAACTACTATACTGTTCCACCCCTTCACCTCAACCCGTAGAGTTGGAAACCTGAACATTGCATACTACACTTGAACGATGAGAGCTTGCAATTCCGACCCAATAGCGTCATGATAGAGCATCGGCTGGCCAGTACGAAGATCCGTGGTTCGATTCCCAGTTGGGACACTAAGGTTTTTTTACAGTACTTATAAAGGATCACCGAAGTCAAGCAGCATCGGGCGCGGATAGTACTTGGTGGGTGACCACCTCGGAACGCCGCGTGCTGTTGGCCATCTCGGGTGCGGTATCCCCGTGGTTTGCGCGCTAGATTTGCACGCTGCCACAAATGCCGCCGTGTTCATGCGGAGTACGATCACGTTAAACATGTGGGTCCGTAAGTCCTTCCGAGAGGTTGGTGGTAGGGGAAGGAGGGTACGGTCCCTGTGGATGCCTCCCCCACTGGGTTCCGGTCTAAATTGGGTGGCACTTCCCGGCCGTCCATACAGTTACCTTACACCTTTCTGGTAGGTCGGACGGTCTGGGTCTCAACAACAACAACAGTACTTATAAAGGTGTTTCTCAAGAGCCATAGGTAACTTAAAAATGATATTTTCTTAACTCACGCTTAAGTAGGAAATAATGAAGGGGATGACCAGAATGGTACAGCAGGCCCACTGAGTTCGAGAATGAGTTAAATTTTTTCAGGGTTGCTGTCCATTGATTTATACTTAGTCGATGTCTCTATTTTGTAATATCTGTGATTGAAATTCCTGTTATAGAAAGTCAGCTTATCTTGTTCCAAGAACACGCACCCAGCTAGTAGATAACTCAATGTGGTATGCTTAAAATAGAAGACTATTAAAGATAAATCTATCATACCCAGCCTGCCAATACCGTATAAACTTGGAAACTCAATTATCCCTGCGGTGACAGTATTGCCATGTTTCTGTACAGATTTTTACTTTCCATACCATTCATAGTAAGGCAGAGGGAAAGTATTGAAATCGTATCGAAAATCGTAACTCGAGTTTTCGACGAATCTACACGTTTCAAGCTCTCTAGAATACGAAAAATCTATTTTTGACGTGACGTCTGTTTGAGAGGCTGTCTATGCAATGTATGTATCCACTCTAATCGAAAAACAAATTGACCGATTTTCCCAAAATTTGGTAGATAAGTCAATTGTGATTTACGCTGGTGCTGAGTAGATTTTGATACGATTCGGAAAAATGAATCTGCTTCTGATGAAAAATGGCTCGCAAAAAGCACCATGATCTAAAATAAAAAATCTACATATGCTCAAACGCATCAATTAAATGCTTGATTTTTAATTTTTGACGATAAAATTAATAAGATCAACCCCATTACTCTAAAGTGGACCGTTTTGGAGATATTTAAGTTTCTAATTTTGAGGAACTAAAGACTTTTTCACCGTAGTTAAAAACTATTTAATGAAATTTCTAAAAATTTATTAGCTAAGTCTCTTGATAGTTATCCTGATGCTGATAAGATTTTAACATAATTCGGAATAATATAACCCGTTTTTTGTAAAATGGCCCGCTGAGATCACGAAAATCTGAAATAAATAATTAAAATTGTTGAAAAATATTGATTAAGTACTTGTTCTTTGTGTAATTTTTGACAGCAAAGAGAATAAGACTGACCCCACAATTCTAGGATGAATCGTTTTCGAGATTTTTTGGAATTTTGAGGAGCTGAAGACTTTAAAGTGAATTAACTTGCTAAATAAAACGAAAATGCATTAAAAATGCAAACTTGATAAATGCCAGAAATGTATCTATATAATTTTCTACAATTAATAACAAAATGAATTTCTGCAGAGAAAGCTATATGTTGACCACATTAATGTTTTTCCTTCTGTTTTGAGCATGATGTGTTTATAAATTAATATTATTTATTTATGTGTCACATTATATAGTTATCTAAAACAGATGTAAATAATTTTCTATATTTTTTTAACTTTTTTGCTTCCGTACTGAATCGTTTTCGAGATTTTTTGGAATTTTGAGGAGCTGAAGACTTTAAAGTGAATTAACTTGCTAAATAAAACGAAAATGCGTTAAAAATGCAAACTTTGCCAGAAATGTATCTATATAATTTTCTACAATTAATAACAAAATGAATTTCTGCAGAGAAAGCTATATGTTGACCACATTAATGTTTTTTCTTCTGTTTTGAGCATGATGTGTTTATAAATTAATATTATTTATTTATGTGTCACATTATATAGTTATCTAAAACAGATGTAAATAATTTTCTATATTTTTTTAACTTTTTTGCTTCCGTACTGAATCGTTTTCGAGATTTTTTGGAATTTTGAGGAGCTGAAGACTTTAAAGTGAATTAACTTGCTAAATAAAACGAAAATGCGTTAAAAATGCAAACTTTGCCAGAAATGTATCTATATAATTTTCTACAATTAATAACAAAATGAATTTCTGCAGAGAAAGCTATATGTTGATCACATTAATGTTTTTTCTTCTGTTTTGAGCATGATGTGTTTATAAATTAATATTATTTATTTATGTGTCACATTATATAGTTATCTAAAACAGATGTAAATAATTTTCTATATTTTTTTAACTTTTTTGCTTCCGTACTGAATCGTTTTCGAGATTTTTTGGAATTTTGAGGAGCTGAAGACTTTAAAGTGAATTAACTTGCTAAATAAAACGAAAATGCGTTAAAAATGCAAACTTTGCCAGAAATGTATCTATATAATTTTCTACAATTAATAACAAAATGAATTTCTGCAGAGAAAGCTATATGTTGACCACATTAATGTTTTTTCTTCTGTTTTGAGCATGATGTGTTTATAAATTAATATTATTTATTTATGTGTCACATTATATAGTTATCTAAAACAGATGTAAATAATTTTCTATATTTTTTTAACTTTTTTGCTTCCGTACTGAATCGTTTTCGAGATTTTTTGGAATTTTGAGGAGCTGAAGACTTTAAAGTGAATTAACTTGCTAAATAAAACGAAAATGCGTTAAAAATGCAAACTTTGCCAGAAATGTATCTATATAATTTTCTACAATTAATAACAAAATGAATTTCTGCAGAGAAAGCTATATGTTGACCACATTAATGTTTTTTCTTCTGTTTTGAGCATGATGTGTTTATAAATTAATATTATTTATTTATGTGTCACATTATATAGTTATCTAAAACAGATGTAAATAATTTTCTATATTTTTTTAACTTTTTTGCTTCCAAAACAATTAAAAGAAACATATTAGTCATTATATACAATTTTCGGAAAATCCCTTTAGAAACTTAGCCCTAACCCTCAAAAGGCTTCACATAACACTAATTGAAAATTTTAAGATTAAAGTGTTATTTAGGTGCGTAAAACATAGTGTAAAACATTGTGTACATGTGTTTCTAATGTCATTTGCATTACATTGCATTTCAGAATTTTTCTTACAAACTTCTTTACAAACATGTGTTAGCTCAAAGTTAAATTCTTACACTTAAGTTTAGAATAGTGGAAGTGCTGTTATTACTTTTTCTACATACATAGTGTAATATTTAAGGAATGTATTATATTTCAAGCGTTCCTGAGCTCGAATAGAATGTTTTTGAAGTGATGCCTGTGGGTATGTGTGTGCGTGCGTGTGTGTGTATTTATCAGTGTGTGGATGCGATATTTCAAAAACAAATGGAGTGTTTCAAACGAAGTTTGACACATTTGTCACGATCAGTAAAAACTTATTTATTTAAAACTCAATCAAACGGTCGGAAGACCCTCAAATGTTCGAATGAGTTTTTGAAAAAATCATAAAATCGTAACATTTAATAATGTGAAATAAATAACTATTTTATATGTAATTCGTTATTAAAAAACAAATGACATAAACTTTAGAACGCTAGCTTAAATCGTTCCCGAGATATCGCACGTTTTCCAAATAAATGTACCTAAAAAATTACAAAAAAAAGAACATCAGTATCATCAAATTCGTAACACTTGGCGATACATTTGACGGACTCGGCGTCTCATTTGGTGATATATCGTCAGCTTGATAAGTTTTTTTTAATGTACTGCCAAACTGATCAAAATGTCCTCAAACTGGCGAAAATCATGCTAAAGTTTCAAAAATGACGCCAAATGGATGAGTAATAATTGCTTAGCAGTTGTTAGCAATATTTTCAATTTTTAAATTAAATCTGCACTAAATATAAGTTAATTTAGTATTTAATAATGTTACATATGTTGTAATCCAGAAAAACGTACAATGTCAATATACTTTTCAACGTCAAAATCATTGTGACTTGGATCATGCACAATATTATTTCGCATTGAAATAAGTCAAGTATTTGTGTTATATAAAGAAAGTCATGGTCTGCTCACATCATTTTTTTACTTTCCTTATATACATAATGTATAAGGAAAGTATTGTGACGGGGTCGAAAATTCGAATTCGAGTTTTCGACGGGAGAGCACGTTTCAAGCATCCCTGATCACGAATCAAACATTTTTGAAGTGATGTCTGTGTGTGTGTGTGTGTGTGTGTGTGTGTGTGTGTCAGTGAGTCTGTGGAGACGATAACTGACGAACGAATGGACCGATTCGAACAAAATTTAGTACAAAAATCACAATCCATAAACACTGGAAGCCTATTGTTTTTATACGCAATCGAATGTTCAGAAAGCCCCTAAATTTTCGAATGAAATTTTGAAAAAATCGTCAAAAAATCAAAACCGCTAATAAAGTTACGCAAATAGACATTTCTTATGTAATTTTTCATTAGAAAACGATTGACATAAATTTTAGAACGCTAACATGAACCGTTCTCGAGATATTGTACATTTTTCAAAAAAATTATCAAAAAGTCATATAAAATAAAAAAAAAATATTTCCTATTGAGAAACATGTTCACTTTTCATATGTAATACCATGCGATAAATTTGGTGACATCATTCTCGTGGATCTAGCTCGTTCCATTCATGAAAAAAGGTACTTTAAGTAATACTTTTGTATTTGAACGCCAATAGTCATTTATCTGCTGTAAGAGTAACTTATTTCTTCGTCCATAACGCTTGGCGAGATTTCGGCGACGAATTTGGCGGAATATCGCCAACTTGGTGACTTTTTGAAATGTTGCTAAATTAACAAAATCTCGCCAAATGGATAAAAGTGACACTAAATCAATGAAAATGACGACTAACTGTCGAAAATTCAATATTTTGGAAAGAATATTAATATCTACTATAAGAAAAACCTATTTTTTTACTGTAAAAGTAGTAAATTCATTACATTATATAAGGAAAGTCATGTCTTGTCCACATCAGATTTTTTTCTTTGTGAGACATGCGTTTAAGATAAGAAAGTAATTATTCGCGTTGCAAGCGAAACAATTTTTTGCACTCATTTCTACTTTCTCTTTTATCTTTTACTCCCTTTCGGAATTATGAAAGTTTAAATATTTTCTGGAACCTCCTTTTGTCCCTCGAAATAAAATGCAAAACCCACAGGAAGTGCGTACAAATTTCCTGTCAGGAGTCACAGAAAAGAAGATACGAAAGAGAATTATTTTTAGCCGTATTTATCGCCACAAGAGAGAAATGACTGGAATCGTACATTTTGGTGATTAAAGTTGCAGTTCCGTACGAATGTTTAACACCATTTGAACAGAACGGAAATAATTTAGGAAGGAAGATATTTTTTTAATAAGTGTAGTTTATGAGCCTAAGAGGTAAATAGAATTGATAAATGGAATGTTTAAATTATTACGATTTATACGAGTTCAAACTATCATTAAAAAGTAATTTAAAATAGATTTAGACTTATAGTGCGCATTTATTGTACTTATTATTCATAGCTAGTCATTTTACCTGCGCTTCGTGAGATTTTAATGGCTAGTGGTCATTAAGTGTGGCACCTACACACTTCTTCAAAACTGGTGATAAATATAGTTTTAATTGTTGGCAGCGAAAATATATCAAATTATGTTTCTGAGAGGCAAAGTGGTGTAAGTATTTTGAAAGTTCCTTTATATTGTCACAGATAAATAGAAGTTTCGAAATTTTTGTTGATCTGAAAGCTAAGACGGATCAAATTAGACCAAAATCGAGATTCTAGACCGAATGGAAGTAATTGATCATTTTGAAATAAGCGTTTTTAATTTTTTTACTTATTCCTCATCATTGTCTTTATTTATTTCTTATTCCTTTACATATTCCTTAGCACCCTCATTAAAACTTTCGAAATATTAGTTTTTTTCGTCAACATGGAAGCTGAGACGGATCGAATGAGACCAAGACAAAGTTTTTAATGATATTTGAATTGCTTCATAATTAAGTGATTTTGAGTTTTTTTTTGTTGTAACTTTGTAGCATCACCCATTTATTCGAAAGTTTGTAATTTTATATTTTTCCTTTGGTCTTAAAGCTGAGACGGATAGAATTCCATCAAAACTGAGATTTTAACTGAAGTGAAATTTCTCGATAATTTTGACGCATCAAGTCCTTACTCAAACAGTCAGCTCATTGCATAATACATTCTATAACAAACAAGAAAGATCAATTATGCATAAAGCATTGATTATGAAACACTTTCCAACGTCAATGCAATTTTATATAAACATCTCTGAAATGCGATACATTCCTCGGTAATATTTTAAAAATTATCACAATACTACATTAATTTATTATATTTGAAAACTTCATCAAAGAAAATGAACTTCATTCAAATGACGGTATTGAAATATAAATTGTTTGGTTTAAACATCTCTAAAATGCGATACATTCCTCGGTAATATTTTTAAAATTATTATAATACTACAATAATTTATTATTTTTGAAAACTTCACCGAAAACAAATGAACTTTATTCAAATGACGTCATCGAAATATAAATCGCCTCTCTATAAAAGCAGCATTTCATTCATAAACATTTTCCAAACGTTTCGTTCATCACAATACTATAATAATTTATTTTATTTAAAAATTTGAAAAATTGTTATCTACCACATTTATTTTAAAATGTGAAACCTCTCTTGCATATAAATAATTCAACTTTTGGAAATATATTTATTATATAATATATCTCTTTTTCTTTCTGGAGGATATAGTAAGAGTCAGCATTTAATTGAATTTGTTTTTCTCCCTATATTAAATAATTTTTATTTAAAAAACTACTTAAAATATTTTACTGAATTTTTTTTATATATTTTATGGGATAATTTGAATATTTTCTAAAATTTTCGAAAAATTTTAGAATTTTAAATGCGCTTAAAAATGTTTGAAATATTAGGTCCCATAGGATTCAATGTATTTCATTTTTCCAACCCGAGTTCAATCCAAAACTAATTGGGTGATATTATTCATTTATATTCCCATAGGTCCCACGGACCATCTGAAAAACATACTAAAATTTCATTTTGATAAAGTCATTTTTACGGCAGCTATGGTGCTAACGGACAGACAGACAGACAGACAGGCAGACAGACCGAATGAAACAGACAGACAGAATGAACAAAGTCATAAACACTTTTCAACTATGTTGTAATGTGTTAAAAAATCGGCTCACCAAGAAGGGCGGCGTACAAAGAGTTGTCCGATTGTAATGAAATTTCGTGTGCAAAGACATTTAGTCTTTAATGATGAGTCCCGTTTCCAACTGTGTACTGACGACAACTGTGCTCCAAATCTCCCCCCCCCTCCACATACACCAATAAAACAACATGAATGTACTCTGACGATTGGAATGTCTTGCATTGGGAAATGCTATGTGTATAATCGTTCAGGTGCCCTGGCATTCCGGTTACAGTCTCCCAAAATAAGAATCACTTCGCTATGGTCTTCATTAGTAAACATAATAGATATGGCTCATAAAATCGAAATAAAAAAAATCTGAAGTGGACGACACATGACTTTCCTTATATACAGTAAATTTTCTACTTTTACAATAAAAAAATAATGTATAAGATCCACGGCACTGTGTTTTTTTTAACATTGAATTGTACATTTGGCGATTTTCCAAATGACAACATGTAAAACTATTTCAAAATACCCAATTAACTTATATTTCATGCAACGCTAAATTAACAATTATCAATATTGATAGCATCCCCAATAAGCGATATAGTCCATATATTAAAATATTTTAATAAATAATTCATCATTTCAGCCCCATTTTCATTAATTTAGGGCCATTTTTACAATTTTGAGGAACATTTCGTCAATCTGGGGGAGAAATACCGCCAAGTTGGCAATACATTGCTAGATTATTCGCCAAGTTTGTCAAATGCATCACCAAGTGTTACAGACAAACGGTGAAAAGAGCATTTCTTATATACTAGAATGTATGCCCATCATATGACGGAAATCAGAATTTGCAAACATTACTTCTCATTTAGCTTCCCTTTTATCAATTTGGCGATATTTTTATCACTTTGGCAGCATTTAAAAAAGTCGGCAAAATTTCTCGCCAAGCGTTACGGCCGGCCGGATGAAATGATTTATTCTTATAGTCTATTCTTATGTTCTTTCCAAGAAATTGAACTTTCATCAATTAGTAGTCATTTCATTGATTCAGTGTCAGTTTAATCAATTTGGCGAATTTTTATCATTTGGGTGATATTTGCGTCCATTTGGCAACATTTAAAAAGTCACTAAGTTGGAGATATTACGAAAAATTCGTCACTAAAATTTTATCCAAACGTTACCGACGGAAACATATGTTATTCTTATAGTACTCGTAGATTCTTATGTTCTTTCCAAGATATTGAATTTTCATCAATTAGTTGTCATTGATTTAGTGTAATTTTTAACAATTTAGTGACATTTTTGTTAAATTGGCAATATTTAAAAATGTCGCCAAGTTGGCGGCAATCCGTCAAATTCTTCGTCAAAATCTTGCCAAGCGTTATGAACGGAGAAATAAGCTATTCTTATAGCAGATAAATGACTATTGGCATCCAACTACAAAAGTATTACCCAAAGTATCTTGAAGTATCCCATGAATGGAACGAGCTAAATCTAAGAGAATAATGTCACCAAATTTATCGTATGATATTATATATGAAAAGTGTGTTCGGCCCCCTTCTGGTGCGCCTGGGGCAACGTCCTAGGATGGCTAAATGGTTCACGTTCTGGCCGCTGACAAGCTGATAAAGGCGAATGATGAAAGTCAAGTGCCTGGCCATTTGATATCAGATTTTAGGAATTTTGGCGACTTGGAGTCATTTTAAAATACGCCAAGTTGCTAAAATGGGAAAGTATCTTAAATCTGCAAATTTAATGGAGTTTTGGAGAAAGATCAAAGGAGAAAAGGGCAATATATTTTCACATAATATTTTTAAATGCAAACTGTTCTAAATTACTGTTTACTTGCGCGTCTCTGCAATGTATGTACCGACTCTAGATCAAAATCTGACCTACATTTGGTACGTGAGTCACTTGTGATTCGGAAAAATGAAATTGGCTTTCTTTGCGAAATGACCCACAAAAATCGTCAAAATTCAAACTAAATAGACTTTATTGTATTAACTAAATTCTTGTTCGAGATGTATTTCTATTATTGAAACGAAGAAGATAAATTTTATCGCTCTGAGATAAACAATTTTCGAGATATTTATTTTATTTTGTAAGTTTGATAGTTATTGATGAAAGAGAAACTGAATTTGAGTCTGTAGGGGAAGACATGTGCTGCCCACATCAGATGTTTAAGTTTGCTACAGATCTGTGACACTGTTGATTTATGTATGCTACTAGAAAATGCACCCAGCGTTTTCTGGTATTTAAGGTGCAGTCCTCCGATTAAAACTACACCGGAACTTACAGTGAATTCTCGAATGCTAAACGCAACGCTCGATAACGCCAGGTAAATATTTTGCTTTCCTTAGCAACCAGCTTTTAAAACTCCATGATTCTAAATAGAGGCTTCAGAAAGATTCACAACTAGTATCGTGTGACGTCACGAACTAGTTGTGCTCTAATCATGTTTAGAGCTCCTATAATACTGGTTGGCAAGTGACGCGTGAGAACCAGTCAACTGTTTTTGGCGCCATTATCGCGGACTGGTACGAAACATGATATTCTTGCATTCATCTTTTTAAAAATGTTTCTGTTATTTTTCTTCTTTCTTGTTCATTCTGAAATCTAAACATTTGTATCTCTTTTCGGAAATTATTAGATCAATGATCGAACATCCTCCCATTTTATTGCGAATTTATACTGCAATGTGCTGTATCGAGTCTGTGCAATAGAAATCAACTAGCAAGTATGATGTAAAGTCGCAGATTCGCCAACTCCCTATATAGGAGCCTTAACCCGGTTGTAAGTAACTTTTCTACCGACTTTGGAAGCAAACTTGATTCTTGCTCAAAAACGGCCTGCCCTGCTCAGCATCAAAAACAGGGTACCGTTCGTCCGCTATAGCATATTTTAAAAATTATGAGATGGTATCTTATAAAATCATAGTAATGAACTGAAGTTAAATCATAAGTTGAATCATAATTATTGAACTGACAAACATTTTGCATCGAAAACAGGGTACCGTTTGTCCGCTATAGCACATTTTAAAAATTATGAGATGGTATCTTATAAAATCATAGTTAATGAACTGAAGTTAAATCATAAGTTGAATCATAATTATTGAACTGACAAACATTTTGTTTTGTAATGTTCAAAGGAACTGCCGTAGTATAATAAAGATCGTATCGGGAAAAAAAATAACCTGATTTTTCTTTTTTTTCAATTGGAACGCAAAAATGGTTAAAATCTTTAAAAGACTACATATGCTCAAATGCATCAGTAATACGCACTTTTTGACTACAAAAAGAATAAGACCAACCCCATTAATCTAGGACTAACCGTTCTCGATATATTTAATTTTTTTCGCATTTTTGAAACGTCCAGGTGCCAAATGAAAACGAATATTGAAGCAAAACGGCAAACTCAGTGTAATTGCAGAGAATTATCTGTGTTATTTTGTGAAATTAAACCCAATTTAATGAATGCGAAAATGAATTTTAGTGTCTACCGGGACAGTCATGTTCTGCTCACATCAGATTTTTACTTTCTGGTATTATTGAATATAGTATAGATAAAGTATTGTTTTTACGAAAAGTTTCGAATTCGAGATTTTGATGCCAATATACATACGTTTTAAGACCTCCTGAAATCGTTTAGACTATTTTTGGAATGTTGTCCGTCTGTCTGATGTCTGTGGCCAATATTTTGTGTACCAGATAGAAGCTACAAATATTAATGAATTTTCACGAGACTTTATATCCGGCTTTGTTATAAAAAATCTAAAACTATATAGACTTTTTTTAAATTCGAGCGAAAACTTCGAAATTTATTCAAAATTTTATATTTTTTTAAAATCGACTTAATAGTTTCAATCTTTCTGAAAAATAGCTGCGATACAATTTTTTTTGTTGATGATGCCATGGTAATTACCCGCCTGGGGATTACATTATCAAGTGAAGTATCAATCAAAATATTTTTTTCAAGCCCTTTAAAATGAAAGGCAACATGCTATAGTTGCACTCATTAGGATTCACGATACCGATTTTTCATGTCAATTCTTGTAATTTTCATGTAATTTTCATTTATTCCTGTAAAATTTTATAAAAAAACAAGAAAGACCAATCATGAACAAAGCATTGATTATGAAACACTTTCCAACAGAAATGCAATTTTATTTGAACATCTCTAAAATGCCATATTTTCAGCGGTGATATTTAAAAAGTTATCTTAATATTACAATAATTTATTATATTTGAAAACTTTAACGAAAACAAATGAACTTTATTCAAATAACTTCATCGAAATAAAAATCGTCTGGCTCTCTTCATAAAAGCCATATCTTTAAAATTATCACAATACTACCATACTTTATTTTACTTAAAAACTTAAAACCATGCAGGTACGATTACTTTCTAACTCCATGCTTAAAACTTCATCAAAAAATTACAACTGAGTCGTCTGCTTCTCTATATAAAATCCATGAATTTTTCATTCATATAAGCTATATTGCAGACAAAAGATCTAAATAATTTTGCGTTAAAAAAATTCAGCAATTCTTATGCAACTCATCTTACAGCTGGATGTGTTTACATTCTCCATACGTGAAAATTAGGCTTCGCTGTAGAAATAACCAGAGTTTGATGATCATAAACTCAAAAATATTGTAATTGCGTTGGCGTAGTATATAGATGCACAGAAAAAAAGTAAAGCGGAGGACGGATGTAACACTAGGACGGATGTAACACTAAATATAAATTAAAAAAAACTTTAAAAATCGCGATTTTGACACAAGATGGATGTCATATTTTATTTTGAAGTGGGTCTCTTCATATAATATCGGTGCAATATTATGTTAATTTTTATTAACACTTTACAACAAAGTTAAAAAGTGTTTATGACTTTCTTCATTTTGTCTCTCTGTCTGTCCGTTAGCACGATAATTGCCGTAAAAATGACTTTATTAAAATGAAATTTTAGTATGTTGTTCAAACGGTCTATGGGAACTATGGGAATATAAATGAATAATATCACCCAATTAGTCTTTCCGAGAGGTTGGTGGTAGGGGAAGAAGGGTACGGTCCCTGTGGATGCCTCCCCCACTGGGTTCCGGTCTAAATTGGGGGACACTTTCCGGCCGTCCAAACAGTTACCTTACACCTTTCTGGTAGGTCGAACGGTCTGGATCTCAACAACAACAACCCAATTAGTTTTGGATTGAAACCGGGTTGAAGAAATTAAATACATTGAACCCTCTATGGGACCTAATTTTTCAAACATTTTTTAAGCGGATCTAAAATTCGCAAATTGCTTCGAAAGTTTTAAGAAATATTCAAATTATCCCATAAAATATATTAAAAAAATTTCAGCAAAAATATATTCAGCAGATTTTTAAATAAAAATTAAAATAATAATTACACCTTTTACATGGAGCGATCACGTGACCATTACAAAAGAGATCACGTGACCCACTTCAAAATGAAATATGTCGTCCATCTTGTGTCAAAATCGTGATTTTTAAAGTTCTTTTTAATTCATATTTAGTGTTGTATCCGTCCTGAAACCGTTTTATTTTTGCTTAAATTGTGTGCATCTACATACTGAAACAACGCAATTACAATATATTTGAGTTTAAATAATCAGCCAAATTATTTCTACATAATTGATTATTTCTACAACGAATCCTATTTTTCACCAATGTAAAATGCAAACAGCAAAATATGTAAAATGAGTTGTATAAGAATTGCTGCATTTCTTTAACGCAAAATTATTTGGCTCATGGAGTCTGCAATATAGCTGATATGAATGAAATATTCATTGATTTTACAGAGAGAAGGACGATTTTTTCGATAAAGTTTTAAGCATAGAGTTTAATTACTCGTACCTCCATGGTCTTAAGTTTTTAAATAAAATAAATTATTATAGTATTGTGATGAATGAAATGAATGAAATGTTGCTTTTATAGAGAGAGCCAGGCGTGTTATATTTCGATGACGTCATTTGAATAAATTTCAGTTGTTTTCGATAAAGTTTTCAAATATAATAAATTAATGTAGTATTGTGATAATTTCAAAAATATTACCCAGGAATGTATCGTATTTTAGAGATGTTTAAATAAAATTGCATTGAAGTTGGAAAGTGTTTCATAATAAATGCTTTATGCATGATTGATCTTTCCTGTTATTTAAAAAGCTGCCGAACTGACATTTTTTTTTTAATATTTTACTGCATAATTTGAGTATTTCCTAAAATTTTCGAAGCAATTTCTGAATTTTAAATCCGCTTAAAAAATGTTTGTAAAATTAGGTCCCATAGGGTTCAATGTATTTTAATGTTTCAACCCGGGTTCAATCCAAAACTAATTGAGTGATATTATTCATTTACATTGCCATAGATCCCACGGATAGTCTCAACAACATACAAAAATTTCAGCTTGATAACGCATTTTTACGGCAGTTATCGTCCGAACGAACAGACAGACAGACAGATAGACAAAATGAACAGAGTCATAAACACTTTTCAACTATGTTGTAAAGTGTTAAAAATGAATTCTGCTATGAGAAAGACGAGTTGAGCCACATTCTAGTTAATTTATATCGGAATTGTAAAATCGATTACATCTTCAAAACACGAAAGGCATATATTTTATGAAAATTCACGAAAATTCGTCTATTTATTGTACGGATTTCAAAAATAATTCTTTGGTCTCTCCGATGTTGT
The DNA here is from genome assembly GCA_951213105.1 of Amaurobius ferox. NCBI lineage: Eukaryota > Metazoa > Arthropoda > Arachnida > Araneae > Amaurobiidae > Amaurobius > Amaurobius ferox. The sequence goes on from OX578144.1 coordinate 19,637,435, forward strand.
CATGGTGGAAACTCTGCAATAATGTTTTAATCGCTATATGGAACCGATTTTTGTTAAGATCTTTTCAAATGGAACAAAATTTTAAAACTAAGAAACTAATTTGAGTTTAAAAAAACAGTGTTTTCTGCACTGAACTAAGATATCACTGTACCAAATTTCATAGCTGCAGGTAGCTTGGATTTTCCGCCATACGTACAACAAGTAGATAAGCAAGCATCTTTATTGGTATAGATTTTGATGCTCTTCACATCCACACACCATAATTCAAACAATGATTGTACTGCATTGTCAATGCTATCGTTTTCCAGGGAATTAACATGTTTCTCCATAGGACATAACTTAATAAAAATCTTAACAATCATGGAAATTACTATATTTTTTATCCTGTTCTAGTTTTTTTTCACATTGTATCCACACATACAATTTAAAAGCGATATAAACATCAGTTCTTCGGTTGTTGTATTCCCACAATACTTACATACATACACACATATATACAGACGATATATTACTTTCCTTTTATACATAATGTATAAGGTGTGACGGGGGCGAAAATTTGAATTTGAGTTTTCGACGGGAGAGTACGTTTCAAGCATCCCTGATCACGAATCAAACATTTTTGAGGTGATATCTCTGTGTGTGTGTGAAAGTGTGTGTGTGTGTGTGTGTCAGTGAGTCTGTGGAGACGATATCTCACGAACGAATAGAGTGATTCGAATGAAATTTGGTACAAAATTCACAATCCATGAATACTGGAAGCATATTGATGTTAAACGCAATCGAATGTTCAGAACACCCCCCTAAATTTTCGAGTGAAATTTTGAAAAATCATCAAAAAATCGAAACTTTTAATAAAGTTACGTAAATAGATATTTCCTATGTAATTTTTCCTTAGAAAACGATTGGCATAAACATAAACTTTAGAACGCTAGCATAAACCGTTCTCGAGATATTGCACATTTTTCAAATAAATTTATCAAAAAATCCCATAAATTAAAAAATATACCAACTGTTGAGAAACATGTTCACTTTTTATATGTAATATCATGCAATAAATTTAGTGGCATTTTTCGCGTGGATCTAGCTCGTTCCATTCATGAGAAAAGATACTTTGAGTAATACTTTTGTACTTAAACGCTAATAGTCATTTATCTGCTATAAGAATAACTTATTTCTTCGTCCATAACACTTGGCGAGATTTTGGCGACGAATTTGCGGAATATCGCCAACTTGGCGACTTTTTTAAATGCTGCAAAATTAATGAAAATCTCACCAAATGGATAAAAATCACGCTAAATCAATGAAAGTGACGACTCATTGACGAAAATTAAATATCTTGGAAAGAATATAAGTATCTACTATGAGAATAATCTATTTTTTTTTGTTGTAAAAGTTGTAAATTCATTGCATTATATAAGGAAAGTCAGGTACTGCCCATATTAGTTTTTTTCAAACTTATTCGAACTAGGTTCGAGAGGTTTGAAACATACTTATTTGTTAAAAACTTTGAATATATTTTAGACAAAAAATCCTTCTCTATTAAATAGTATTTTTTCCTCAATGGGTAGGTACTTGATAATAAATCATTTGCCTATATAGCGCCCTAAACGTGAGCCATTTTGCCGTCACACCAGGTTGACCCGGCGCAGCACAGGGCATGGTTCATATTACGCCCTCTAGCTATCCAATTTAAACCAAACAACTACACACCGGGGTGTAAACCTTAGAGATCGTATCCTATATCTGCTGTCCATCATCTCTTGAAAGGACTTTTGGACCTACAAATTTATCATGCCCGTACTCTGCGTAGACACAGATATAGTTTTGAAAGGTAATGAGTATTAAACTCGGCCCTTCCTCGTACGATCCTCTTGCTATAACCACTGGGCTATCTCGGTCCTTTTAATAAATAGCATGGGAAAGTACAAACGTTTATATTTTAAAGTGTAAGAAAAAAATTATTTAAAAGTGAATGGCATTATGTATGCAAATGTAATACATATCTGCTCTTTTTCAATATTAGCAATTTAAGAGAATATAAAATTCATAAGTAACAAGAATTTTAGACTAACATTAATAAAATTGTTTAAATAACATTTCACAACATCGCTAGGATCTTTATCTCATTCTTAGGACGTTGTTTTGACACTTAGACGTACTACTTTCTTACTTTGAGTTCTTTAACCGAGTTTAAAAGTTCGTTTGACGAAGAATACACTCTCTTTATTGATCCTAAACATTCTGTAACTCTTCTTGAGATGAACTTATTGTTGGAACATCATTTTTCTTTTCGAAACCCTGACATGATTAACTTCTTTTGAAGGATTTCGTTTTCGTTACAGGTTGTGATAACTAAAGTTAAAAGAGTAGAATTTTTAGGCTCTCCAGCAAATCCGTTTTGAGGAGAAACACAAATAGAAATCTTAGGTGAAATGAATTCATGTGTTCAATGTTAATTCTAGAGATGAATAAAAAATTTGAAAGTTTCAAAGATTTAGAAATGCATTGAAGAAACATAATGCAGTTTTGAAATGACCATATTTGGGAAAACATGACAATCTTACTTTTAGCATTTTGACAAACATTGAAAACTTTCGTTTTGACCAAAATATACTGTCAATATACTGAAGTGACCAAATTGTTTTGGGGGTTAGGCATATTTTTGATTATAAAATGTTTATTACAAATTCATGGGATGTTATATTGCTCCAGATGAGTATTATTTTTTTCCATCTGAATATTAGTGTAAAGAGAGTTAGGAAGATAGCTAAAGGAGATATTATAGTCGAAACTGGCAAAGAAGAAAATATTGATCGACTCTTTAAAGAGTTCACGGATCTGTTAAAATGTTTCCAAGTTGGAAAGCCTAAAAAGCGAGACTCTCAAATGATATTTTATAATGTCGAAGATAACATTACTGAGGAAAACTTAAGAGATAATTGTTTCTCAGAACGAAGAAATGAGGAACATCTCGGAATTTACTGTTAGATCTCATTTTAAGGGAAAGAGAGGCAACAATTGGGTGATTTCTTTAGTTCCAGTGACCTTTGGTGCGCTGATTAATCGAGGTAAGGTGAATGTGGGATGGACCAGAGTAGACTGTAAAGAGTTTCTTAGAGCTAATGTCTGTTACAAATGCCAATTCTATGGACACATTAATAAGTTTTGTCCAAACGATGAAGTTTGTACCAACCGTGGGGAAAAGGGTCACAAGGCGGTGGAACGTGAAGGGAAAACAATGTGCATGAATTGCACTAGGTACAATGCCAAGTTTAAAACGATGTATAAAACGAACCATCGATTGTAAATGCAATATTTACATTAAAGAGCTAGCCTTTGCATCTCCCAAAGTTAACTATTTGAAACCCTAGTTTTGTTAAGGATTTTTCTATTATTTTAAATGTTTGGAATTTTTATTTGAACCGTTCTTTTAATTAATCTTTTAAATGTGATCTGTTTTAAGTGATCTATTCCTCATGTTGTGCTGCTGTGAAAGTGTTTTTACCAAGTGTGAGGTTTCGTGTTTTGAAGCTTGTTGAACGTTTGTACATGTTGTTTTCACTTGTTGCACTTGGGAATATGTTTCCCTGGTGTGTTAACGCTGTTTTGTTTTCCTGATTAAGTGGGTCAGTTGAATTGCATTGTTTTCTCTTAATAAAGTTGTTAGGAGACCATGTGTCTCGACACACCAGTATGTTGAGGGCGCGGTAGCCCAGTGGTTAGCGCGGGAATTGCACTCGGTAGGTCCTGGGTTTGATTCCCTCTGCTGCCAAAACGGCTGCCGCGTTCACGCGGAGAACGATCACGTAAAACACGTGGGCCCGCAAGTCCTTCATAGAGGTTGGTAGTAGGGGAAGGAGGATACGGTCCCTGTGGATGCCTCCCCCACTGGATTCCGGTCTAAATTGGGTGGCTCTTCCCAGTCGTCCAAACAGTTACCTTACACCTTTCTGGGTGGGTACGGTCCCTGTGGATGCCTCCCCCACTGGGTTCCGGTCTAAATTGGGTGGCACTTCCCGGCCGTCCAAATAGTTGCCTTACACCTTTCTGGTAGGTCGGACGGTCTGGGTCTCAACAACAACACCTTTCTGGTAGGTCGGACTGTCTGGTCACAACAACACCAGTATGTTGGTCTGCGTCGGGTGTGTTTGTGATTTTCCGCTTGGTTTCTTGTCAGAAGCTATGTTGTTGCCATTGTGAAATATGTTTTTCGTTTACTCGTAAATAAGAACAGTTCGAGCAGATCGGCAACTGCCATCTAGCTTTGGATACAATCAGTAGATAATATTATTAGAAGAGTACTAGTGATCGTATAGTGATTACATATCACCTTATAACGATATGCGTCGTGTTGACTAGGTTCTATTCCCTGGCCGATTCTAGGATTCGGTTGGTCAGCCATAGATCAATATTAAAGGAAAGGAGCAACATTTAAATTAAACAAGTTGTGGAAAGCAGAACAAGTTAATTTAATGGCAAATATTTATTTAAATAGAAATTAACTATATTTTCAAGCAATTATATATAAGCATTCTCTTGTCCACTAGTAATCAACCTTGTCCAATAATAATTAACCTTGATGCAGATCATATCAGTATTAAAAATGTACTTACAGTTTAATCACGTACTCCGCGATACAATAGGGTTATCCAAGGAGAGGGGAGGCTGGAACACACTAACTCCAACAGCTATTTGCTCGCACGAAGGGCCCTGGATGGCCAAAGGTCCATACTAGAAATTAGGATCCATACTAAAACACAATAAATCCCCGGTACTAAGTTTTACTCCACTAGGCATGCAGGTGATTGATATTCTCGGGTAGCAGTCCCATTTCCGAATACTGCACTCTTCGCACTAATTCCACCATTGGCTATGGAAACCGAAACTATTAAAAATGACCCAATTTTCTTACTGTAGCAAGCAATGATCATTGCTGCTCGACGAGTACGAAATTCAAACATTCCGAAGTTTAATATATTCATTTTATATATTCGTTTTTTCCAATCCACGCGAAATCCACTGTCCATTCGAAAATATCCCATGGTCTCTCGGGCGACCACACCCCACCTTAATTCAGGGTCAAATGCCCAGAGCGTCATCCTAACAGCTCATACGTACCCCATCAATTAAGCCCTCATTGGCTAAACGACACCTGCATCAGTGACGTATCGTAATTAAAACCACAAATAACGTCACTTCCAGACGAAAGCTGGCTACAATGATCTAACATGTGAAAACAAAACTACATTTCTCCCCATTAGTCTACGGGAACAGAAAATATTTTGATAAAATGGCTCTGAAATGCAGGAAATTGAGATGGTGTTCTGAAAGTCAATACGACATTGTGGTTGGTGGGGATTCCGTCTGGGAGCCTGGTCGTGTTCCTGGGGCCGCTGGTCACGAAGCCCGAATCGCACTCTGAGCGAGAACGCTATCGTAGCAACTACCGTACTTTCGGGTGGGCCGGGTATTCTTTTGGATTTTCTTCTGAGCTCTTTAATTAAACTTGAAAATCAGTTTAATGAAAAATGCTGCCTTGTTCTTGACCAAAATATTTTGAAAATGCTCCATGAAAGCATTCCCATTTTCACTGCATGGCCATAAGAGAGAGAGAGAGTGGACGCTTTATCTGTTCAATATTACTTTAATTGAGGAAGAATGATCTGGCCTCAGAAAATCATTCTAATATTTCACAGGGTTTATTTTGACGAGAAAAAAATTAAAATCTTATCCAGGTAGCTCATCAGTTCGAAGATCTTCAGTTTGATCCTCGCTGGGATAGTGACATCTTTCGCAATTGCGCCAGAATATATTGATTAAGTTGGGGGGCAAGATGCAATTAGATGAAAGTCGAAAGAACAGATTTTCAATAGACTTTGTGAATTATGATACCAGTTTCAACATAATGATCACACAAGATTCTAGCCTGAATGTAAAAAGCACATAAGGTGAAGGTGTTCTTTCAGATTGGTAGTTGCATTTGACTTCAAAGTAGTCCCAGTAGCTCAATGTTTAAAGCATCGGTTGGCTAGTTCAAACGATGCCCGACTAGTAAAGTGAGACTTTTAAAATTTATTCAATTCACATCATTTTGAATAAAATATTTACTAGTTTTTTATAAATAAATTCAAGTGAGACTTTTATAATTTATTCTATTCACATCATTTTTAATAAAATATTTACTAGTTTTTTATAAATAAATTCAAGTGAGGCTTTTATAATTTATTCTATTCACATCATTTTTAATAAAATATTTACTAGTTTTTAATACTTTACAACAAAGTTGAAAAGTGTTTATGACGTTGTTCATTCATTCTGTCTGTCTGTTTGTCCGTTAGCACGATAACTGCCGTAAAAATGACTTAATCAAAATGAAATTTTAGTATGTTGTTCAGACGGTCTGTAGGACCTATGGGAATATAAATGAATAGAATCACCCAATTAGTTTTGGATTAAATCCGGGTTGAAAAAATGAAATACATTGAACCCTATGGGACCTAATTTTTCAAACATTTTTTAAGCGGATTTAAAATTCACAAATTGCTCCGAAAATTTTAGGTAATATTCAAATTGTTCCATAAAATATATAAAAAAAAATCAGCAAAATATATTCAGTAGTTTTTTAAATAAAAATAAAAATAATAATTACACCTCTTATATGAAGCGATCACTTGGCCATGATATGAAAAGATCACGTGACGCACTTAATGAAATATGGCATCCATCTTGTCACAAAATCGTGATTTTTAAAGTTCTTTTTAATTCATATTGAGTGTTGTATCCGTCCTAAAACTGTTTTATTTTTGCTTAAATTCTGTGCATCTACATATTGAAACAACGCAATTACAATATATTTGAGTTTAAATGATTATCCAAATTTGATTATTTCTACAACGAAGACTATTTTTCACTTACGTAAAATGTAAACAGCAAAATATGTAGGATGAGTTGTATAAGAATTGCTGTATTTCGTTAACGCAAAATTATTTAGCTCATGGAGTCTGCATAGCTGATATGAATGAAATATTCATTGATTTTACAGAGAGAAGGATGATTTTTTCTATGAAGTTCTAAGTATAGAGTTTATATACTTATAGCTCCATGGTCTTAAATTTTTAAATAAAATAAATTATTTTAGTACTGTGATGAATGAAATGAATGGGAAAATGTTATGAATGAAATGCTGCATTTATAAAGAGAGCCAAGTCATGTTATTTTTTCTATGACGTCATTTGAATGAATATCAGTTGTTTTCGATGAAGTTTTCAAATATAATAAATTATTATAGTATTATGATAATTTTTAAAACATTTCCGAGGAATGTATCGCATTTTAGAGATGTTTGAACCAGGAAATTCATATTTCAATGCCGTCATTTGAATGAAGTTCATTTTCTTCGATGAAGGTTTAAGTTTTCAAATATAATAAATTAATGTAGTATTGTGATAAGTTTTAAAATACTACCGAGGAATGTATTGCATTTTAGAGATGTTTAAATAAAATTGCATTGAAGTTGGAAAGTGTTTCATTATCAATGCTTTAAGCATGATTGATCTTTCTTGTTTATAAATAAATTCAACAACGTAAAGAAGCAATTACATATCCAAAAATTTTTTTCATGTTTTTAAAAGAGTGTTTTTCCAAAATTCTTCTAACGCTATTCTTTCAGAAATATGCTTTATTATTTTATTTTAAGCTCTTCAAGAGCTTGAAAGATCCTTTCAGATGTTGACAAAAATGTAATGTAGTTATTGACCAAATACATTTCGTAACTTTTTTTGTTGTTGCAAAGAACAGTTTTTGAAGCTCCATTTCTTTGCAGCAACCCAACGTGATTAACTTCTTTTACGGGATTTCTATTTTGGTTGGTGTTTAAAAGAGTCAATCAGATAATGGTAGAAATTTTGGGCTCTCAAAGACATCTGTTTGATGAAAAAGTCAATTGAACCTCTTACATAAATATAAATGGAAAAAGTTTTGAATCATATCTGGAAACTAATCAGAAATGTTACGAAAATCCAAACATTTAAAATAATAGTAGAGTTTGAAAAAATCGCTGATGGTATCACAATTTTTGGAAATAAGGTATTAATTAAGTAAACGTTAGATGAAGCATACCGAAAAAAGGAAGCCCCCCCCCCCTTCTAATACGATGCAAGCAGTATTTATTATTACTTTTCCTATATACATAGTATAATACATAGGGAAAGTATATGACGGGGTCGAAAATTCGAATTCTAGTTTTCTGCGGAAGAGCACTTTTCAAGCATTCCTGAACTCGAATCAAACATTTTTAAGGTGATGCCTGTGTGCATGTGCGCACGCGCTTGTGTGAGTTTGTGTATGTGTGTCCATGAGTCTGTGGAGACGACATCCCGCGAACGAATGGAGCTTTTCAAAGGAAATTTGGATTTTAAACGCAATCGAATGTTCGGAAAATCCCCAAATTTTTTAATAAAATTTGAAAATATTATAAAAAAAAATCAGAACTTTCACAATAATGCCTCGTAAATAATCATAACTCCGTATGTAATTTTTCAATAGAAAACGATTGACAGAAATTTTAAACGTTAGCATGCACCGTCCTTCTGATATTTCACTCAAATGGATTTATCTGATCAATTTATCACAAAATAACTTAAATAAATTTATCAAATAAAAATAATCACGTAGAATTAAGAAAGTATTAACTATAGTGAAATATGTCCAATTTTCATATGTAATGTTATGCGATAAATTTGATAACATCTATTTCGGGAATCTAGTACGTTCCATTGACGAGAGAAGATATTTTCTGTAATAATATTGTATTTTGACGCCTAACATTTCGCCATCTGTATATAAGAAATGATTGTTTTCTATTTATCTGCAACGCTTGTTAATTAATTAGACGAATTTGATGACCTATCGAAATAACGCCAACATGGCAATTTTTAGCCTCAAATTGACGAAAATATCGTTCAAATTACAAAAAATGACGTTAAGCTAACGCAAATGACGCGAAATCGATGTAATTTATTATTAAAATATTGTAATGTATGGACTACACTGCCTATTGCGGATGCTATCAATACCGATAATTGTCAAGTTAGAGTTGCCTGAAATATAAGTTAATTAGGCATTTCGAAATAATTTTATATGTTGTCATCCAGAAAAGCGATAAATGTGCAATTCAACATTAAAAACATTGTGCGTAGATATTATGCATTATTATTCCACTGTAAAAGAAGTAAATTCAATGCATTATATAGGGAAAGTCATATGCTGCTACATCAGATTTTTTACATAATCAGAGTACTCGCTTGTAGAGGACGTTTCCAAATTTATGATCGCGCTCTCATTGGAAATTACAGAAACCATGGACCAATTTTGAATGTATGTGCTTGTCAGCACGGAATAGCCGATACCTGTAATGTCCGCAAGGCAACTTGTTATGTGCTATAATTTTGTGAACTTCCTGTAAGAGGCCTGACAATTTCAGTCGTACAATGCAGCAGGTTTTAAATGTATTAAAGATTGAGCTCAGGTGAACGAGGCTATAACGTCCAAGTTTATGCAAACAAAACCTGTCTATAAGGGTGCCTCCAAAGTTAGGATTTTGTTCTCATTGCAGATAATAGCATCCACGGACCGGTTTCGTTCTTAAGCTCTCATCGATCAATGAATGCTTTTATCTGTAATGAGAGAGTGATCCTAATTTTAGGAATAGCCCCTTGAGTTGGATTCTAAAAGTATAATAACTTTTAAGTATAGAACGAGACTTTACCCTTATTCAATAACGAATTAGATCACAACGTAAAATGTAGCGCAAAAAAGTAAGCAGACGTTCGCTTTAGAAATCTTTTGATTTCCTTCTTTACTGCAAACAACCCTGGATCTGAAAGCCCAAATAAGCCGGCCACACAGAAAATGGCGAAAAGACAGAATTGAATCTTGTAGCGCCACCTAGTGTGACAAAATAAAAGTAAAACGAAAAAAAAAAACAGAAAATGAAGGAAATATGAATGCGAAATGCATCCAAGAAACAATAAATAAAATGTAGAGTGTATGAACTTAACGTCTCAAGTAAAAATGAAGCGAAACAGAAAATCAAGAATTAGATATAGCCATGCCATACCCCGAAGAAATAATGTGTGATTGATAAAATATTAACACCAGATTAAGGGAATTTTTATTGATATATAAAGAGCTTCCAAGAATTCCAAATCAAAATCTAAAGGGCACTTTGAAGTGCTCTTCAAATTGGAGTTTTAAGAGTGAACTATTATAAAATATTCTCCGATCTTCGATAATACGAGTATAAAAGTGCATACATACTACGTAAATACGATGCACAGTACCACGGATAATATTAATTAAGGGATTTAAAAGAATAAAATTTGAAATAACGAATTAGGAGTTGTGAAGTTACAACTGCCTTCACAATTTCATACAATACGTTAACATTTTAAAAATTGTCACTCAGAAAGGAGAGTATAGACTTTATAGCGTCATTGTTATTTGAAACACATTTCGTAGAATTCCGTCAATATGTCCGCTCAAATGTCACTAAAAATTGCGGAAATCGTAAAAGGGCGATTACTTAGGAATTTTCTACTAAAGGAAACATGTAGAATTTGGTCCATCCGCTCTCTCAAATGCGACTGAAAATAGTGGAAAATGCTAGGGAGGGGGCGTTTACTGGGAATTTCCTGCTAATAGAAATACAAAGAATTCCATCGATCACCCCCCCCCCCCCCCGTCATATGAGACTGAAAACTGAACTGAGTATATAAGGGGAGAATGATTACTCGGAATTTTCAGCTAAAAGTAGCAAAATATATTTGTATTAATAAACACATTTTATTTGCAGATGAAATTTTTAAAATGTTTTCCGATATTTAAGGACGGGAGGGGTGTTTTCAAGGAATTTTTTGGAATTTCTAATAGACATAAAAGGGAGCGGGGCTTTCCTCGATATGATAATTTTTAGAGTGTATGACCTCTGAAAGCTTCTCGCACGAGAATAACTATATTTTTCCGATGAATGACTTCTATCCATTATCTTTGCAAGGTTAAGTTACATTGCCATAAAAAATGCAATCTATTTTCTAACATTTCTAATACGTCGTCAATAGGACCCTTATTTCTTTGAACATTATTCTGAGATACACAAAAAAAGTATTATTTTCTTATTTCGGAGCCCTTTAAACTGAACTTGAAAGCTTTCTTCCGAGTTTGACAAAAAATAAACCCTCGCTATTGGCTCAAAACATTGCGAAACATTGTTTGCGGAGAAAGCGGTTTTTGAAACACCATTTCTTTTCAGGAAGTTGATGTGATTAACTTATTTCGGAAGATCTTTCTTTTTTTTCTATGTAGAAGTGTTTTAAGCCAATCAAAGAATTGCAGGAATTTTAGGTCCTCAAAGACATCTGTTTGATGAAAAAGACAAATAAACCTCTTTGAAGAAATAGTTTGATGAAGTTTTAAATTGATTTAAGAAAATAGTAGGAAATGGAATAATTTTTGGAGAAACTCGCCTGCAATTTGACAGCTTTAAGAAAAAACTATTTAATGGAACATTCATTGTGGGAAATTGACTATCAAGCAAGTGTGGGCAAATGACTCTATAAAATATGTGAATTGTTTCAGAAGCGTACTAATAACTTCTTACTTTGAAATTTCGAATTTTGTAATGATTTTACAGCCTCTGACATTTTTAGATCAGTTATATATATTTGTTTTCATCTCCAATTATACAAATGCTTTCTGTTTTGTTATAAAATAGAAGAAATTAGCTTCTGAAATCCAGTTTTCGTTATATTTCATTAAATATTACCTAAGAATGGGGTCTTTTCTCATAGATTATTTTGTACAGACGTTTGGGGGAATATCATATCCTTCTGCTTTGTCTTCACGTTGCTTTTTCCCTTTCTAGTTTTCTCGTTAAATTTTATGTGACTTTCCTATCTTCCAGTTTAGTAACATTTCTACTTCCAGCGTAGTATCGCGATGATTTTGCGGACAGATAATTTTCTGTTTTTCGTTTGATTTTGTGCATTAATTTGCCTCGTTTTACTTACACACATATTAAGGCAGATTGGTTTAATTCCGTAACCAGATGATACCGTTTAATCTGTACAATTTTGAAACAACTCTAAAGCTCTAATTTCTCACAGTAAATGAAATGTTGCTTGGGAGAGCACTACATTCTAGTATTTCCTTGAAGAAAGCAGGCATAAGCAAATTAGGTCACCACTTCACCTGCTTTCTTCAAAGATGTATAGTAGATCGCCGATTATCTGAACTCCGATTATCCGAAAGATCGATTATATGGATCGTGTTTTCTTCTTTTGTGTGTCCCCTTGACACTGGAGGTCTAGAAGACATGTCCCCAATGGTAGATCTAAAATTTTTAATTTTCTGACCACAAATATGACTTGGAATAAATAATATTTTTTAGGATGGCCTAACCTGCCTCTGAGAAAAGTAGATTTGGCACCAATTGCCACCATTTAGGGTCTTCATTCTCCAGTGATCGATAGCAAACAGCGATCAAACACAAGGGGAAGCATCTTCGTAGTATCTTGGAGAGGTGGCAATTCTTTTAACTTGCTATATTTAAAAAGAAGGTTGGACATAACAGCACAAAAACGAGTTTTTTTTTCGAAGTTGGAAACAATAGATGAGTTTTTCATATAAAGAAGCAAGGAAAACAAAATTAATTTATTTTGATTATATTTTTACATACATCACTTAAAATGCACACAGTTTCTACGACCAATTTATGTTGAAGAATTATTTTTGAATGTTTAATTTTATGTCATTTTTACAAATAAGGCCAATTATCCCTGGTTCGACTGATCCAGACAATCGTCGCTCTACTACTAGAAAGTTGTATTTCAGTTGTTGTAAATTCTACTTATTCTAGCAGAATTTAATGTAATAATTCATCACGAGGAGAGCACTCTAGTAACGCTAAATATCGCCCCGACCTCACCTGTTATCAACAAAATTTTTCCTTCACCGTTTCTTTCAAGGTGCAGAATCAGTAAAAGGACTTATTTGTTTTACTTTTATATTGCTAATATTATCAGAAGATAAGCAACGGCCAAAAATGGAAGATTGAAAGACGAAGCGAGAGGGAAAAGAAAGTAATCTCTGTATACAGAAGGTTCGTTCCCACATTGACCTTATTTTGCGGAAATCTGCATATAGAACCACCTGATAACACTTTTTACGATATTGTTGCGTTAAAAGACCTCATTCAAGATTTTTTTTTATCTTTTACGTGCAGATAATGTCTGAAATGTGGGTTAAGGTTTTAATATATCATACGGAAAGACCACAAAAATGTGTTTGCTAAACCTTTAATTGATTACGCGTTTTTTTCTGCTTTTAAGTTTAGGACATGCAATGAGATGAACAATGAGATGAGTAAAAATATCTTTAAAACAAAGGATTTTAAGATTCGTGGCAGGGTTAAATCAGCGGTTAAAGCGGAAGTCCCGTGTTCGATCCTTCATGCCATTGAAAACTAGCCCTTTGTCTATTCGGTGTATGGGCACGATAAGTTTGTGAGTCCGAAAGTCCATTTAAAAGGTGATCAATTAGTGGAAAGGTGGTACGGTTCCTGTGCTTGATATATTATTGGGTTCAGTTCCAAATGAGGAGGAACTTTCCCGATCGTACAAACTGATACTTTACATTTTCGAGAAGATAGAATGGTCTGGGTAGAAGAAAAAAAAAGATTTTGAAACTTTAGATATGATGACTGTGATATAAACTGTTTCACTGTTATTCTATAAGTTCTTTTATATCATTGGAGTGACTGATAACGCCGTTTCTATGAGCTGTTACATCCTTATTCTTTGAAGCCTGCATGGCAAAAAAAATCTTCTGCGCAATAGTTAATGTGGAATACAGACATTTTGGTTTTGATCGGTAATTTCCGTCTATATAACAATGTTTCGTGCACAGTCTTTTATACAAGGAAGTGTGATTTTTTAAAATCAGAGTTGTATACTGAGTGTCAAAGAAAGTCGTGGAACAAGATAATATCTTGAGAAATATTAGGGTTATCGTATATTTTTATGCAGGTGTATAAAGAAACCCCCACTAACGCAACACGATGAGACAGGGGTTGGCCCATTTTTAGGGGAGGAGTACTGGGCTATCTCACTTCCTGTCAGACAGTCCGGGTAAAGTGTCAGCTATGAAGGTATAAATTTAAGAATGTTATAAATTTGGTAAAGCATTTTTGTCTCCTCTCTAAAGATGGAAATGAACCCTGAAAACCAGTGTATACAATCGACTCCCTCTCTCTCTCCAGAAAACAATGCAATACCTAAACAATCCTGCTGAATAAAATAGTTTATTATACACAAAATACAAAATGTTCATCTTCGGCAAAGATGCATGTTTGCAGACGTCTAATAAGATGTCTCTACGTATACACCCTCGCATGCAGATGAATAAAACTTTCTTTTTTAGAATTTTTTTTTAACTTTATTTTGCAGCTTTTGGTGTGGGGAAAAACGCTTTATTAATTTTTCAAAACTCTCCAACTTTGTATTTGACATCTTCTTCCTATCTCTAATAGGAAGATGGGCAGCCCAATGTTGTCCCTTATCCCTTACAGTCATCTATCTCATCACGCAATGCCATAGGGATTTTCTTTACACCTGTATAGAAAATATACGATAACCCCAATATTTCTTGATGCAGTTGCCTGATTCTTGACTTTCCAATTAATGCTACATTTTAAAATTCATCTAACTTTCAAAAAGTAGCAGATGAAATGTGAAAATATTCGCAGCAAAATTGTGCGTGTATTTTTGCAAGATGGTAGGAGAAAACAAAAAATGCCGCTATCGGCCCGATGTTTTATCTTTAAAACGATTATGAAAAAATACTAGATCTATATAAAATGTTTTGCAATTTGCTTTACAGAACACACGCTATTTTAAAATAAAGATCTTGATAACATTGTTCTATCTGACGAAACACTTCCCATCCGTCATGCTGGCTCGAAATAGCAGACATTTTTGTCTCATGGCACAGGAACCAAGATTACGGATCTCTTACAATGACATACGATAGGTAATCGCTCCACGTCCGTACGGTAACACAAGGGCGTATTTTGTAACAGTGCTTCTTTTAAATAAAATATATTTCTTTATCACTCTCATTGCATACACAAAGTTTCTAGAAGAGAGCATGCTGATAACTTTAAAAAGTAAGATCCATGAGGGTATACGTTAGACCTATCTGTACTAGAGGTGTCTATCTCCGGTCCAATAAAAGGGATTTCAATAAAAAGGATAATGAATTCTACAGCAAAGGAAGATAGACGAAAAATGAAACAAATGACAGTGTTGTAGAGCATCGTCTAATGTGCAGGAATCGACATTGAGAACACGCAAAATGTGTATATGGAAGTCAATAAATACCGATCACACTTCACAGATTGGGAGAGTGGTGTGTCATCAGAAGCCCTGATAAGTACGTCAATTATCATATTTTGTTCTGCATATGCTGCCATCTATCTCCCTATGTCACTGGTATTTTATTTGCATATGTTCGTAAATCGTTCGGCAACGTTTAATATTATTGTGGCGTGGATGCGCATCTAGCAACTGATTAAGTATGACTGGTATTTATTGCTTTTTGCATGCACGTTTCGTTCATTCCTGGTGAACTTATCTATAAATTAGACAATGCTCTGAGACTTCGAAATTGGAATTTTTCATCTGTCCCTGTTGCTGAGTTATCCTAATCTTTTTTATCTGTCAAGAATTACATGACGAACCTGTATTTAATTAATATATTTCATCAATTTTAGTCTTTCATTTAAGATTTTTAAGATCTTTTCGCGACATTTCGCAAAAAAGAGTCGGTTATCTTTTTACGAATCATGCCAAAATCTAATCAGTATCTGGATATCCCTCAAGGGAAGCAACCACTAAATGTAAAGAAATTTCATTAAATAGTTTTTTAGCTACAGTGAAACACGTATTCAGTTCCTTAAAATAAAAAATCCATCCCTTAAATATCTTCAAAATGGTTTATCAGAGTAACGGGGTTGATCTTATTCCTTTCGCGTCAAAAATTACGTATGAAACAAGCATTTAATTTATTTTTCTGTAGTATTTTATTTTAGATCTTGAAGAATTTTGCGGGCCATTTTACAAAAACAGGCAGATTATTTTTTTTTCTGAATCATACTAAAATCTAATCAGCACAAGGTTAACCCACAATTGACTTATCGACCAAATATTGTAAAATTTGGTAAATTAGTTATTTAGTTAGAGTGGATACATTTTTTATGGCCGCACACTCACATACACACACGTCACGGTAAAATATTTTTTTCGTGTTCTAGAGGTGCCAAAACGTGTAGATCCGTCGAAAACTCGAGTTGCGATTTTTGATACGATTTTAATATTTTCCCTATACATCTATCGTAGGGTATAAGTAAAAGTTAGTTTACTAAAGCTGACAACAGACAATAATGTCAAATTTCAATGCAGTATAGAGAAAACTATATAGGCTGTAGTCCCTTTATAGATATAAATATTTAAACTAATATTGGCTTACTTTATCTGCCAGCTAGCGGATGCGTTTAAGTAAGGTGTTGCCAGTTTGTTTACGGTAATTTAACAAAATTGACGAGTATCGAGTAACAGGGATACATTTAGACTGAGTTTCTATATAAATTTTCAAGATGAAATGTTTATCTACCGTAAATAATTTACTATTCATATATTACAAAATAATGAAATTTCGTTTAATCGGGTACTCTACCTTGTATCTCAAAATTATAATCCAAAAAGTGAACTGACCTGAATAGTGACAGTTTACGAAAAATATCATCATCCTCAAGTGTGTTAACTACGTAGTTACTGGCACTATCGAAAAATTTCAGTTGTTGAAGAAATACAGCAGTAGAAAAACTATTGAATACAAATCCATAGTTTTCTGTGATGTTGTTTTCTTCATTAAATTTAAGTTAATAAAGACACACACACGCACATACACACATATATACACACGCACATATACACACGCAATATATACACACGCACATACACACATATATACAGGGTGCCCCAAAAACACTGACCTCGCCATTTATTCCTTAAATGTTGATCTTAGACATATATAATAAATTACAAAGTTGTGTAAAAAATACAGAATTTTATGAAATCGATTAAAATTTTCAAGGGAATTAAATTTTATAAAATACAAAATTTAAATTTTTATACGGCCCCCAGTACAAAAACATTTCCAATTGAGTAAAATGTGCCCCATGTACTAATAAGGTAATGCACAAAATTTTGGCATTTTATCATAAAATATCCCAGAGATAAGAAAAGATAAAAATGCTGATTAAAACCACTTTTCGATGCATCGACATGGGTTCTCAGAGGGGAAAAATCATGTCGACAGATTGTCTTTTAGGTGTCATACACAAATTACGAAAGAAAATAATGATTACATAAATAAATAATAATTTTGCCATTTATTGGTACAAAAGTATCTACACTGTGTAGAAATAGTAACGTTACACAAATATTACAAAGCTTGTTCAAAATGTTTTCCATCCATGCCAAAGATCCATTAAAAATAAGAGGCAGATATTATTTGTCTATGATGCATTTCTGCATTGCGTCATTTGCACTGTTTCTGTAAACATTTACATTTTAATTTGTGACTAATCCCTCACCAACTATGTTTAAACATATCTCTGGGACTTTTTATGATAAATTTTGAAATTTCGTACATCATCTTATTAGTGTATGTGGCACATTTTACTCATTGGAAAAAATTTTTGTACCTGGAACCGAACGAATTTGTATTGAACCCCACTAACATTTTTATCGATTTCATAAAATTCTGTATCTTTTTTACGCAACTATATAATTTTTTATATATGCCTAAGATCAATATTCAAGGAATAAAAGTCGAGGTCAATGTTTTTGGGACACCATGTATATATATATATACAGGATGTCCCCAAAAGATTGAAATACGCTTTAATTCTTTAAATATTGGAGATCAGTGGGCAATGTAAATAGCAAAAATGTTGAATGTAAGGGACTTTATTGAAATAGTCCTCCCATTAATTTTCAAAAAGTTACATTTTAAAAATTTTTATACTACCCCTTTAGACAAATTTGGTCAATCAGAAACTTTTTATTTTTAATGTAACAAGATCAGTAAAAAAACCCCAAACCCCATCAGTAAAAAAACCCCATATCTTTAAAATTGAGAGAGTTATATTTAATTGAAAATTGAACATTGTGAATGGGGACCCTATATCAAATTAGAAATATGAATTTGTGACATATCATAAGAAATATAAGACTGGATGATAATACATAGGATACCCAACCTCGTAGTGAGTACCACTGCTTTATATGATCTCTGTCTGTGTAATGCTTTATTTAGATGCATTTGTGAGAAACAATTTTGACACATATTAGCGTACTTCTGATCTAAACATTTCCATCCTCAATTTGTTTATGATCCCTATTTTAACTTGTGAAACAGCCTTTCACATGGTACGGAAAAGTAGCATAAGTCAGATTTTGTCCTTATCATAATTCAGTTGATTTTAAAGATACATATATGCGGGGTTTTTTTAATGATCTTGTTGCATTAAAAATAAAAATTTTCTGATTGACCAAATTTATCCAAGGGGGTCGTATAAATATTTAAAATGTGTAACTTTTTGAAAATTAATGAGAGGACTATTTCATTAACGTAGTCTTATTTTCTACCTTACTTTGAACATTTTTGCAATTTACATTGCCCACTTATCTCCAACACGTAAAGAATTGAAGAATTAAAGCGCGTTTCAATCTTTTTGCGACACCCTCTCTCTCTCTCTCTCTCTCTCTCTATATATATATATATATATATATATTCTTAAATTTCCATATACAAGATAGTGCTTATTCCTAAATTTCATAAAAATCCTATAAAATTTAAAACAGTTGCTAGTGGTCATAATACTTACACTGCTACTGCCAGTAAATTACTACTATATTATTTAAATGTAATAAGTGATAGTTCACGTTATTCTAGCAATAATTACTTTATTCTAAATAATAGTAAAGAATTAAAGAATAAAATAACTATCACTAGGTAAACTAATTGGATTTCAAACTTTTGACTTTAAAGATCTTTTCAATAATATTAAGATCTCTGATTTATATGTTGTAATTTTAGCTCTATATAATGCTTATATTACTAATTAATCTTCTCAAACAATTTTTATCAATTTTCCTAAACTTCTTCACTTTGTTCTTTTCAATAATTATATTTTTCAAAGAAATAAATTATACTTACAAGTCTCAGGGGTTCCACAAGGTGGTTGCAGTAGCAATATGTTAGTTAATTTATACCTTTATTATTATGACCTGTCTTTTACTTCAATAGATTGTAAAATTATGTATGTTGATGATCTGATTTATTTAGTATATACTGAAAATTATGTTATAGATATAGATTTCTATCCAGATAATTTGGAATTAATTCCTAATGAAGCTACTATTAGTAATAATATTAATTGTTTGGATTTGAAACTAATTAATGAACCTACTCATGGAATTGTTGCAAATTTATTTGATAAAAAATACTATTTTAATTTCAACGTTAATAAAATATTACCATTTAATTCCTCCAACTCTATACAAATGTTTAGAAATATTATTCTTAATCAACTTTTTAGAATTTATAGATTCTCAGATAAAACATTTCATGCTAAGCATATAAATAATCTAAAAATGACTAGCAAATTATATTACAAACAATTCTAAGACCAGGGGTTGTCGAGATATTAATGAAAAACTGAATTTTTTTCTTAGGAGTTCTACTCTCTAACTCCGTGGTTTATCCAAACGAAAAGGATGAAAATCGTTTGTTTAAAACATCAATGTGAATTAAAACTTTATTTCTGAGTTTGGTGGAGAATTTTTGCGCAAATTAGTCACTATCTGAAAGCATGAATTTTTTTAATCTATCTCCATGGTTTATTTTTCACAAGCATTTACTCAACAATAAAAAGCATAAAAAAATGAAGATGATTATTTAATTTCTCATTTTATGAGGAAGATTCTATCTTATATCATGTTACTCAGCAACGCAAGTTAATTATATGTGTTTGTTAATATTTATTATTATTTTTTCTATTTGAATAATAAATAAATGTATGTAAAAATATATTTTATAAATGAACGGTTTGATTTTTCCTTTAATTAAATTAATTGAGGACTGCGTACATTACTTTCAATTATTTTGGCAAAGAGTTTTCCAGCTCATATAATGTGTTTAGATAATAAACTCATATATTGTGTTTACCCAATAAATTCATTTAGCCGATGGTTGAAACAGAAAAAGAGTAGAACTGGTATATATTCTAATACAATTTTAGTGTTCTCATTTAGTATATACAAACGGGATCCGGATGTTTTATTCTTCGGATCTACAAATTCAGAGCTATGAATTTCGAGAAATATCGCTGACTTGACAACTTTTCTTGAACGTTGCTAAATTGACGGTAATATCGCCAAATTAATAAAAACGACGCAAACCAATGAAATTAAATTTGTTTTTTTAGAAGAAAGTACTGAAACGATGTGTAGGTAGCATTTGTAGGCCAGTCCATCCATCCTACTTAGTAACATATTTAGAGAATTTTTAAAATGTCACAATTGATAAAAATGTTTGTAAATCCATGAAAATATCATAAAATTGATAAAATTGCGTCTCATAAATGCAATTAATTGTGTTTTGTTAGAGCATAGTATTGTGATGATGTTTCGTCAATGTGTCGCAAAATGGGACTATCAGTTCTTTAGTCCCATTTAACGATAAATTTGGCGATTTTTTAAATTGTCGCTAAATTGATGAAAATGTCGCCAAACTTTCCATGGAGATTAAATTATTCAGACGATAAGATTTCCATCAATTCATTTGAAGCAAATGGTATCATGTTGTTTAGCAACGGTTGTAAATCCAATGTGTTTATGCGGCATACGATTTTTATTAAATCTTTTCCGATTTGAATAATAAAGATATGTATATAAAATAAATTTCATTGACATGGCATTTTTGACTGAATAATATCAATTACGGTCTTCAGGTTTAAACATTATTATTATTGATATTTTCGTGGACTGTTGATTCAGGGATTATTGATATTTTCAAGTTAATATGACATTGTTTTATTATGAAAAAAATTGTTGAAACTCATATTTAGTACGTTGTACGAGTAATCTCTACAAATGCAGGGGTCTATCTTCTAATCTACGAGAATATAAGTAGTACAGATATATTGAATATATTTTGATATATAATGGCATATATTGGAATCAATTACGACCTTCTGGTATAAATATCACGGGGATTATTGATATTTCCAACTTATTACGGCATCTGTTTTATTTTGGCAAATATTTTTGAGACTCATATTGTAATAAGGGTAATATTCTACTAACACACAGGCATATTTTCTAATCTTCTACAAAATAAGTAGTACAGGAATATATATATATTATATATATATATATATATATATATATATATATATAGTATATATATTATATATATATATATATATATATATATATATATAGTATATATATTATATATATATATATATATATATATATATATATATATATATATATATATAACATAATAATAAAAAAAGAAAAAAGAAGAATGACATTGCATCAAAATTTCGCCGGGGGGGGGGGATTGTGACCCCCACTTCCCGGTTTAGCCAGCTTTATGTCATGACGACACTCCCGGAAGCGGATACAATGTCGCCAACCAAGTACATATACTAAAACTTTAAATGTAAAAAAGAAAAAAGTTAAAAAACCTATACTGTCCCTACACCTATACAATAACTACGAGCTTTACTACATAAGTATTAAGCTACATAGTATTAAGCTCGTAGTTATTGTATAGGTGTAGGGACAGTATAGGTTTTTCAACTTTTTTCTTTTTTACATTTAAAGTTTTAGTATATGTACTTGGTTGGCGACATTGTATCCGCTTCCGGGAGTGTCGTCATGACATAAAGCTGGCTAAACCGGGAAGTGGGGGGTCACAATCCCTACCGGCGAAATTTTGATGCAATGTCATTCTTTTTTTTTCTTTTTCTAATTATTATGTTGTATAGAAATGTACTTGTTTCAGCAGCTTGGCGCCTTTGGGTATAATTTCAGTTGTTAGTTTTTAGATGAGATAAATGTTATATTTATATGTATATATATATATATATATTCCCATATAATTTCAGTGCTTTCATTCTGGCATATATTGGAATCAATTACGGGTTTATTGATATTTTCAATTTATACGTGTAATCTGCTAATACAGGTTATATCTTCTAATATTCGAGTATATAAATAGTACGGGCCCCATACAATTTTAGCACTTTTATTTTGTATATATTGATTTAATTTCATATGTTTAGTATATTTGCTTTCAAAACGGGTCAGGGTGTTTTATTCTTCAGATCTGCCCGCGAAGATAATTTTGCATAGTGAGAACAAATATTCTTAAACTTCTCTTTAGGAGCAATAAATTTAATTTTTTAACATAATTTGCATATGATTGTGAATTATTTCTTTCTATTATATACTCCGTACGAAGAACGGGTATGTTGTTAGTCATAACTAAAATTGAAAACCAGTCTGTCTGGCTGTCAGTCTGTTTGTCTCATCACCACGAGAGAACGGCTTAACCGAATTTGATGAAATTTAATGGAAAGCCTTGAAATAGCTCCACTTGAAATTTTATCCAAGTTTCAAGTTTCAAAAACTAGGGTTTGTCGAGATATTAAGGAAAAACGAAACTTTTCCCCAGGAGTTCTACTCTCTAACTCCCTGGTTCCCCCAAACGAAAAGGTGGGAAGTCGTTTGTTTAAAACGTGAAAATAAATTAAAACTTTATCTCAGAGTTTCGTGGGAGATTTTTGGGCTAATTAGTCACTTACTGAAAGCATGAATTGTTTAAAAAAATTAATGTTTGAAACATGAATTTAAATGGAAAATCTATCACTATGGTTTATTTTTCACCAACTTTTACTCAACAATGAAAAGTATTAAAAAATCATAATGGTTATTTAATAAACAGCATTTTATGAGAAAGATTCTATCTTACATCATGTTGCTCAGCAATGCAATTAGATTAAATGCGTTTGTTAATTTTTATTATTATTTTTTCGATTTCAATAATAAATAAATGGATATAAAAATATATCTCATAAATGAACTTTTTTGATTTTTCTTTTAATTATATTAATTGCGGACTGCGTACATCACTTTCATTTATTTTGGAAAAGAGTTTTCAAACTTATATATTGTGTTTACCTAATAAACTCAAACTCATATACATATTGTGTTTAACCAATAAACTTATTTAGCCGATTGTTGAAACAGAAAAAGAGTAGAACGGGTATATCTTCTAATCCAATTTAAGTGTTTTCATTTAGTATATACAAACGGGATCAGGATGTCTTATTTTTCAGATCTGAAAATTCAGAGCTAAGAACTTGGTGAGATTTTGTTAACATGTCAACCTTTTTTGAAAGTTGACAAATTGAAGGAATTGTCGCCAAATTAATAAAAACGACGAAAATCAATGAAATTAAATTTGTTTTTTTAGAAGAGAGTACTGAAATGATGTTTCGGTAGCATTTGTCTGTCGGTCTAACGGTCTTACTTAGTAACACATTTAGGAAATTTTTAAAATGTCGCCAAATTAATAAAAATACTTGTAAATCCATAAAAATTTCTTGAATTTGATACAATCACTCTAAATCAATGAAATTAATTGTGTTTTTTAGGAGATAGTATTGTCATGGTATTTCGTCAATTCGTCGCCAGGTGGGACTGTCAGTTCTATAGTCCCATTTTGCAATAAATTTGGCAATTTTTTTAAAATGTCGCTAAATTGACAAAAATGTCGCCACACCTTCCATGGAGATAGCATTGTTCAGACCATATTTTTTCTACCAATTTATTTGAAGCAAATGATATGCCGCTTAGCAACGGGTTTAAATCCAATGTGTTTATGTGACAGACGATTTTTATTAAATCTTTTCCGATTTGAATAATGAAGATAAGTATATAAAATATATTTCATTGCCATTGCTTTTTTGACTGGATAATATCAACTACGGTCTTCAGGTTTAAACATTATTATTAGTGATATCTTCGGGATTATTGATTTAGAGATTATTGATATTTTCAAGTTATTATGTCATTGTTTTATTATATCAAAAATTATTGAAACTCATATATTGTACGTTGTACGAGTAAGCTTCTACAAATGCACGGGTATATCTTCTAATCTATGAGAATATAAGTAGCACAGATATATTGGCATATATTTTGATATGTATTGGCTTATATTTTGATATATATTGGCATATATTGGAATCAATTACGGTCTTCTGGCATAAAGATTACGGGGATTATTGATATTTTCAATTTATTACTTTATCTGTTTTATTTTGGCAAACATTTTTCAGACTCATATTGTAATACGGGTAATCTTCTACTAACATACTGGCATATTTTCTAATCTGCGACAATATAAGTAGTACGAGTATAAATGTTCCCATTTAATTTTAGCACTTTCATTTTGGCATATATTAGAATCAATCACGGCCTTCAGGTTTAAATATTACGGGTTTATTGATATTTTCAATTTATACATGTGATCTTCTAATACAGGTTATATCTCCTAATATTTGCGTATATAAGTAGTACGTGTCCTATACAATTTTAACGCTTTTATTTTGCATATATTGATTCAACTTCATAGTTTTTGTAAATTTGCTTACAAATGGGGTCAGGATATTTTATTGTTCAGATCTGTCAGTGAAGATAATTTTGCATAATGAGACCAGATATTCCTAAACTTCTTTTTAGGAGCATTAAATTTAATATTTTAACAGAATATTTTGATTAACAATGTTATTTAAAATACTATAGGAATTTGCAGATGATTGAGAATTTTAAGTTCCTTTATATTATATACTCCGTACGAAGAACGGGTATGCTGTTTGTGTAGTTATATAAAAGTGCTGCTCATTAACAAAGTATGCAAGTGGGGGAATTGGCGTATAGGTAAGTGCTGTATATTGGAGAATACATTTTATAACAGACATTCAAGTTAATATATATCATAATTTGCATTATTGCTGAACAAATAACATTTGATAGTAGCTTAATAATATATAATGGAAGTTTGCTTTAAATTCTGTCTCAATCTGTCCTTCAGATTTTTAATTTAACAGATTACGCTTACAAGTTGTCAGAAGAACACTTTTCGAAAAAATAAAATCAAACTTGCAAATACTATTAAAATCGTCGTTGGTTTAAAAAAAATACAAAATTCAACATCAATCACACCTTAAGAATTAAATTAAAAAAAATCTCCGATACCCAATTTCAAATTGTTCTTGAACAAAACTAGCATTTAAACAGTGATTGATGATTATTATGAAGCACAAATGAGAACAACAAAAGTAATGAAAAAAGAAAAGAAAAAGAAATGAGATCATTTTGTAGAAAATATGTGAGATGAGATAAACACAAAGAAAATCACGTGTGTGACAGTAAATTAAGGTTATCAGCCCTCTAGATATTAGTATCTTCATTGCACTGAAAAAGTTGAAATAAAACACAGAATAAAGATAAAAAAGATTAATTTCAGTTTTTTTCTCTCATGAGGGGCAATTTGGCACATTATGGTGCTTCGAGACATTGTTTACATCATCAAGTGGTAATTATAGTGCTTGATATTTTTCCCCTTTTTGTTGAAAAATGTGATTAAAGAGATACTCAAGTATAGTAAATAACCTTTTGTAGTGAAAGTATGAGATTTTGATAGATCGTAAGTTTTTATTTCGGTGTATTGAATTAAATACAGAACTTTTGACAGGAATAAAAAGTAAGATTTTGAATATATTTGTAATTTGCTGAAAATTTTAAAGGAGACAATTTATCTTTCTATAGACGATGTCAATGAAAGTTATGGATTAGGACAATAATTCGAGAAGTATTAATGTTATCGTATGTTTTTTTATGCAGGTGTAAAGAAAATGGTGCTGCAAGGTTAGACAATTTAGGTATCTGAATCTGACCAATTTTTTCAGTAGGGTACGGAAGGCTGTCTCGTTTCCTGTTACAGATAAGGCAAAAAGTCAATTACAAAATTGCAGACCGTTGCAAAATAAGTACTGAATATTTTTGTTTCCCCGCAAAACATGGAAAGAGACATTGAATACCAATGTATACAATCTGAAATCTTCCTTACAAAAAAAAACACATTTAGACAGAGTGATAAAGTAATACAGACTTAAAACACCCAATATATTGGTATATTATACATAAAATACCAATTGATCGCCTTTAACAACAATGCATTCTTGCACACGTGTAATCAGATGTCTCTGCATGTTTCACATTTACATTGTTAGATGCAGATTAATAAAATTGATTTTTTTAAAATCGTTGGAGATTTATATTACAGTTTTCGCTATGAGACGTTTTGTCCGTTTTGTTAAATGGTTCTTATAACCCCCATTACTCTAATATGGACCATTTTCAAGGTTTTAAGATTTTCAATTTTGAGGAGTTGATGGTGTTTTTCACTGAAGTTGAAAACCATTTAATGAAATTTCTTAAAATTTAGTAGTTAAGTCTCTTGAGGGTTATCTTGATGCTGATTAGATTTTGGTATGATTCGAGAAAATATAACCTACCCTATGTTGCACAAAGATTGTGAAAATCTAAAACAAATTACTAAAATTTCTGAAATATATTAGTTAAATACTTGTTAATCACGTAATTTTGTTGACAGAGTGAATAAGGCTGATCCCATGACTCTAGGATGAACTGTTCTCGCGATATTTTGGTTTAATGGAATTTTGAGAGCTGAAGAATTTAAATTGAATTAAGTTACCAAATGAATTAAAGATGCAATAAAAAGACAAATTGAATATAATATCACAAAATTATTCATGTTATTTCCTGCAATTAAACTTAATTTAATGCATCATGAAACAAACAAGAAAGATCAATCATGCATAAAGCATTGATTTTGAAACACTTTCCAACTTCAATGAAATTTTATTTAAACATCTCTAAAATACGATACATTCCTCAGTAATATTTTTAAAATTATCACAATACTCATTAATTTATTATATTTGAAAACTTTAAACTTCATTTTTTTTAACTTTGCCTTGCATACCATAAGTTGCACATGCGTTTGGAAATATTTATCTCAGCAAATAACTGGAATTAGATTTCGTAATGTATTTAAATTAGGGCACATTAGACCACAAACTATTTTTAACGTGGCACTTGTGCGTCGGTCGAACTGTTGGAAGGTAATGTTCCCTCTATCTCAAAAATTATACGTCTCATTTCCCTGAAATTGGCAATTAACAAGTCAAATGTATCCTACGGTGCTAATTATATACACTGACGGAAAAAAAAATCCCAGCACCAAGAAGAAATTAGTATAGAGGAATGAAATTTAGGTAAAGCAATTGTATAGGTAACATATTTATTTGATTAAAGTTTTAAGGTCACAGGTTAAAGTATGCGCGAGAAAACCCATTTCAAATGTGAAATGGTGGTACATTAATAACAGCTGTAATCGCCACGATTTTGAATGCCAGCTTGCAAACGTGCATGCATTGTGTCTTACAGGTTGTGTATGTCATTTTGTGGGATGGAGTTCCATGCCAGTTGCACTTGGTCAGTCAAATCAACTACGGCTGATGCTGATTGTGATGAAGCTGGATTTGTCTTCCAATAATGTCCCATACATGTCTATGGGAGAAAGATCTGGTAATCTCGCAGGCCAAGGCAACATGTCGACACTCTGTAGAGCACGTTGGGTGACAGCAGCGGTATGAGGAGGAGCGTTATCCTATTGGAAAACACCCTCTTGAATATTGTTCATGAATGGTAGCACAACCGGTTCAATCACCAGTCTGATGTACAAATTTGCTGTCAGGGTGCTTAGGATAACGACGAGAGTGCTCCTGCTGCCATAGGAAATGACTCCCCAGACCATAACTCCTTGTGTAGCTTCAGTGTGTCTACTCCGCAGACAGCTTGGTTCCAAGCGCTCACCTGGCCTCCTTCTTACCAACATACGACCATCATTGGCACCAAGACAGAAACGACCTTCATCTGAGAATACAACAGATCTCCACTCCGCCCTTCAATGAGCTCTAGCTTGACACCACTGACGTCGCAGATGGCAGTGATTCGGAGTTAGTGGTATGAACGCTACAGGCCGTCTGGCTCGGAGCTGTTCCTCAAGTAATCGATTTCTTATAGTTCGCTGTGTCACTCTGGAGTTAACAGAAGCTCTAATTGCTGCTGCAGATGCAGTACGATCCGCTACAGCCATGCGGCGAATACGGCGGTCTTCCCTCTCAGTAGTGACCCGTGTGCGGCCGGACTCTGGTCTTCTTGAGACAGTGCCTTCCCGTGACCACTGCTGCTAACAATCGTGCACAGTGGATATATCCCTGCCAAGTCTTTCTGCAATATCGCGGAAAGAAAATCCACCTTCTCGTAGCCCTATTCTACGGCCTCGTTCAAACTCACTAAGCTGCTGATAATGCCTTCTTCGTCTCCTTAAAGGCATTCCTGACTCAAACCTAGCTCACAACGTCCAATCCGGACGATAAATAACGCTCACGAAGTTTACATCGCGTATTTAAAGCAAACGTGATTTGCATGATCATGGTGGCGCTACCAGCGCTACTCTTATTCGTCTAACGCGAAATTTGAAAAGGCGTCCTCTTTCATGTGCAAAAACGCGCCTCTCAAATTTCGTTTATCTAGCGCAAATCCTTCTTGATGTTGGGATTTTATTTTCCGCCAGTGTATTTTTCATTATGAATATATTATATTGCAATCAAGCCGATGCGGTGGCTGAGCAGACAAGACAAGCGTTTCCTCGGGCTCGCTCAAATGGTGGGTGTTGTGGGTTCCAGGCCCGCCTGCGGTCACAGATGTTGTGTTATTGAGCGTAGTGTGTTCCGCTCCCACTGGTGCGCCGGGATAACGAATTGTGGCTAAATGGTTGACGGTTCTAGGCGATGTATAGGCGAATGATTGAATACATTAAATGCCTAACCATTAGCAAATAAATAATTAAATATTGCAACCAGCTTCAAAGGAATGCAATCATGTTCTACGTTTCAAATGGTAGGTGCTAGTTCGAAATTGAATGGTTGAAATGTAGTCGTTTATATTCGGTTGGTTTTCTTTTACTATTTCTTATTTATACTTTAGTTAATTTATAACTGATTAAAAATTATGTATCCGTATATTAAGGGTTAAAATGTCACCTCTATACACACTCACGGCTGTTGTGGGTCCGTAAGTCCTTCCGAGAGGTTGGTGGTAGGGGAAGGAGGGTACGGTCCCTGTGGATGCCTCCCCCACTGGGTTCCGGTCTAAATTGGGTGGCACTTCCCGGCCGTCCATACAGTTACCTTACACCTTTCTGGTAGGTCGGACGGTCTGGGTCTCAACAACAACAACAACACTCACGGCTGTATACTACTATACATTTTTCATTTCGAAATTTTTATTGAATCTGAATTTAGAGAAAATTTGTTTGGTCCCTTGCAGTCCAGTTAGGGGCTCTAACACTAAGTTTTCTTTTTCAATCCCAAGTAAGAGAGGTTGCGTGCTTTTTAATGGTTGTGTTTTTACATTTCTTGTAACTATAGAAATTAGTCTGGAAGGACATATTATTTTCAATTTCACATTGGTTCTTAAATGAAATAAGATAATTTAATTTTTTGTTTCCTTTTATATATATATATATATATATATTAATTAAGTTCTTTATATTTTTGATGTGAATAACATCTATATATTTGGAGTATATCTGTGGCGGAACTGATATATATATATATATATATATATATATATATATATATATATATATATATATATATATATATATATATATATATATATATATATATATATATATATATATATATATATATATATATATATATATATATAAATGTAAATAATTTTTCTTGTTTTCTCGGAAACCGGGTGCAGATCATGAATATATAAAAATAATCTCAATATTATAATATTTTAAATTTGTTTTTCGAAAAACTTCAAAAAGTATATGCAAGAGCGGGTTTTTTTCATTTTTCTTAATTAATAAGCGACTGTATTAGGAAATCTAGTTTCTAGATCTATATTTATTCTTTTGAAAAAAAGAAAGCTTTTATAGTTTTCGAGTAATCATCTTGTAAAGTTGAAACAGATTGAAAAATTTCCGTTTTTCAAATTTATAATAAGCTATGAACTAAATAAGTGTATAATAAGCTAGCTATGAACAATAAGCAAGAATTTGTTGCTCTTTCAAGGGCCTATAAATGTAAGTAATTGGATTTTGGATAGAGTTCTGTTTTTTTCGAAAAAACTTTAACATGCTCTATATGAACGAGTTTAATCATATATTGTTACAATTATATAAAATTGTTTTACAGGTCTCAATATATACAGATAAGCTTTGTTATTATTTGAATGTCGGATCGCTTGACTTTAACGACAAATTTGGTGATCTTGGTGACAAATTTAGCGAAATATCACTAACTTGATGACTTCCTGAATTTTGCAATTTTGTTAAAAATTTTACAAGTTACGTCAATTTTTATAGAAATTTCTCTCGAAGGCAATGAAATACACTGTTTAAACATTTTGTTGATATACACCGTAGATTAAATGAAATACACTCTATTGCAACACAATATATGCAGCTATAAGAAATTGAGCTACAGCCACAAAACTCGGTATCTATGTATTGTTTAAGGAGATATGTTAATGACTAGAATTTGAGAGAAATGAAAAAATGTTTTCTAAAGAAATGGCGGCAAAAAGAAGATGGCATTCTAGTTAGAGATAAATCCGCCCGGGTATCTGTATAAGCAGATATTCGCTGCGGCTTAGTGTCATTTATGTTGCTTATGTCCCTCGGAGGAAAATTTTGCACAAATGTTGAAATTGGTCAGTTAATTCAGTGGTATTATGAGAAGACGAGTACCAGCATGCCCAGCATTGTCGCACCAGTATTCCCAGACGTATTCTACTGGTGAAAAATTGACAGCAAAATATCGTTGACGTACAAATAAACCGTCAGATTGGCTTGCAGCACAACTACAGAAGATCAGCTGTCCCACGAGATGGCTCCCCAGACTATCCTGTCACACCTTATGTGAAGCTCGCATGTCACTCGACAACAAATTCGGGATCGAACGCTGGACAATCCTCTTCCACACATGTATGTGGCAGTCATCAGCACTTAGAGAGAAGTGGGATTCGTCGCAAAAGGCAGCATGTCTCCAATCGGACACTGTTCAGGCTGACCGAGCCTGACACCAATCCAAAAGGCTCTGCCTATGTTGAGGGGTCAGTGGTAGGTGCCTTAATGGACTTCGACACATAATCCCATCTTTTGCCTGTCGTCTCAGAATAGTATCCCTTGATACAAATGGTAAATGCCTTCGAATGGCTGGCTGATACCGACGCCATTGGCGCCTCTCCTGTCTGCACGATCATCTCGTTTGTCTGGGGCCTCCTGAAACACTGCAACGGTTACATGTGCCTTTGCTGATCTGCTGTTGCCAACACCGAGCAACTACCACATCACTCCGACCAAGATGGTGACTGATACGTCTGATGGACTAATAAATTTCCCCATAGGCCTATGGCGGAACCTCTGTCTAAATCCGTCAATTGTTCGTAATGCCGCCGAATACATCTCAAAGGCATCTTTGTACCCAACTACCTGTATCAAAGCAAAAAATCTAGTTCCATTTGCCCGTGAGTGAGAACACCGGTCGTTTTAAACGCTGCACGATGGGTCGTTCTTGTGCGTGTTGTATGAGCTCTATAGTCTAACTGGCGCTGACAGTTTGATCATTTGCATAGCTCTTAAAACGTCATTTGCATGCCGAGTTTCGCGACTGTAGCTTAATATTTTATGGGTACATATAATTTTTTGCAGCAGGTGGTATTACGTTGACTTAATACATCGTTTGCTATTTAGCACTGTTGGTTAGTTTAGCCTAGTTACTTAGCCTTGATATTTGAAGCTATTGCAATACGTTTACAATTTTATTCAATACATATTATATTTTATAAGAATATTTTAAACATTTATGCGGAATTCGAGCGATTTCATATCCGAATTCTAAAATCAATGCCATCTTTTTTTTTTTTGGCATTGATCGCAACAATATCTTTTCCTAAGTTTAGGATAAAATTATGACAAATATTATGCACAAATAGATATAGAAAATGAGCTATTTTTTGCTAGGATTTGTATTGTTAACCAAATTATACATTAAAGTTCTAAAATTTCCAAAATCCCAGAGCGCAGATTACTGTCAAACGGAAACAGCATTTAAATCGTGATTTATTGCATTTAAGCTGAAAAAATAGAACAATGACAGCGAAAGAAAACGAGCAAATGAAATTAATCTTTTAGTTCAAATTTAAACTTAACACAAGGAAAATAATTTATTTTGTACCAGGAATAACGGTTATACGACCTACACACATTAGCATCTTTATTTCATGGAAAATTTACTAAAAAACTTTGTATACGTAGCACATGACATTTTCCAGTGATGAATTCTTTCAGTATACTTTAAGTGCCAAGAAGCTTTAAATACCAAGATACTTTAATTACTTTAATACTAAGTTACTTTAAATACTTATTTTCCCTATATACATAGTATAACGTCTATAGGAAAAGTTTTGCGATATGGTCGAAAATTCAAACTTGATTTTTCAAAGGAAGAACACGTTTTAAGCATCCTTTAACTAAATAGAGCGTTTGTGTGGTGATTTCTGTGTGTTTTAGTGTTAGTGTGTGTATGTGTGTTTTAGTGTGTGTGTGTCTGTGTGTGTTTTAGTGTGTGTGTGTGTGTGTGTATGTGTGTGTGTGTGTGTGCCTGTGTGTGTTTTAATGTGTGTGTGTGTTACTGTTGACACTAGTGCATGTATGTGTGTTTTAATGTTAGTGTGTGTGTGTGTTTTAGTGTTAGTGTCAGTGTGTGTTTTAGCGTTAGTGTTAGTGTGTGTTTTAGTTATTGTGGTGTGTGTGTGCTTGTGTCATTGTGCGTGTGTTTTAGTTATTGTGTGTGTGTGCTTGTGTCATTGTGTGTGTGTGTTTGTGTTATTGTGTGTGTGTGTGTTTGTGTTATTGTGTATGTGTGTGTGTGTTCGAGACGTTGTAGAAACAATATCTCACGAAAGAACGAATAAAGCGTTTTGAACGAAATTTTATACAACTTTTACAATCAGTGAATATTGGAAGCCTATTGCTTTTAAACGCAATCGAATGTCCGGAAGACCCCTAAATTTTTGAATGAAGTTTTAAAAAACCTTTAAAAAATCAGAACCTTTAATAATGTTACGTAAATGATCATTTATTATGTAATATTATTAGGTAAAGAATGACACATCCCTTAGAACGTTATCATAAACTGTTCTCAAGATATTGCACGTTTCTCTAAAAACTTTATCAAAAATAGTATTACATAAAATTAAAAAAAAGTATTATCTATTGTAAAATATGTTCATTTATGCAACATTATGCGACAAAATTTTTAACACCATTCTCACTGATCTAGTTCATTCCATTCACCAGGGAAGATCTTGTGTAATAGTTTTGCATTTTTACGACCTACAATTCGCCAATAGCCATTTATATGAAAAGAAAATCTCTTTCGTGTGAAACCTTGACGATAAAATTGGCGAACTTGGTAACTAATTTAGCCAAATATCACCAACTGGGCAATATGCCCTCCAGATTAACGAAAATATAGTAAAATTTGCAAAAATGATGCTAAATTAATGGAAATAGCGTCAAACTGATGAATTAGTGATTAGAATATTTTAATATAAGGACTTTATTGCTCATTGTGGATGCTATCAATATTGTTAATTGCCAATTTAGTGTTGCGCTAAATATAAGTTATAAATGGGTACCTTGAAGTAGTTTTAGTTTAGAGTTTGTGGCGAACGTTCATACATTAAACGTCTAGAGCTGGAGATGTCTTTAGCTTAACGCTATGATGCTGACCTACCACATTTTGGCCTGTTGATCAAACCTCGGCATTGCCAAGTCAATGATTTTGCCTTCTTGCTACATTGATGACTTTGAAGGAGCACGAAGTATACTTCGCGTTCGCTCTATTATTTTCCATTATTCAGCTTCCTGACAATTATATATATATATTTTATAAATGTACTTTCCATACTTCCCATGAGACGGCGCTAATGGACAGTTGAACGAATAATTCAAACTGTGCCACACTTTCTTTATGCCCAGGTACGAAGGTGTAAGATTTGGTTCGCAGAAATAATAAAGACGGACATCTAAGATCTTATATAGGACATCTGCTGTTTGGATGACCCGGAAAGAGCCACCCAATTCACACTGGAATCCAACGGGAGTGGAAACCACAGGGACAAAACCATCCTTTCCTACACATCACCTCTCGGATAGATTTTCGGACCTACGGATTTATCGTTCCCATACTCCGCGTAGGCAGAGGGGTAGTTATAGACGGCGTCGGAGATCGAATTCAGGTCCTCCGAGTGCAATCCCCACAGTTTTAACCACAGCTTTCCCAG
The DNA here is from genome assembly GCA_951213105.1 of Amaurobius ferox. Lineage (NCBI taxonomy): Eukaryota > Metazoa > Arthropoda > Arachnida > Araneae > Amaurobiidae > Amaurobius > Amaurobius ferox. The sequence continues at coordinate 19,672,159 of OX578144.1, forward strand.
CCCGACATTTTTCTTTATCGGGAACGTGATTGATAGCATGATTCCAGAATCACGCTGCATTGCGGCTGCATGAACTTTCTTTTTACTTATAATTTGCATGCCTCATCTGCAAACTAACAACAACAGCGTTCATACTGTTGTATTAAATGTCTTGAGCTGGAGACGTCTTTAGCTCTATGTTATGAGGGTGACTTGTCACGGTTTGTCCTCGGGCTTAAACACCGGTATGCCAATTTGGTGTTGTCTTATCGCTACAAGTTCCATGCTTTAATGGACTAAAAAAATCTTTAAATTTGAAAAATTACGTATCATTAGAAATGTTTCACAGAAGTCGGAAAATTTGGTAAATTTTATGCTTACCAAATTTCACATTGATTACTAATCTAAGCGATGTCAGAATCCAAAAATGTATTTTGCTCATTTTGAAGAAATATAGCCTTTTCAAAGATCAATAATCAAAGTGATCAAAAATCACTTTTTTTAGATAGCAATGAAACGTCAGTGTTCTTTATTTATCATATTAAGATTAAAACTCTGTGATAATCATTTCACTCGATGCGAATTCGTTTGTGCAAAAAATTGGCAAAATATGCAATTAAAACTAAATAAAAAGGAAATTTAATTTACAAAAATCTTTAAAATGCATTCCTTGATTTGTCTGGAATTAATTTTGTACCAAATTTCGTAGCTGTGGATTATTCGAATTTTTCGCTCGACCACGTTCATATAAAATGGTATTTTTAATTATTATACTTCTTCTAACTTAGGTTTACCAATAATGAAAAGAACAGTAAAATAACAGTAGATGCTTAATAATAATACTACAATTGAGAATAGGTATAATATTTGGTGGAAAACATGAAATATGCCAAAGTTTAAACGTCATTGTTTGGCTTAAAAATGCAAAAATGCATTCTTCAGTTAAACACCTACAAATTACGGTGCTAAATCTAAAATCACTTTAAAAAAGTTCCAACAGAAAAAGAGTTCAAGCCGTGATTGATTGCAATTAAAAGCAAAGAATAAAAAGAAAGTGAGATGACTTCCTATAAAACAGGAGTCCAAAATAATTATCTTGTGTATCAAGAAATAAGACGAGTATACATTAGCAATTTTATTGCAAAAAATAAATAATGTATTCGATAAAGATAAAAGCAATAAGCTTGGGGTTTTTTATTTCAAAAGGAGAATTTTAGCAAATTACGACATTTTGAAACATTGCTTACATCATCAAATGATAATTATCGCCTAGCCTGTATCAACACTTGATATTTTTTTCTTTTTTTGTTGAGCAACGACGTAAATGGAGAGATTAAACTGCATTATATATTTTATGATTTTGAAAAATGCCACGTTTTAATTATATTTTTATTTTTACCTTGTTTTATCATCCATAATATATTGTGTATTTTTTTTAAATATTATTTTAATACGGAAAAATATATATTTTTTTAATATTCATTTAAAACCAGGATCCGGTCTTTGATTCTTTATTCATACAACTGTCAAGTTATTTAGATTGTTGATGACTTGATGATGAAGTTGATGACTTGACCAAACGATTAAAGATTTTTTGATAACATATGATAAGTTCAAATAGTTTGTATATTTGACCCAGAAACATTGGTGTTTACTTTTCACAGAATATTATAAGAAATATGTTGTCTGGTTTCACATTAAAATTTACCCTAGTAGAACACACATATTCGCATCTAAATCTTATCCTAATCAGCATAATACTATGCACCAAGTTATATGCATTAAATTTGTGCAGCATGTTAAATACTCAAACTTTTAACTTAAAAATGTTTTAGAAACAAATGCAAAAGTTGGAACAATTAATATAGAGCAGTCAGTCTGAACTATGTAATAAACATTTATTCTTTGCTGATTGCTAAATATCTATAATTTGCATCATTGGTAAAGAGGGAGAATTGGAGTATACTGTAGAATTCCGTCTGCAAAACTCCGTGAAACAGCCCCCCCCCCCCCCCACAAACATCATAAAATATTTTGAAAAAAAAAATAAAAATTTCCTCGCCGACAAAAATAAAATTTATTGATAAAAATATACTTTGTTTATTTAGATGAAAATTTCTAGTGAGGATTTTCCCCCTACACACTTTGCGTTTATCCGTCGCATTTCTAGGGGTTGATGAACGGAATTCTACTTGTTCCTTTTAACAGACAATTTCAAATAGGCACCGCCCCCTAAATTTTTCGCGATTTACTGTCGCATTGAAGGGCGGATAGACGGAATTCTAGGGTAGTAAAATTTTATTACAGTTGGTCAGACACGAATTATTTTTGAAATGTAGAAACAAGATAGGATTATACAAATATTTTAAAGAAGTAGATTTGCTTCTTCGCTTTCTAACTGCCGCAAATTTCACTTCCTTTTCTGCAAATTATGCATAATTTATTCGTGTTTTAATTAGTTAATTATTCGTTGATTTCTTCATTTAGCATTTAGTTTGAATTCTACTCGAGCTTCCGTTTGAACTTTAACAAATTTCTGAACATAAAATATTTATTAATTTCGCAAAAACCGATATTTCTACGAAATGTGTGCAACTTTTCAATCTAAACAAGTGTGAAAGTATTTAGCATTGTTTTATTTCATCACTAACTATCGCATAAGACTCAAATACACTAATCTTCTTGTAAATTGAATTAAAATTCACTCAATACATATTGCGCATGCGCGGCTTGATTCAATATGTGATAATAGAACTATATTTATGAGTTCTTTGAATCAAATAACTTAAAAGAAATTACAATTATTTCTAATTGGATAACTGTTCAATTTACACATGACCTATTCACGTAGAACTAAATTTAACTTCAATTTCCAAATTATTTTATTAAAATAAAGTGAAAGTAATTAAGGTGGCATCACGTCTACTTCAATATATAAGCAATAAAATTAAAGACTTATATCATGGATAAAAAGGTAATTTAATCAAATAAAGCCATCTTATAAGACGTACAAATGTTAAAAGACCAGAGCGCTTTCGGGTATCACTATACCTGTTGCTGTTGACCTTATGCCGTATAAATCCAGTCTTCCGTATCATCCGAAGATTTTCCGTCACCTCTTTCAATTTTGCCATGAATTTAGATTTAAACCTGCTCACTTAAATATTACTACCTTATTCAATCGCATTCGTACTGATAAGTTTAAGGGTAGAGATAACTTTAAAATCCATGCTGGGGTGTACGTTGTATTCCTTTTAACTCCTGATAATGACTACAAGTTTTACATTGGTAGTACTAAACGTACTGTTGGTATCCGAAACTATCGGCCCCTTTTTGAAAAACTTTCCTTTTAATTCGTTGCAATAACCCTCGTAATATTCTTCTTTATGAATCACTGTTTATTTATATATACCGTGATTCCATTTGTATTTTTGATCTTGAAAAAATTTTAAGTTATGCTTTGCGACTCCTTCTCGATTCTAATCATGCCAAACCTCTACATGGTTATCTGTAACGCTTCAGTTTATTGTAATTTATGCTTGGCTACAATTTGGACAAGTTTCATTGTCTTTTCTTTGTATTTGTATTTAATACTTGTTTAAATTTTAAATTTCCCGTTTATAACACTTACTATTGTAATTTTGTAATTGATTAATCATCAATACCTTGTTTATATTATTTTTATTCCGTAGCTGACTTATGCAAATTTGCCTGCCGATCTGGTCTACATATGAGCTTGTGTCCAAGGTAATTTTTCATATAGCCACTGATGAAGGGTATAGTGATACCCGAAAGCGCTCTAACCTTTTAACATTTGTACGTCTTATAGGATGGTTTTATTTGAATAAATGATCTTTTTATCTATGTATCTTTAATTTTATTGCTTATAAAGTGAAAGTACAAATAATTCCCCAACAGTGTAGAGCCATTGAAAACTGAAATTCAAATCTTCGGTGTCACGCCCATACAGTTTTTCTACACAAAATACGATGCGTAAAATAGTCTAAATGCAAAAATTCTTAAGTGTGCAGCAGATGACTCTTCCTACAGACTCAAATCCCTTTTTGTATCATCCTTTCATAATGCATTAAATTGAATTTAATAGCACAAAATAACATGGATAATTATTTGAAATTACACATAATTTGCAGTTTTAATTCAATTTTCGTTTTTATATGGTGACCAGACATATTTTCAAAGACACGTTGCAAAAATGCGGAAAAACTGAAATATCCAGAGAATGGTTAGTCCTAGAGTTATGATGTGGGCCTCATTCTATTTGTTGTCAAAAATTACATATCAAACAGGCATTTAATGGATACATTTGAGAATATGCAGTTTTTTTTGAGATTTTATAGATTTTTATAGGCAGTTTCGCCAAAAAAAGTAGGTTCTTTTTGCTGAATCGTACTAAAATCTAATCAGCACTAGGATTACCCGCAAGTGATTTATCTACAGACTCAAATTCATTTCTAATTCATTATAATGGACCAACTTTCACAAAATTTGGGCCATTAGATTTTGAGCTGGAGTGGATACATACATTGCACAGACACACAGACGTATAGACACACAGAAAAACACACAGAAGTCTAAACAGACATATAAGCAGTTTTTCGAGCTCTATTCTATGGTACTCGAAACGTGCAGATCCATCAAAAATTCGAGTTGCGATTTTTCACTCGATTTCAATACTTTCCCTATACATTGCCATGTATTGTAGATAAAGTAAAAAAAAAATGAGATTGCTTCAAGATGCGACATTTAATTCATGTTTTATCACTGTAGTTAAACACGAACAAAAAATGATAACCAAAATAATAAAACCAAAAGATGAAAGGGTGAAAGGATAGGAAGTGATTACTTTGTTGAAAACTCGAGATAAATTCAAGAAAAATATCATATATAGCACTAAATTATGGTTATCAGCCAGCCTTCAACACACTCAAGAAAAAAAAAGATAAAGTAGATAAAAACAATTAATTTCATTTTTTCCCCTAGATGAAGTGTATTTTAGCAAATTAAGGCGTATAGAAACATTGTTTACACCATCAAAAGATAATTATCGCCTAGTCGTTATTCCTGATAAGATATTTTTATCTTTTGTTGAAAATTCCGCTGATAAAAGAAAGTCTTGAGCATATTATGACGTTTCAAAGTAAAAACCGGATATGAGCAGCACACAACTGCCCCTACAGATTATCAAATAAATGTTTTCCAGTTCTATTAATTTCAATTCATTGAATTAAGTTTTATCGAAATATTACATAATTCAGATACTTCAAATTTTATAGAATTTGTGCATTCTTAATTTCCTTTTATTGAATGACGTGAAACATTGCAATTATTGTTCAGAATTGAAATTGATCAGACCATTGCGATATCAATGGCGTTGATGCAGCTATACGATGATAAAATGAGAAAAGAAAGTATTACTATATAATAAAGTGGAACGAAGAACAAGAAATATCAATCATGCATAACGCATTGATTATGAAACACTTTCCAACTGAAATGCAATTTTATTTAAAAATCTGTGTAATACGATACATTCAGCGGTGATTTTTTTAACTTGTCACAGTACTACAGAAATTTATTACATTTGAAAACTTAAAACTTCGTAGAAAAAATGAACTTTTTCAAATGGCGGCATCGAAATATAAATCGTCTGGCTCTCTATGTAAAAACAATGTTTCATTCATATCACTGTTATTTCAGACTCCAGAGCTAAAGAATTTGGAGTGAAAAAAATTCAGCAATTCGTATACAATTCATCTTATAGTCCTTATTTACATTCTATATCCATTAAAATTAGGCTTCGTTGTAGGAATAATCAAATTTTTTATGATCATTTAAACTAAAAAATATTGTAACTGCGTTGGTACAGAATATATATGCACGTAAAATACGCAAAAATAAAGTGATTTTAGGACGGCTGTAAGACTAGATATAAATTTAAAAGAATAAATATCACGAATTTTACACTGTGAATAATAATAGATGGATGACAAATTTTATTTTGAAGTGAGTCACGTGATCTCTTCATATAATATGGGTTGTTGTTGTTGAAACCCAGACCGTCCGACCTACCAGAAAGGTGTAAGGTAACGGTTTGGACGGTCGGGAAGTGTCACCCAATTTAGACCGGAACCCAGTGGGGGAGGCATCCACAGGGACCGTACCCTCCTTCCCCTACATATAATATGGGTGTAATTATTATTTTAATTTTTATTTAAATAACTGCCGAACATAATTTGCAGAAAATTTGTTATATATTTTATGGGGTAATTTGAATATTTCCTAAACTTTTCGAAGCTATTTGTGAATTTAAACTTTGCTAAACAATGTTTGAAAAATTAGATCCCATAGGGTTCAATGTATTTCACTTTTTCAAATCGGATTCAGTCCAAAACTTGTTGGGCGATATTATTCATTTACATTCCCATACGTCCCACAGACCGTCTCAACATCAAACGAAAATTTAATTTTGAGGAAGTCATTTTTGGAGCAATTATCGTGTCTGTCTTTCTGTCCTTCTGATTATTTCATCACGCAACCCAATCGTTCCTCAAAAAAATCTGATGTGGGCAACACATGAGTTTCCTTATATAATGCAATGAATGTACTACTTTTACAGTTAAAAAAATGTTATTCTTATAGTATATATTTATATTGTTTCCAAAAGATTGAATTTTCTTCAATTAGTCGTCATTTTCATGGATTTAGCATCATTTTTATACATTTGGCGAGATTTTTGTTAATTTGGCAACAATTAAAAATGTCACCAAGCTGGTGACATTCCCCCAAATTCGTCGCCAAAATCTAGCCAAGCGTTATGGACGGAAAAATAAGTTATTCTTACAGCAGATAAAGGACTATTGGCGTTCAAATACAAAACTATTACTTAAATTATCTTTTTTCCTGAATGGAACGAGCTAGTTCCAGGAGAATGATGTCACCCAATTTATTGCATGGTATTACATATGAAAAGTAAACATGTTTCTCAATAGGAAATATTTTTTTTTATTTTACATGACTTTTTGATATTTCTTTTGAAAAATGTGCAATATCTCCAGAACGGTACATGTTAGCGTCTAAAATTTACGTCAATCGTTTTCTAATGAAAAATTACATAAGAAATGTCTTTTTGCGTAACTTTATTAGCGGTTTTGATTTTTTGACGAGTTTTTCAAAATTTCACTCGAAAATGTAGGGGGTTCTGAACATTTGATTGCGTATAAAAACAATAGACTTCCAGTGTTTACGAATTTCGATTTTTGTACCAAATTTCGTTCGAATCGGTCCATTCGTTCGTCAGTTATCGTCTCCACAGACTCACTGACATACATATACCCACACACACACATACTTTCACACACACACACACACACACACACACACACATTTTCACACACACACACACACATACACAGACATTACTTCAAAAATGTTTGATTCGTGATCAGAGATGCTTGAAACGTGCTCTCCCGTCGAAAACTCGAATTCGAATTTTCGACCCCGTCACAATACTTTCCTTATACATTATGTATATAAGGAAAGTAACAAACAAAATCCAATCGTTATTTGAGTCTCCCACCTAACGTGACTTAATTGTTTTTGCCGTTTCTACATTAATGCAATTCAAAATTCGATAGCTTGACCCGATCGTTATTTGTAATCGTTTGCAATGCTGATCGTTATTGGTAAATAGATATTGATATTTAAAAACCAAGAAAAACAATAAATTGTGATTTTCTGGATGCTATTATGCTATTCAGCATCAGTGTTGTTGACCAGATGGTTTATTTATGAAAATCTATGAACAATTTTATTTCACTGAATAATTTTACTTTCTCATACGTAGTATTGAAAAAACATTGTTTTCACGAAAATTTTTCGTTTTTGAGATTTGATGCCGATGTATGTTTTAAAACTTCCTGGACACGGTTAGACTATTTTTGGAGTGACGTCCGTCTGTCTGTATGTTTGTAGTCAATTTCTCGTTTACATGATAACGGCTACAAATATTAATGGATTTTCACGAAACGTTATATCCGGCTTTGTTATAAAAAAATTTGGAAATAGATAGAAACATTCAGCGGAAACTATAAAATTGATTTGAAATCTTATATTTCTGTAACATCGCAGATAGGACGAAATTTAGCATAATCATGCATAAAAGAATTCATCTATGGAATTCATCTAAGGAATTCTTCATTGATCACGCGACATTATAGTTTCAATCAATGTTGTGAAAATTAGCCGCGACACAACTTTTTTGTTTGTGATTTTATTAGCCCCCGCCTAAGGGAGATTTGATGCCAATGTAAATTTTGGAAAACCAATATCATTTGGACCCCTGATATTGATTTTTCAAAATACTTCTTTAAAAATTTGAATTAAAGGGTACTTAAAATGGATTCTGGTATGAGAAAGTGGAGTTGAGCCACATTTCAGTTAATTCAGGTGAGTAATTGAAGCAAAGTTTTACAGAAATGTTCCGCAATAAAGGTTGACGATTAAACTAAGATAGCCCCAAAATCACTATTTTCTATTTTTAACAATGTGTATTTCTGCAAAATTTATCTACAAGAGTTGCATTATTGCCATGGTAACCAACTGAAAACAAGAAAATTGCTTTCTAAATAGACAATTTTAAATGCTTAAAAATGATGAAAAACTCTGATGTGGGCAGCACATGACGTTCCTTATATAATGCAATGAATTTACCACTTTCACAGTTAAAAAAATGTTATTCTTATAGTAGATACTTATAGTCTTTCCAAGATATTGAATTTTCTTCAATTACTCATCATTTTCATTGACTTAGCGTCATTTTTATCCATTTAGCAAGATTTTCGTTAATTTGGCAACATTTATAAATGTCGCCAAGTTGGTGACATTCCGCTAAATTCGTCGACAAAATCCTGCCAAGCGTTATGGACGGAGAAATAAGTTATTCTTACAGCGGATAAATGACTATTGGCGTTCAAATACAAAAGTATCACTCAAAGTATCTTTTCTCATGAATGGAACGAGTTAGATCCACGAGAATAATATCACCGAGTGTATCGCATGATATTACATATGAAAAGTGAACATTTTCTTTAACAGCTAATTGTTTTTTTAATTTATGGGATTTTTTGATAAATTTATTTGAAAAATGTGCTATACCTCGAGAACGGTTCAGGCTAGCGTTCTAAAGTTTATGCCAATCGTTTTCGAAGGAAAAATTACATAAGAAATGTCTATTTGCGTAACTTTATTAAAGGCTTTGATTTTTTGATGATTTTTTCAAAACTTCACTCACAAATTTAGGGGGGTTCTGAACATTCGTTTATGTTTAAAAACAATAGGTTTCCGGTATTCACGGATTGTGATTTTTGTACCAAATTTCATTCGAATCGCTCCATTCTTTCGTGAGATATCGTCTCCACACACACACACACACACACACACACACACACACACAGACATCACCTCAAAAATGTTCGATTTGTGATTAGGGATCCTTGAAACGTGCGCTCCCGTCGAAAAGTCGAATTCGAATTTTCGACCCTGTCACAATATTTTCCTTATACATTATGTATATAAGTAAAGTAAAAATTAGGAAATAGATAGAAACTTTGAGCGGAAACTATACAATTGATTTGAAATCTTACATTTCTTTAACATGGCAGCATGGGACAAAATTTGACATAATCATGAATAAAAGGAATTCATTTATGACTCAATGATCACAAGACATTATAGTTTCAATCACTGTTGCGAAAAATAGCCGCAACACAACTTCTTTGTTTGTGATTTTATTAGCCCCCCCTTCGGGGAACAAGTTACCTGCCCCGCGAGAGTTATTAATCGAAATATTTTTTCAACCTATTTAAAGTGAAGGGTACGCTGTAATTGTAATCATTTGGACTTATGATATTGATTTTTCAAAATTTTTCTTTAAAAATTTGAAATAAAGGGTACTTAAAATGGATTCTGGTATGAGAAAATAAAGGGTACTTAAAATGGATTCTGGTATGAGAAAATAAAGGGTACTTAAAATGGATTCTGGTATGAGAAAATAAAGGGTACTTAAAATGGATTCTGGTATGAGAAAGTGGAGTTGAGCCATACTTCAGTTAATTGAGGTGGGGAACTGAAGCAAAGTTTTACAGAAATGTTCCACAATATAAGTTGACGCCTACGGCCCTACCGTGCTGAAAACACCGGTTCTCGTTAGACCACCGAAGTCAAGCAGCATCGGGCGCGGTTAGTATTTGGGTGGGAGACAACCTGGGAACACCGCGTGCTGTTGGCACATTTCGGACGCGGCAGCCCGGTGGTTTGCGCGCTGGGTTTGCCCGCTGCCACAACTGCCGCCGTGTTCAGGAGAAGTACGATCACGTTAAACATGTGGGTCCGTAAGTCTTTCCGAGAGGTTGGTGGTAGGGGAAGGAGGGTACGGTCCCTGTGGATGCCTCCCCCACTGGGTTCCGGTCTAAATTGGGTGGCATTTCCCGGCCGTCCATACGGTTACCTTACACCTTTCTGGTAGGGTCGTCCAAATTGTTACTCAAGTCCTCTGGACGAGTCGGACGGCCTGGGGTTTCCACACCTTTCTGGTAGGTCGGACGACCTACCTCAACAACAACAATAAAAGTTGACGATTAAGTTAAAATAGCCCCAAAATCACTGTTTTCTATTTTTAACAATGTGTATTTTTGCAAAATTTATCTACAAGAGTTGCATTATTGCTATGGTAACCAAATGAAAACAAGAAAATTGCATGCTAAATAGACTATTTTAAATGCTTAAAAATGATTCAAAAAGCGGTCTGATTTTGCAAATCAGACTTCTCAAATTCCGGACTATGTATTTGTTATAATCCAAACTCATGGAATGCAATCCAAATTTTTGTTCATAAACTGTATGAGACGTTTCTTATAGATTAATATTGATTTCAGTAAAAATACTGTTGCTAAATTTTTCGTCATGTACATATGCATTTAAAATATTGCATTAACTAATAAATTCTGATGTATTCTTTGCATGTCCTTCTCCAAATTAACAGATGTATACTAGCGGCATACAGAGTTTTTGTTTCGAATATATAATGGAAGGAAACCTAATTCATAATTTACGGTGAACTTTGAAGTGAGCCTTTTTTGTTTAATACTTTTTAATAATTCTTACCAAAAGAAAATATATTAGATTTCCCAAACTGAGATAATAAATAGACATGCAAAAGCATAGAGTACAATTTTATTTATATAGACAATAACAATTTTATGATTAAACAATTGCTTCTAGGTGTCTCGTCTTTTTATTAGGGGTAGAAAATATATAAAGACATTTATGGCCTAAATGAGATTAAAAGGCTCATTTTTTAATTATTTTGATAATTTATAAGGATATCATAATTTTAGAGATAGTGTCACAAACAACGAATGAGTCACGAGATCGGATATTGAATTGCATTTATTGTAGATAGGCTCAATGAACGATTAGATTACGTTGTTTAGATCATGCTCAAAGAGGAGAAATAGGACATGAAGGGAGAGAGAAAAAAATGGGTGCCTGAATTTTGAGTGGGACAATACCAAGTCTGTCCATCAAAATTTTATGAAATTCGGTATAGCCGTTGATGAGACAGACATAACATATAGATAAATTTTCAATGATTTATATACATAGGAAAACAATGAAAATGTAATGTTTCTTAATAATCCAATATAGCCTAACTCCATACTGCCAATGAATCATTTATTACCAAATAAAATATTCATATCAAATTTTATAAAAATCGCTCAATTATGTGCAGATATCTAGTGTTTCCCGAGGGAAAAGTAAAAATCTGATGTGGGCAACACATGACTTTCCTTATATAATGCATTGAATTTACTACTTTTACAGTAAAAAAATAGGTTTTCGTTATAGTAAATACTTATATTCTTTCCACGATATTGAATTTTCGGAATTAGCCGTCATTTTCACTCATTTAGCGTCATTTTTATCCATTTGGCAATATTTTCGTTAATTTGGCAACATTTCAAAAAGTCGCGAAGTTGGAGACATTCCGCCAATTTGTGGCCAAAATCTCGCCAAGTAATATGGATGGAGAAATAAGTTATTCTTATAGCAGATAAATAACTAATGGTGTTCAAATACAAAAGTATTACTCAAAGTATCTTTTATCATGAATGGAACGAGCTAGATCCACGAGAATGATGTCATCAAATTTATCGCATGATATTACATATGAAAAGTGAACATGTTTCTCAACAGTTAATATATTTTTTTAATATATGGGATTTTTTGATAAATTTATTTGAAAAATGTGCAATATTTCGAAAACGGTTCATGCTAGCGTTCTAAAGTTTATGTTAATCATTTTCTAAGGGAAAATTACATAAAAAATGTCTATTTGCGTAACTTTATTAAAGGTTTTGATTTTTTGATGATTTTTTCGAAATTTCACTCGAAAATTTAGGGGGGTTCTGAACATTCGATTGTATTTAAAAGCAATAGGCTTCCAGTATTCACGGATTGTGATTTTTGTACCAAATTTCATTCAAATCGCTCCATTCGTTCGTGAGATATCGTTTCTACAGACTCACTGGCACACACACACACATATATATATATACACACACACACATATATATACACACACACACACATGCACACACACATCACCTGAAAAATGTTTGATTCGTGATCAGGGATGCTTGAAACATGCTCTCCCGTCGAAAACTCGAATTCGAATATTCGGCCCTGTCACAATACTTTCCTTATACATTATGTATATAAGGAAAGTAAAAATTATAATATAGCAAACATGGCAATCGTTAAATCATAAACGACTAATACAGTTCATACAGTTAAAATACCTCATACAGTTAAAATACCTCATACAGTTAAAATACCTCATACAGTTAAAATACTTATATTAAAAGGCATTTGATAATAGAACTATTTCATTTTATGATTTTTTATTTCATTTAAAAACGTTTTTATTTATAAGAACAACTTATAAATCATGTACTTCTAGGGCATTATCCCCCTCCCTGCAAAATTAATAGGGCATTATCCCCCTTCCCCCTCCCTGCAAAATTAATAGGGCATTATCCCCCTCCCCCCTCCCTGCAAAATTAATATGCTTCTAACGTTTATCTACTGAAATAATCGGGGCAAATGTCATTCGATTTGCTCCATTTTTCCGAAAAACATCGTGTGCCTCGACAGGCAAAAAGCCATACATACTCGTAGACATTACTGGGAAAATGGTTGATTTTCATTAAAGTATGCTGAAAAAGTGTAAAATGGTCAAAAATTGAGAATCGAATCTTGACTACATCACAATGTTTTCTCAATGGTTTGAAGGAAAAGTAATACAGTAGATTATCACATCCTCCTATGACCCAAGAGAAAAGTAAACAATTTTTCTTTTTAATTTTATGAGAAGGTAGAAAAAATTTGATATATAAAAAAAATATAAAAAATCTACTTCTTATACCATGTACCACAGTGGTACACGAAACATAAACATAAATAGAATTTTTATGAATCTCCTTTTGAATAAATCAACAGATTTTGCTTTTGAAAACTGTTTATGGGAGAAAAAATCATTATTCGCTACATCTACCTGCATGGAAGTTGGGATTTAGAAGGTTTATATTTATACTAATATTAAATTTAATGTAAAATACTGGAAGTTAAACCTGTTATGTAACAGAGTTTAAATAGTTATAAAATATCACCTCTCATTCACTTATCTTCAGCAGTTCAGCTCTGAATATTCAGCAATGAAAACTTAGAATAGCTACGTACTACTCTCAATCAATATTATTTCCCCTGCAATACATGGTAATGTATAGGGAAAGTATTGGAATCATGCCGAAAATCGCAACTCGAGTTTCTGGAATACGAAACAACTATTTTTAACGTGACGTCTGTGTGTGTGTGTCTGTCTGTGTGTCTGTACAATGTATGTATCCACTCTAACTAAAAAACTAATAGACCGAATTTCATAAAATTTGGTAGGTAAGTCACTTGCGGGCGAGCCTGGTGCTGATTAGTTTTTAGTAGGATTCGTAAAAACAGAACCCGCCTTTTTTTGCGGAATGGTCCCTAAAATTTCATGTATCCACTCTAGCTAAAGTTCTAAATAACCAAATTTCACAAAATTTGGTAGATAAGTTACTTGTAGCATACTCTGGTGCTGATTAGATTTTGGTACGGTTCGGAAAAGAACAACCTGCCTTTTTTTTGCAAAATGGCCCGCAAAAATCGTCAGAATCTAAATTAAAAACGTATGCTCAAATATATCCATTAAATGCTTGTTTTATACGTAATTTTTAACGAAGAAAAGAATAAGACTAACCCCATTACACCAGAACTAGCCGTTCTCGAGATATTTTAGTTTTTTCGTTTTTTCTCTAAGCCACCTTTGAAAATGAGTCCATGTTACCAAATGAGAACGAAAATTGAATTACAAGTGAATTAATTTTAATTAAAATAAAGAGAACGTGTGTATAAGTCTACTAGGAAAGTTATGTGCTGCCTACATCAGATTTTTATTAATTCCCATAGATTCCCTATCGAAACATAATTAATATGTCACTCCTTGCAAAACGTAATTTATTTGCGAAACTCTAAATAGTTAACGAAACGCACCTATTTTATAAAAAGTGAAACTCACTATCAAATCAAGAATATTAATTCCTTCAAAATGAAAGGTATTTACACTCTCCTCCAAAAAACAAGCACTAAACTGATAATCAGGCACAAATCAAAAGCGATTGCAACAATTTTTTTTCCCAATTTTACAGCAACATAGAATAGGACTTTGCCTATTATTTTATAGAAAATAAAATAAGAGTTTCGAATTTATACTTACACACTAAAAAGAAATATAAATAATTGGAGGAAACGCAGGTCATAGTTTCGAATGTGAAATGTCTGCCAATAAGGAATATGACCTTCTCTTACACTAATGCAGGCTTGGCAACGACGATTCATGACACCGATTAAGGGTGAGCGTCAGTAAATCTTCTGCCCTATCCGCGCTTTGTTAACTTTCGCGGCACACATTTTCCGAAGAAATTCTGCTCAACAGTTGCGAAATATTTTCTGAAAGATAAAATGCAATGCTTAGATTATATTAAAACTAAATTTAATACCCAATAAAACATAGAATAAATTTTCTATTTTAATTCAAAATATTTTTAGTGCTGCCATCTGTTGTCGTAATTTAATTCATACCGACTATTTTTATTTTTAATGAATATTTTAAAATGTCTATTCCTTCTAATACGCTATTAAATACAACATATCATATATAATAATGCCACAATCACGGAAACGCAATTGAACTTGGACTTGAAGACAAAGGAACTTGAAGACAAAACTGCAGTCCTCAGTGATGTACATTCAGATCCTCTTATCAAAGTTATAGAATGAGAAATTACCTTTCCGTGATTGTAGCATTATTATATACGATCTGTTGTTGTATTTAATACTGTATTAGAAGGAATAGATATCTAAAAATGTTCATTAAAAAATAAAAATAATCGGTATGAATTAAATTACGACAACAGATGGCAGCACCAAAAATATTTTGGATTAAAATAAAAAATATATTCTATGTTTTATTGGGTATTAAATTTAGTGTTAATATAGTCTAAACATTGCATTTTAACATTCAGAATATATTTCACAACGAGCAGAATTTCGGTGAAAAATGTGTGCCGCGAAAGTTAACAAAGCGCGGATAGGGAAGAAGATTTACTGACTCTCACCCTTAAGTGCTCAATGAGGTTGGAAGGCAGTAATCGCCACTCTTATATGAGACCACGTTGTAACTCTAGGGTTGTGTTTGGAAGGGTTTGTCGGGAAGCTACAGCTCTCCTGAAAGCATCCCATAAATGCTGTATTAAGTTTAGGTCTAGGGAAAACGCTGGCTACTCCATTCGGTGAGGATTCCCTCTGTTATCAGACAATCGCTTACGATATGAGCTCTATGTGGCCGGGCATTATCTCCCATAAGAACAAACTCAGAACCTATTGCACCCGCATAAGGGTGAACATAGGTATCAAGGATTTCGTCGCGATATCTTTAGCCAGTCATAGTACCGTTGAGGAAGAAATAATGGTCAGTACGTAAGTCGAAGGAAATCTCAGCCCATACAAGGATACCACCACCATCAGAAAATGAGTGGCGCTAGACGATGTTAATCGTTTTATACCTTATACCAGTCTCTCTCTACACACAAATCCGTCGATCGTCCGATTGCAAAGCGAATCTGAACTCATCGGTGAATAGCACATTACTTCAAGCGTCTATGGTCCAACTGACGTGCTATTGACACCATTGGAGAAGGATTCATCTGTGCTTCGCAAAAAATGGAACACAAATGGTTGGCCTCTGTGTATAAAGCCATGTGTGTGCAATCTCTTTCTCACAGTTGTAATGAATACAGGCCTGCCTGTAGCTGCAGCCAGGCTAGAACGTAAAGCAGGTAGCTTGCCTGTTGCAGCTGACCAATAACACTAAGTAGCGTTAATCGGAAGATAATGTAACTCGAGGGCAACCCGAGTCTGACCTTCTGATTATTGTTCCGCTGTTTTGGAATTGGGTCCATAAGCGTGAAATCACAGAATGGTGGACTCTGAAGAATTCAGCAACTTCTCCAATGGATTGGCCGGATTCTAACTTGCCAACGAGTCGTCATCATTGACTATCATCTAAACGCCTTCTTTGGGACATATCGAATGAAATGGCTATTTCGGATTTTCATCCTAACGTCCATAGTAGCAATAAGGACGTCCATGAAGAAACAAATTCTTTTACCAAAATGCTGATTTACGTATTTGGCATGCAGCCAATTGCTATTATGCACATGTTTCTATATTTGCGTATAGTACTCGAGGTATATAGCAAGTTTTGTCCAATAAAATTCATTCGTTTGCTCTTGATCTGAGAATTTGCATTTCGTGCTTATTTTTATGGAGGAGAGTGAATAAATAAATTGAACATAATTTGCCCAAGATATTGAATTTTCATTTATTCGGTATCATTCTTGTTAATTTAACGTCGACATATTGGTGATATTTTACCAAATTCGTCCCCAAATTGTCGATAAATGTGTCCTTAGTGTTGCAGACAGATGGAGAGAAATTTTTTTTATATATGAATGATGTATATACGTCAATCCACTAAACTGGTATTGTAATGCAAGTTTTATAGAAATACGGTTGCTATAGTAAAAATATTGAAGTTGAATCTTAAGTTGCAACAGAAGGAAGAAAAAAATACTTTTAACCATATGTATTTCTAAAAAAATGATTTACAATCTGTATCAAGTAATAGGTAGAAACAATTTATAAAGAAAAAGGCAAATACCTTTTGTGTAGAGGAATGTGTTTAATGGTGAATGTTCAAGGGAAACTGTACCACACACATTACTTACTAGAAAAAAATACGCAATCCATAAAGATCAGTTGAACTGAGGATCGAACTTTCTCCCTGTAGCTTGGCCTACCCATATTATGGCATTTCAAATAATACTCCAGGGTTAATTGTGTTGAAATAATGTGATTGCCATAGCAACAGAGACAATACAAACGTATAAGGAAATTGCATGACTTAATATACGGTTTTAAATATCAAAATAGCAACTAAAATAAAATTCCGAATTCCAAAACTACCTCGTGTGCTAAAATTCAAGACAATTTAATTGTTAGTAAAAGTTTAAATTCATTGGATAAATTCCAAATTTTTTATTCATAACAGACTTCTTTTCTTCAAGATTTATTGTTTACAAGAAAAATACTGTGTTGCTGAATTCTTTCCTAAGTACTTACGCATTGAACGAGTGGCATTCGTTATCACGGTCACGAGCGGCTGCTTGGAGAAAAATAGGCACACGTAGACGTCTGTCAGAAGGCCGGACCGTCTGCATCTAATGCAAAATTCGCACGAACATCCGGATTTGTGTTTCTCTGAGAAGATTGCGCTTCTCGCATTAATGAAACAAATCTGGCTGTGGAAGGGATATGTTGATGAGCTGACGTTCCCTTTCGTTCGAAAAGAAGATGCTTTGAAACGGTCACAGATTTTGAGTTAAGATTCTGTCGTAGTGTTAGTTTTAGTGTTAGTTAGCTTTTGGAATTAGGGCTGCACTTGATAAGGTCTCATGAATATCTGGAACAAAAATAATCCTGACGAAGAGCGCAAGTAAGTGTGTGTTTATGTTCCACATTGAACTGTTTCTAAAACTGTGTGGTAAAATCAACAGCCGATAAAGTAAAGTTATTGTCTTTATTCATAACTAGCCATGGACATTGCCGAAGGTAGTGAGGGAGGGGGGGGGGGGGAATTTATCCTTTCTGTATGTTTAAAGTCACAAAGGAAAGCATAAAGCTAGTTTTTTTATGCCCAGACCGTCTAGTTCACTCAAAGGGTGTAGAGCAGTTACAAAGCATGGTAGGAAGCATTAAGCTAGTTGCTATCGTACGCTTTTCCTTGAGTTTGCCTCCACTACAGGAAAAGTTCTATGGACGCCCATGAAACTAGCTATTTCACACGTGCTTTGCACGTTGTCAATAGCTAGTGGCCACTAAATGTGACACCTACAAATTTAATAAAATTTCTGAATATACAAACCCGTTTCAAATTGAAGCAAAAAATGTAATGACTTAAATCTTTGACAGGAACAGTGGTGTAAATTAAGAAATACGTTTTTGTTAATATTTAATCTAAATTGTCTAATCTAAACTTTTGTTTGTAAAATCTAAAAAAAAAAGAAAATAATAATCTAAATTTTTGTTAGTCCTTTTAAATAAATTTTTGTTAATATGCAAGCTGAGATGGATCGAATGAGACTATACCCGAGATTCTGGTTCGAGTGGAAAGGTTCGATGCTCTTGACAAGTGACTTAAAATGTTTCACTTATTCCTTTCCATCGTCACCCCTCGTTCGAATTTTCAAAATATTGAAGTTTTACGTTGATCTGGAAGCTGAGACTGCAATGGGAGATTCCAACTATAGTGGAAGTGCTCCATAATTTTGACACATCACTCAGCTAGTTTATTAGTTCAGTGCCTAAACAAATGTATCATATTTACAGAAACCGTCTAAATTAAGCGTTCACAAATTACGATTGCGTATTTAGCCACACTGTAAAAAAATCTGATGTGGGCAATGCATGACTTTTCTTATATAATGCAATGAATTTACTGCTTTTACAGTTTAAAAAAATCTGATGTGAGCAGCACATGACTTTCCCTGCAGACTTATATTAACGTTCTCTTTACTTTAATTAAATTTACTTCACTTTTAATTCAATTTTCGTTCTCATTCGGTAACCTGGCTTATTTTCAAAGGTGGCATAGGGAAAGTACGAAAAACTAAAATATCTCGAGAACGGCTAGTCCTAGTGTAATGGGGTTGGTCTTATTCTTTTCGTCTTTAAAAATTACGTATTAAATCAGCATTTAATGGATATATTTGAGTATACCCAGTTCTTTAGTTTAGATTTGGACGATTTTTGCGGGCCATTTTGCAAAAAAAGTCAGGTCATTTTTTTCCGAATCGTACCAAAATCTAATCAGCACCAGAGTAACCGTTAAGTGACTCATCTACTGAATTTTGCGAAATTCGGTCTATTAGTTTTTTAGCTACAGTGGATACAAGCTTTTGCGGGCCATTTCACAAAAAATGCGGGTTCTTTTATTCCGAATAGTACCCAAAACTAATCAGCCCCAGCCCCGGCCACAAGTGACTTACCTACAAAATTTTGTGAAATTCGGTCCATTAGTTTTTTAGTTAAAGTGGATACAAAATCTGCACAGACAGACACACAGACAGACACACAGACAGACAGGCACACACACAGACGTCACGCTAAAAATGGTTTTTTCGTATTCTAGAGGTCTCGAAACGTGTAGATCCGTCGAAAACTCGAGTTGCGATTTTCGGCATGATTCCAATACTTTCCCTATACATTACCATGTATTGCAGGGAAAGTAAAAATGTTATTCTTATAGTAGATACTTATATTCTTTCTAAGATATTGAATTTTATTCAATTAGTCGTCATTTTCATTGATTTAGCATCATTTTTAACCATTTGGCGAGATTTTTGTCAATTTGGCAATAATTCAAAATGTCGCCAAAATCTCGCTAAGCGTTATGGACGGAGAAATAAGTTTTTCTTACAGCAGATAAATGACTATTGGCGGTCAAATACAAAAGTATTACTCAAAGTATCTTTTTCCATAAATGGAACGATCTAGATCCACGAGAATGATGTCACCCAATTTATCGCATGGTATTACATAAGAAAAGTGAACATGTTTTTCAATAGGAAATCTTTTTTCTTATTTTATATGACTTTTTGATAATTTTTTTGAAAAATGTGCAATATCTCGAGAACGGTTCATGTTAGCGTTCTAATATTTATGCCAATCGTTTTCTAATGAAAAATTACATAAGAAATATCTATTTCCGTAACTTTATTAGTGGTTTTGATTTTTTGACGATTTTTTCAAAATTTTACTCGAAAATTTAGAGGGGGGTTCTAAATATTCAATTGCATATAAAACAATAGGCTTCCAGTGTTTACGGATTGTGATTTTTGTGCCAAATTTCGTTCGAATCGGTCCATTCGTTCGTCAGTTATCGTCTCCACAGACTCACTTACACACACACACACACACATACTTTCACACACACACACACACACACATCACTTCAGAAATGTTCGATTCGTGATCAGGGATGCTTGAAACGTGCTCTCCCGTCGAAAACTCGAATTCGAATTTCCGACCCCGTCACAATACTTTCCTTATACATTATGTATATAAGGAAAGTAATAGAATAGAAAGGACCTACAATGGTATCAGGGAAATTTTACAATTTTTTGAACCAATATGGAGACCAACAAATCCAGTTTGACATTTCAAATGGAGTATTATTCATTTTCTAATAAAAAATAAAGCTTTAAAATGGCTGTTTATTTAAAAATTGCTGTCAACAATTGTTTTTGTAATTGCACTAAAAGAAACGTGAAAAAATTTGGAGATATTTTACATATTTTATCGTGTTTATATTCTATTTTCATATGATAAATAGGTTCAGTGTTATCAGAATAAGAATATAATATTAAATTTCGTTCGTATCATTCATTTTGTTTTTGAGATATCGACTCCAGAAATACACATTTAAAAAATGTTAGATTTCAAAGTCTCTAGAATTATATAACACTATTTATTAAGAAGAAAGATCAATCATGCATAAAGCATTGATTATGAAACACTTTACAACTGAAATGCAATTTTATTTAAACATCTCTAAAAGGCGATACATTCAGCGATGATATTTTTTAAATTATCACAGTATTACAATAATTTATTACTTTCCTTATATACATAATGTATAAGGAAAGTATTGAGACGGGGTCGAAAATTCGAATTCGAGTTTTCGACGGGAGAGCACGTTTCAAGCATCCTTGATCACGAATCGAACATTTTTGAAGTGATGTGTGCGTGTGTGTGTGTGTGTGTGTGTCAGTGAGTCTGTGGAGACGATAACTGACGAACGAATGGACCGATTCGAACCAAATTTGGTACAAAAATCACAATTCGTAAATACTGGAAGCCTATTGTTTTTCTACGCAATCGAATGTTCAGAAGTCCCCTAAATTTCCGAATAAAATTTTGAAAAAATCTTCAAAAAATCAAAACCACTAATAAAGTTACGCAAATAGAAATTTCTTATGTAATTCTTCATTAGAAAACGATTGGCAGAAATTTTAGAAAGCTAACTTAAACCGTTCTCGAGATATTTCACATTTTTCAAAAAAATTATCAAAAAGTCATACAAAATAATAAAAAAATGTTTCCTATAGAGAAACATGTTCACTTTTCATATGTAATACCATACGATAAATTGGGTGACATTATTCTCGTGGATCTAGCTCGTTTCATTCATGGAAAAAGATACTTTGAGTAATACTTTTGTATTTGAACGCCAATAGTCATTTGTCTGATGTAAGAATAACTTATTTCTTCATCCATAACTCTTAGCGAGATTTTGGCGACGAATTTAGCGGAATGTTGCCAACTTAGCGACTTTTTGAAATGTTGCCAAATTAACGAAAATCTTGCCAAATGGATAAAAATGACGCTAAATCAATGAAAATGACGACTAATTGTCGAAAATGCAATATCTTGGAAAGAATATTAGTATCTACTATAAGAAAAACCTAGGTTTTTACTGTAAGAATAGTAAATTCATTATATTATATAAGGAAAGTTATGTGTTGCCCACATCAGATTTTTTTACTTGGAAACTTAAAACCATGGAGGTGAAAGTACTTTCTAACTCCATGCTTAAAACTTCATTGAAAAAGGCAATGTTATAAAATAGTCTGCATCTCTATATAAACTGAATGAATGTTTCATTCATATCAGTAATATTTCAGACTCCATGAACTAAGTAATTTTGATTTAAAAAAAATTTAACAATGCTTATACAACTCATCTTACTGCTTGATTTGTGTACATTCTTCATACGTTAAAATTAGGCTTCGTTGTAGAAATATTCCAAGTTTCATGATCATTTAAATTAAAAAATATTATAATTGCGTTGGCGCACAAGACAGATGCACAGAAAAATACTCAAAAATAAAGCAGTTTCAGGACGGATGCAACACTAAATATAAATTTAAAAGAACTTTAAAAATCACGATTTCTGCATTGGGGAAAAAAGATGAATGCCATATATTATTTTGAAGTGGGTCACGTGATCTATTTATATAATATGGGTGTAATTATTATTATAATTTTTATTTAAAAAACTGTCGAACATATTTTGCTTACATTTTTACTTTCCTTATATACATAATGTATAAGGAAAGTATTGTGACGGAGTCAAAAATTCAAATTCGAGTTTCGACGGGAGAGCACGTTTCAAGCATCCCTGATCACGAATCAAACATTTTTGAAGTGATGTCTGTGTGTGTGTGTGTATGTGTGTCAGTGAATCTGTGGAGACGATAACTGACGAACGAATGGACCGATTCGAACCAAATTTGGTACAAAAATCACAATTCGCAAATACTGGCAGCCTAGTGTTTTTATACGTAATCGAATGTTCAGAACCCCCTAAATTTTCGAATGAAATTTTGAAAAAATCGTCAAAAAATCAAAACCGCTAATAACGTTACGCAAATAGACATTTCTTATGTAATTTTTCATTAGAAAACGATTGGCATAAATTTTAGAACGCTAACATGAACCGTTCTCGAGATATTGTACATTTTTCAAAAAAATTATGAAAAAGTCACATAAAAAAAAAAAATTCCTATTGAGAAACATGTTCACTTTTCATATGTAATACCATGCGATAAATTGAGTGACATCATTCTCGTGGATCTAGCTCGTTCCATTCATGAAAAAATATACTTTGAATAATACTTTTGTATTTGAACGCCAATAGTCATTTATCTGCTGTAAGAATAACTTTTTTCTTAGTGCATAACGCTTGGCGAGATTTTGGCGACGAATTTGGCGGAATGTCGCCAACTTGACGACTTTTTGAAATGTTGCTAAATAAACGAAAATCTCGCCAAATGGATAAAAATGATGCTAAATCAATGAAAATGACGACCAATTGTCGAAAATTCAATATCTTGGAAAGAATATTAGTATCTACTATAAGAAAAACCTATTTTTTTACTGTAAAAGTAGTAAATTCATTACATTATATAAGGAAAGTTATGTGTTGCCCACATCAGATTTTTTTATATATTTTATGGGATAATTTGAATATTTTCTAAGATTTACAAAGCAATTTGTGCATTTTAACTTCGCTTAAGGAATGTTTGAAAAATTAGGTTCCATAGCGTTCATGTATTTCACTTTTTCAACCCGGGTTCAATCCAAAACAAATTGGGTGATATTACTCATTTACATTTCCATATGTCCCACAGACCGTCCCAATCTTCGAAGAGTAATCTAAGTAGAGAAAGCCTGGACAACCCTAACGAAGGACAAAAAAATGTTGTCATGTGACTTGATGGATCCTTCCCGCCAAGAGCGTTCCGTTTTCCCTGTAATTCAATGGGAGAAGGTGAATATCAAAGCGTCCTTGAAATAAAAAATTATATATTTTTAATTATTTCTGCTCACCCTAAGCTTTAGAACATTAAAAAATTATAGGAGATATTGATGAACTTCGTGATGAAATTTTTCCATCAATGCATATATCACAAAATAGTCGTTAAAACATCTTAAACTGCATTTTAATACATTTTGGCTATATTTGGCGGTTTTTGAAAAACGAAACTGCGAGATCACGACCTTGTGCTTTGGATGAGCGCAAGAAATAGTTTGTGCTTCCTAAGATATAATTTTGAGATTAAAATCCAGGATATTTTTTACATACCGGGATATCAGAAATTAAATTTTTTCGATTTCAGTATCCAGCGGGATTAAAAATATCCTTTTAATCCATTTTAAAGATAAATAAGATATATTTTAATCATCTTACGTTCTGATTTGTTTGTCTATAAATATTACGTGTATGTGAACGATAATGGCATGTTGAGATTTTTTTATAAGAAATTTTTGGTATAACGGAATTTTGAATATAATGAACATTTTTATTGAAAAAGCAATACCTTTAAGTACTTTTTCGAATTTGCAATAAACACTGATATACTTATAAGGTACATTAGACAATAGAATAGAGCGTTTGACAATAGTCTGAAATAATACACAGTAAATTAGGCAATACAATATATTAAAAAAATCTTGTACAATAAATGTACATGTGCACTTTTACATATGTACTAGAAAATGCAACTAACTGATATCGAACAAATTGCATATAACATGTATACATAAAAACATCCTAAGTTAATAACTGCATTGTATTTGGCATACTGGATAAGTTTTATTACAAAAGAAGTTGGTATACTGTATGTTGCTATTCTCATGAATTCCTTCGCATTTTGACGTCTCTGTGGACAAAAATTGTAGTTTTCAAACCGCAGTTTAGGCATATCACATTGACGCCAAAGTCATAAAATAGCTCATATCAAGTTATTTTAACATGTTTTTATTTGGTCTGAATCGAAAACAGAAAGAAAAATAAGTGGTAAGAAAGGTTTGTTTTAAGACCTCATTAACACAATTCAAACACTTTCCTAAAGATATTTGTGTTGTGTGCATATAGTGTGTGTGTATATATATGTATATGTGCTTGTTTATGTGTGTGCTTATATGTATGTGCTCTTGTGTGTGTGCGTATATGTGTATGTGTTCTTGTGCGTATGCGTATATGTATATGTGTTTGTGTGAGTGCGTATTTGTATATGTATTTGCATGTAAAGTTTGGGTAAGATAACTTATGAATGCATGTACATACTGGCATGATATTTTATATGTGCATACATTATGTAAAATAATTGAAGGACTTGGCATTTGTTTCGTATGAATTCCAAGATTAAAACACAAAACATTAGAAGTTTTAAATTTTTGTAGCATTATTTATTTTGGTAAGCAATGGTGTGACAGTTGAGTTTAAGAGGGAAAATGATTGTTTGAACCATGGTTGAAATGATGGTGCAACTGGTAATTGTGGTAACTACAGGTAATTAGTAACTAAAGGCATAAGTTAATAAAGGCATTTCTCATACTGTACGGCTTATTATGAAACAAGAATATGCGGAACGTTGTTGTTCTAACGACATTCCTCGCATTTGACGTTCCTATACTTATAAAATTCCAATTTCAAATTCGTAGTTTAGACATAGTGCATTTCGTCGGTAAGGTATATTTTAAGATTTCCGGACCATAATTTAAACACTTTATTCAAGATGTTTGTCTGTGTGTGTGTATATATGTATGCATATTTGTCTCTTTGGATATGATAACTTAAGAACCCATGTATATCGCTAAGAATTTTTATTTGTGAATATATTATGCAAAATATTGATCGATATTTAATAAAAAGAAATGTAATGTAGGAGATTGATACATGTGAGAAAATGTATTGAAAAATTATTTTGTGTGTATTAAAATATAAAGCTTTGGAAAATAGTAGACAAAATTTAGAATTATGTGAAAATTATTAAACAGCATAGTTATATGCAAATGCTTAAACTTTCGCAATACAAGTAAATCCAGTTATCGTTTCAATCATCATATTACTTTCCTTATATACATAATGTATAAGGAAAGTATTGTGACGGGGTCAAAAATTCGAATTCGAGTTTTCGACGGGAGAGCACGTTTCAAGCATCCCTGATCACGAATCAAACATTTTTGAAGTGATGTCTGTGTGTGTGTGTGTGTGTGTGAAAGTATGTGTGTGTGTGTGTCAGTGGGTCTGTGGAGACGATAACTGACGAACGAATGGACCGATTCAAACCAAATTTGGTACAAAAATCACAATCTGTAAACACTGGAAGCCTATTGTTCTTATACGCAATCGAATGTTCAGAACCCCCTAAATTTTCGAATGAAATTTTGAAAAAATCGTCAAAAAATCAAAACCAATATTAAAGTTACGCAAATAGACATTTCTTATGTAATTTTTCATTAGAAAACGATTGACATAAGTTTTAGAACGCTAACATGAACCGTTCTCGAGATATTGCACATTTTTCAAAAAAATTATCAAAAAGTCTTATAAAATAGAAAAAAAATATTTCCTATTGAGAAACATGTTCACTTTTCATATATAATATCATGCGATAAATTGGGTGACATCATTCTCGTGGATCTAGCTCGTTCCATTCATGAAAAAAGATACTTTGAGTAATACTTTTGCATTTGAACGCCAATTTATCTGCTGTAAGAACAACTTATTTCTTCGTCCATAACGCTTGGCGAGATTTTGGCGACGAAATTGGCGGAATGTCGCCAACTTGGCGACTTTTTGATATGTTGCCAAATTAGCGAAAATCTCGCCAAATCAGTTTATAGGTCTGTCTATCTATCGTCCGTCGTCTATCGTCTGTTTGTGGTCGATTTCTTCTGTATACAATAGCTACAACAAATATTATTGGATTTTCACTAAACTTTATATTCGGCTTTGTTAACATAAAACAATAGAACTAAATGCTTATTTTTTTTTAAATTCAAGCGAAAATTTAATCGAAAGTGATATTTTTTTAGCATGGCAGCATAGGGCAAGTTTTGACATAATTATACATAAAATAGGTTATTCATGGCTACGATGGTCACGAAACTTAACAGTTTCAATAATTGTAAGGAAAAATATATTTTTGTGTGCGTGACGTCATTAGTCCCCTTGTTCAAACTTGATATCAATCGGAGTATTTTTTCAAGCATTTTAATATGAAGGTTTAAATGCTATTCTTGTAATCATTTGGACCAGCGACACAGATTTTTAAAATCTTTCTTACCAAATTTGCAAAAAAAAAAAAAAAAAAAAAAAAAAATAATAATAATAATAATAATAATAATAATAATAATAATAATCTCTTTTAAAAAGGATTAATTGATGCTGATATGAAAAAGTCAAATTAGATCACACTTCAGTTAATTTAAACTACATTCAGCAATGTTTCCTCCTCCTGTTTTAAAGGGCATTCCTACTTAGTTTGCTTTATTTCATTAGGTATTTCTAAAAAAAAAGCTTTGAACAGGTTTTGAAAAAGGCTTTGAATGTAATTTTAGAATTTTAGTAAAATATTTATGTTTTATGAAATGGCTGAATTTTGTTAAAGACAAACCTAATGATTTCTTTCCTTTCAAAGACAAGCTGAGCGATATGTGCATCTGTGGAACCCTAATCTCTACGACATAGCGGTTGATCATTTGTATCACATTTCTCTCAGCAAAGGGGCCCATGACCTGAAAACAATGTTTTCCGACGTTAAGGTGAGTCTTTTGGTCGTTTGCCTTTCGCAGTATATGTGCATATTTTGCTTCAGGACACATAAGTTAAGTTTAAAACTTTATGCAATTTCATACCTTGGATTAGGTATCTATATAAGTTAATTACCCAACGAGATAATTTCACTTGAAATACAAAAAGAATCGTTAATACTTTGTATATACAAAAATGCCGTTAATTTTAACGATAATAGGGTGTTTAAAAAACACTGATAAGGCTTATAAGTTTTGAACCGTTAGTGTTAGACACCTTGCGATTGCAAAATTGTTTTAAACCAGCAAAGTCCACACGCTTTGTGTACTGTGCCCAACCAACTTCTCCACGGTCATGCATGGGGAAAAAAACCCGCAGCATTCGCGGACTGTTCTATCCACTCCTAATATTCATAGATACGGATGAGCCATACATCCCTTCCATTGAATATTACTATTTCTTATACGACTCCTTATCAAAACATGCATGCCAAACCCTAACATAATACAATTTATTTACGCTCCCCTGGATGCACCAATTTATCAAACTTAATGCCTTCAACTTTTTATCTCAGCCGACGCGGAGGTCGAACGGTCAAGGCAAGAATTTCCTAGCGATCGTTCGGTTGCCGCGTTGTGAGTTGGTTCGAGTCCCACCTTCAGGCATGGATATTGCGTCGTTGAGCACGATGCCTTCCGACCCCCACTGGTGTACTGGGGCAACGTCATGTGACGGCTAACAGGTTCACGGTTCTGGCCGGTGTATAGGCGAATGATGAAAATCAATGCCTGGCCATTGGGGGGGGGAGGCCTTTTTATCTCAAGGTTTAAATTTCTGCGCATACCATGGAAGAAAAGGGACTAACTCTCTCTAACTTTATGTGTCATACAATTCAGCTCCAACTAATCAATCTATAAATCTATTTGCATTATTGCATTGTTTAAAACGTAAATTTGAAGATAAAGCAGGAAGTAAGTATATCCAACTCCATGGTTTAGATAATCATGTTCTGAATTTTTAAATTGGGATAACCTCTCAATATATTAATTTTTCTGTTTAGCTAAATCATGGTGGTCTCATTTCTAACTTCTTTCGCTGAATACAGTTTCCTTTTTATTTCTTCAGACTGGGAATTGCATTATGGCGCTGCCACAACATAATGCAATTCCAAGTCTCATGACTATGGAATTGCATTACGTTGTGGCAGTGCCTTCAGCCTGAGATCATAAACACAAAAATAGCAAAAGAAAACAAATTTGAGAGGCTATTTTTCCAGATACAAGGGTTACTTTGTAAAACAGATTTTAGATTTGGATTTAGCATGGTCGAATTAGTATACATATGCTTTTTAATCTCACGGGGTTGCATTTGGTGCTCGGACATGCTGACACTGTGCGTTTAGAGATATGATCGTAAGAAAAGTTTGTCTTAATTATTTTCAAAACTTGGGAAAGGATTTGAATATAAATAAAAAAATCTAATATCTTTTACGGCTCCTTTAGAACAAATTGTACAATGATCCGAAAAATATTTATCAGATTTAGAATCATAGGGTGGGGAATTAAACAAAATTCCGGAGTTACACCAAAATCGGTCTACACCAAGCAATTTGCAAAATAATTTAGGGACCATCTATATAATAAAGTTTTTTTCTAATTTGTATACAATTTTTTGCTGTAAACTAATATAAGATTGATATACGGTCTCAGAAATTTTGTCCCATGAGAAATCACCACGAGATTTTCTCTTAGATACATCAGATATTTTAATAGGAAGATTTTATGCATATATTTTTAATAATTGAGCTTTCCACTCTAAAGAGGCCATGTATAAGTTATTATTTGTATTTTTATGCTAACACGTTATATAGTTTTGAAAGTGTTTTAATATAATTCTTCTTATCTACCAAGCCTAAAAATAGGTTTTTACGTGCCAACGCTTAGCAATTAATTGACTTTAGTAATAGGCCCATTAATAGACTTTTGTAAGTGCTGTTTTTTGCAATAACTTTTAGAGAGCAGATGTGCAGTTTCAATAGTGGATTCAAGACGACGTGAGTGTTGGTCGCGTGTCCTTGTGGATTTAAATAATTTTTAGTTTTCTTGATCCGAAACCCAGACAAAATGAATTCTGATAATGAAAGAAAAGACATTTTTCTAGATTCTTTTTCAAAGTTTTCTACTTGTTCTTTGAGCAATGATAGTAGCGGTTACAGTGACGATAGTGATATTAAAGGGTAAACAAAACATTATTCGGAATTACCGCTGCAATATCTCAAAACCGAGCCGGTATTAGGCGAAAATCTGTACTCAAGTTAGCTGGTCTTCTCCATGTAGGCAATGAAACCGCAGCCGATAGATTAAGTGTTAAGATTTAAAACAATTTTCAGAAGTTTGAAGCCTGATAAATCAGTCCTTTTGAACCACTCTATATTCGTATGGATATTTTGATGTGAATAAGTTAAAGAAGTTTGAAAATTTTCAGTTTTTAATGTTGATAAAGCTAAACTCATAAAAACTAAAACTGCTAGCTATGAACAGTACATGATAATATGCAGTTCTTTAAAATCCATACAAGGATATATAATTGGATTTCAGATAGAGTTCTTAGTTTTTGCACTATAGTGGTTATAATTTTGATATTATTTTCCTTATATACATAATGTAATGTATAAGGAAAGTATTGTGACTGAGTCGAAAATTCGAATTCGAGTTTTCGACGGGACAGCATGTTTCAAGTATCCCTGATCACGAATCAAACATTTTTGAAGTGATATATGTGTGTGAGTGTGTGTTGAAGACACAGACCGTCCGACTCATCCTGAGGACTTGAGCAACTATTTGGACGGCCGGGATGTGTGTGTGTGTGTAAAAGTCTGTGTGTGTGTGTGTGTGAAAGTCTGTGTGTGTGTGTTAAAGTCTGTGTGTGTGTGTGTGTGTGTGAAAGTATGTGTGTGTGTGTCAGTGAGTCTGTGGAGACGATAACTGACGAGCGAATGGACCGATTCGAACGAAATTTGGTACAGAAATCATAATCCGTAAACACTGGAAGCCTATTGTTACGCTATCGAATGTGCAGAATCCCCCAAATTTTCGAGTGAAATATTGAAAAAATCGTCAAAAAATCAAAACCGCTAATAATGTTACGCAAATAGACATTTCTTATGTAATTTTTCATTAGAAAACGATTGACATAAATTTTAGAATGCTAACATGAACCGTTCTCGAGATGTTGTACATATTTAAAAAAAAATATCAAAAAGTAATATAAAATAAAAAAAAATTCCTATTGATAAACATGTTCACTTTTCATTTGTAATACCATGCGATAAATTGGGTGACATCATTCTCGTGGATCTAGCTCGTTCCATTCATTAAAAAAGATATTTTGAGTAATAATTTTGTATTTGAACACCAATAGTCATTTATCTACTGTAAGAATAACTTATTTCTTCGTCCATAACGCTTGGCGAGATTTTGGCGACGAATTTGGTGGAATGTAGCCAACGTAGCGACTTTTTTAAATGTTGCTAAATTAACGAATATCTCGCCAAATGGATAAAAATAACGCTATATCAATGACGACTCATTGATGATGACGACATGGAAAATGACGACTCATTGAAGAAAATTCAATATCTTAAAAAGAATATAATTATCTACTATAAAAATAATCTATTTTTTTCTGTAAAAGTGGTAAATTCATTGCATTATATAAGGAAAGTCATGTGCTGTCTACATCAGATTTTTTTAACATTTTGTCTTGTTAAAGTTGTCCAATGAGAGAAAAAGCTGTAATATTTACATGGCACGATTGCTGCAGTTTAATATTTTTTCTACGTGAAATATTGGTGCACAAGCACAAGATATTTTGATTTGTTTCAAAGGCATTGGAAAGTCAACGTGGGGATTCTAATTCTTAATGATTAATCAGATTTGAAGAAAAGAAATGGAAGAATGAAATTATAGAACGTATTTATGTGCCGTAGTGCAAGTTTATAGATTCATCCGAATCTTAAATCTCGTTAGAAATATTGTATAAGTACAGATTATATGCTTCCAAGTAAGTTAATAAAATATTTTGCTATTTTAATGTGAAATTCGTGGTCGGGTATCTGCTTGAAATCGGAGCGAAGATTAAAAGTACTAGCTAGTTATGAACAATTTGTGAGTAGTCTATAGCTCTTTTAAATATCCCTAAAAGGATACATAATTGTATTTTGGATCAGGTTATTAGTTTTTGAAATATAGTTGTTCAAATTTTTATATTTTAATATTTTAAACTGTTTTGAAGATATTTAAACAAGACATACTCACCCACAAAGAAATATATTATTCGCACAAAAATTTTGGCTCCAGCGGTTTGAAGTCACTGCCGATTTTTTATACTATTCACTGTTTAAATATACTCACCAGTTCGACACAATGAATTAGTATCCTATTGCACAGAAATGCTTCAAATGTATAAAATAGGGAAAGCTATGGTTTTATACAAGCTTTCATTAGCATACAGCTAAATTTAAAAATTTCTTCTAAAGTTCCTTATTCAAAATTGACTACAGTCAATTGACAGTTATCATATAGCGTCACGCCTGATATAGTCATTATACTAATAGATATCAGTATGCATACTATGAAGGTAAAATAATGAGTGAAAACATGGAAAAATATCAAGGAAAAATATCAATAGATGGAAAAATATCAAGATCTTGTTCCCTGTGTGCCATGACCGTTATTGGTACAGAAAATGAAGTTTACACAAAATAAACTGGGTGGTTTTTATAAACTAATCGATTCATCGCATTAAAAATATTCCAAGAAACAAAGTTTTGCATTTTTGCAATAGAAATAGAAACTGTTTTAACAGCTAACAGCAGAAGTTTGGTCCACTCATGTCATCATGTGTATCGCAATGAAAACTTTTACCGATTGAATTCGTTGATAGTGTAAATAGTAGTCAAATGATACAAAATATGTGATTCGGTAAAAAAATGAGTAGTTTTTATTTGAGAAAGACTGCAAAAGTCCATTCGTTAAAAATGATATACACGACCCATACATACATTCGAAAGTACAAGCGTCACGCACAGGCGGCCATCATTCCAAAACTTAGCGATAATGATTTTAAAATACGAATTTCAATCATAATATTTGATTGAATAATACTTCTTTTGCTGTGTGATAAAGTAGGAAAAATGTTGTGGCAGGAGATATGGGAAATATAATCACATAACCCATCCTTAAGGGACGATTAAACAAGTTTCTTGCTGCCATTTTAGATATCGGTTATTTCATGCTGACGAGTGCTGCGTGGTAAATACCACACGTCCTTTCAGAACGCTATAAATACTTAATATGTTCATGGAACATTAAGTTAAAGGCTGTCGTGATCGTAAGTGGTTTAAGCTGAAAATTAAAAGGTAATTAAAAGGTTTGGAAATGAGGACACGAATTAGATTTAAAATAACAGAAAGGTTTTATTTACACTATTTAACATTAAAATATGAAAAGATAAGATTTGAGTTTACAAGTTGCTCCCTTAAAATATTAACATCTCGTAAATCCTTATTACCTCGTAATTCATTAATCATTAATTCTTCCATAATCTTACTCACAATTCTCAAATATTAAAATAGTCACACACTACAAAAAGGCTAGTCACTTTCATAACATTATTCCTCACATAGAGGTATTTAAAAGAGCGGAGAGGAGAGATACAAAATTACTGAGTGCTGTGCGAAGTCAAAGGCCTTACCTCGGCTTCTTGGGACATCGGCCGGGTGTTCGGTTGATCAGGCAGGGGATCGGGAAGCATCTCGCTCCGACGAGGTTTCAATATCTTAACTCCACAAAATCTAAAAAGGCACTCTCGACTTTTTCTCCAAAAAAACTCTCTTCAAAACTTTCAATTTGATCTCTCCTTCCTTTCAAATTTTATTCGCTGTCAGATCCTAAGCCCCCCTCAATATTATTGGAGAACACTTGTATCATCACTTTCAGTGGCCAGTCCGTGACAGAAGGGCTTGGTCAGTAGCCCCTGAATTATTACTTGCAGGTGGCTGGGGTCCCACGCTCCTGCGTGAACCCCTGGGCTAAACTGCGCCCCCAACGACCGCTTACACCCCGATGCGTCTTCCTCCATCTTGTACTGGACCACACTCATGCAGTCCAAGCTCCACTGACCCTTCCCTTTGCAGGTGGCCAGGAGGGAACCTTATACATATTTGTAACGGGGCTAGGGACCGTCCTTTGCAGGTCGCCTTCCTCTCCAATATTTAGCAATGTCACATATTTTTGGTAAACACTATGTGACATTTACTCTACTTCCCTAACGTTTGTTTTTTGAAAAACAACAACAAACAAAAAACATATATATATAAAAAAAACTGTAACTGTAAATACAACTTATACCATAAAAACATCCAATATCAAAAAAACACATATTAGCCATACATTAAAAAACAAATTAATAATAATAATAACAATAATAATAATAATTCCTCAAATATAGACTGCAAAATCATGTAACAGGTTTTTCTAATTGTTTTGTAGAACGCAAAAAGTTTTTTTTTGTGCCAAGTCCATTCTGTTAACCCCAACTCCAGCTTATGTTTTCTAGCAAAATTTCCTAGTTCACGTTCCCACGTTTAAAGTCTGAGCAAATGTCATTGACTTTATGTACACACTGTAGATGATAAAGTTTGTATTTCAAAACAGAAAACACGTTGCTGTGACACGAATGGAGGTTCGCTGCACTTTACCGTATTATATTTCGTAATAGGTCCCAAGTATGGCCAAACGCCACTGAATGACTTCGGTTTCCAAAGCATTTTAACTGGTAGTGTTGAAATGTAACGGACAATGTCTTTGTCTCGAAATACCGTGTGATGTCCACACTGTAGTTGATAAAGTTTGTATTCTAAAACAGGAAACCACGTTGCTGTGACACGAATGGAAGTTCGCTGTACTTTACTGTATTATATTTCGTAATAGGTCCCAAGTATGGCCAAACGCCACTGAATGACCTCGGTTTCCAAAGCATTTTAACTGGTAGTGTTGAAATGTAACGGACAATGTCTTTGTCTCGAAATACCGTGTGATGTCCACACTGTAGTTGATAAAGTTTGTATTCCAAAACAGGAAACCACGTTGCTGTGACACGAATGGAGGTTCGCTGTACTTTACCGTATTATATTTCGTAATAGGTCCCAAGTATGGCCTAACGCCACTGAATGACCTCGGTTTCCAAAGCATTTTAACTGGTAGTGCTGAAATGTAACGGACAATGTCTTTGTCTCGAAATACCGTGTGATGTCCTGTACATCAAGGCTGGTGTGTCTGGCACGCCACTGCGTCGATGCGTTGTTGCCGCATCCTCAAAGTCTGGCATGGAGCGTCTTTGCTTGCAAGTCAGGTTCTCCTCGTTGCCCGAATCTTTCACCCGTATTGCTGAGGATAGAGTTTAAACAGGCTAAAGTACATACACACATACTCTCAAAAATTGAAATATCTCTCTCTCAGATATCTTAAATCACTGTTAATTCTGAGTAGCAAAGATTCCCTTAATAATTATTATTTATAACCAGCAAAAAATTTTATTCAAGGTATTGCTTACTACCTTAATTACACTATAAATTCTTTTAATACTACAATACTTTTAATACTACAATACTTTTAATACTAAAATACATTCTCTACAAAGCCATGCTAATCTTTATTTTCTTTCAATCTATACATAAGTTTCCTATCCTTAAGATTTAACCTTCTCTCCGAATTGCCATGCCATGTATTACCAATTATTCGTTTTCTGTATCTCATTACATCTATACAAAAGATTTTTCTAATATCACCGTAAAAAAAAACGAAAAGAAAAACAATTTCTCTCCGAATTCCTATATGCCCAAAAATGAAATTTCATTCATCAACCCTTTTGCAGTTATCGAACGATTTATCCTAATTTCTTTAATCGGACACCCTTTATTTTCTCCTTTTAATCCAAATTTTGCCTTTCAAAACTCCCAATTCTGTAAATTCTCCCTTTTGTTAGAGCATACTCAAGCCTTCAGCTATCCTAATTCTGTACACCTTTCTTAAACTTCCCATTTGCAAATCTATGTACAAGAAATTTCTTGTGAATTTGTTTTTCTTATCTTCATTCCCAAATCCATGTACGCCCCTGTACCGGTCAGATAAATTTGCTTCGAGATCCACCGAATTATCGCTGCTCCTCCGTAGATGGGGAGAGGAAGAAAAGAGAAAAAAAAATTTCAAAGTCTGTGTTGAACAAAAAGGATTCTTCCCTTCTCTCTTTTCCCGAAAAAACAAACTGGTATGGAAACAGAAGATCTACCCTTCGACCTTGCCCGAAGTGTGGAGTGTGTCCACGTGTTGAAACTGTCACACCCCTACAAACTATTAGACTCGCCTTTCCTGTTAAGGGAACACATGCCTCCCACATCGAAAGAAACGACCGTCCGTCAAACTGGCCATTCCTTGTCAAAACAACAGTGCACGCCTCGTGTAGTAAAAGAATTTTATGTGTTTGACACACCCCTTTTAAATGGATTACAAGGATATCTATGACCTAGTAAAGGTATGTGTTCTAAAATTTCCCCATTACTTAAAAAGTTCATTGTTGTTCCCCAGTATCGTGTGCAGGTTCTGCGCCATTTTTTTCTTAGGTTCCTCGCTATTTAAGCACGTAAAAGCAGGTTGATCAGGCCCCCTTTTAGTTTTTAAACTCGCGTGTTCTCTATACCTAATTTAAATTGAACTTTAAAATTACATTAATTTCCCAAAAGAATTATTTTTCCTGTTTAGTCATTACTCTTGTTTTCCAAAATGTTACCCCCTCTTATCTGTTGTACTATTTAATTTGCATTTTATATTATTTTAATTTTATTTCCATTTCTTATCTTTTCTATTACTAAAAATATTATCTTATTATCATTCCACTCAACCTTTTCCCTGTATTAAATCTAAGTGTTTGTTAATGTTGTTTCACCCATGTTCCCTGTTGCCTGGCTCAAATCAACAAAAATGTTTTTCTAACACTTTTTTTTATTCTTTTCTTTTCTAAATTTTCTACCCTCACAAAAAATATCTCTGTGTATTTCTAACCTGACTGTTACCTACTTTATAATTTCCATACCAATTAGATTTCTCAACAGCTCTCGAAAATTTAAATTCCCTATTCCTTCTGCACCCCCCCCCCCTTTTTTTTTTCTATTCTTTTTCGAATTTACCGTACCAAAGTCGTTCTCTAAATCTTTTTTCTCAAATTTGCATGTCTATCTCTTCTCCCTTTAAACTACCTCCTCATATTTCAAACACACGTATATATTCTTTTATTAAACACTTTAAATTAAAATTCAATTTCTTCTCTAAATTTGTTTCTCAGATTTGTATATCCATCTATTCTCAAGTATTTTCTAAACATTATAAACCCGTATTCTCGTAAATTCACTAAATCTTTATCCACCAATTCTCAAGTATTTTCTAAACATTATAATTCTTTATAAATACACCAATTCTCCATTTAATCAATTCAAATATCCAATTATATTTACCTCCTTTCCCTATTCAATCGATTCCAAAATCAAATTATATTTACATTCTTTCTCCAAATTCAATTCAAATTTCAATTCATATTTACACTCTTTTTCTAAATTCAATTCAAATTTCAATTCATATTTACACTCTTTTCTAAATTCAATTCAAATACCAATTCATATTCATATTCTTGCTCTATTCAATTCAGATTTCAATTTCAAATTATATTCACATTCTTTCTCTAAATTCAATTCAAATTTCAATTTAAGTTATATTTACATTCTTTCTCTAAATTCAATTCAAATTTCAATTCATATTTACACTCTTTTTCTAAATTCAATTCTCATTTCAATTCATACTTGCATTCTTTATCTATTCAATTCAAATTTTAATTTATATCTGCATTCTTTCTCTAAATTCAATTCAACTTTCAGTTCTTTTTTATATTCTTGCTCTATTCAATCAAATTTCAATTTCAAATTATATTTATATTCTTTTTCTATTCAAACCCTTTCAAATTTTAAAATATATTAGCTGTCCCAAATTTCTTTTTCCAAAATAATTTTTTTTTTTAAACCAAAAAAAATCATCTTTTTATCTCCTTCTCAAGTTCATATACAACAAAATTCTCCAAGACGTTTTAAAATTGACCTTCTCCCAAATTCATCTCTTAACACATTTTGAAATATTATATACAATCCCATATTCTATTCATAACCCTTTCAATTAACTACCGATTTCACTGTGATTCAAAGTCGATTGTTTCTGTTTCTGAGCGAATACGAGTGTGTTCGAGTGACAGCTCCGTGCTGTGGTTTCGGTGGCTCCTGTAAAGTCGCTTTTTCCTGGCGATCGCGGGATGCAAGATTTACTTCTGAGGTAGCAAAAGTTTCGGTTTGCCGTTCAAGGGGGGGGGGGAGTTGATTTTCGACGCTGTTTGATGGCTGTCTCTGCGGAAGAACCGAAAGATTAGGAGGTTGCGTTTCGATTTCGGTGACATTCGTTGTGGACTGAAAACTTTCGGAAGGAGTGTCGTTGTGTTGCTTTTCCGGGGTTGCCGGGATGGCGTTCTTGTTTACGTTGGATATAATAATTTGCTCCTCTTCGTGGAAAAAAGGAAAAGACTGTCCTGTTTTGTTTTGTGGTCTATCTTTATTTACATTCGGTGTTGGAAGAAGGGGAGATGTGTATTTAATGTCTTTTTCTATGTCGCGCGGATGTTTTAGGTGTTCCTTACGTTCCAATAATTCCCTCAATCTATTAATATGTACCCTCTGTGTTTTTTCGAAAGGTTTCCCAAATTTTTGAATGTCGTATAAGAATCTATTTATTTTCTTTACCACCCGGTATGGTCCCGAAAACTTAGCGGTTCCAAATGCATTTTGTCCTTCTAAAAATACCTTGTTTCCTATTTCTAAATTTTGCATTTTTGATTTTGAAAATTGCTGATCTTCTTATCTTTGTTTTGAGCGTTCTAAATTCTGGTTTGCCGCCTTGAAAGCTTTTTGCATTGTGGTTATTTTATTTGCTATGTACCCCTCATACGATGTATCCTGTTGTTGTTCATTTTGTGGTTGTGTCTAAAAAAAATTGGAACGTCACGTCCGCAATAAAGAAAATTGGGTGTTTCGCCTGTCGATGAGTGGACGGTTGCATTATACGTCATAACGTGTATTTGGACTGCAGTATCCCAAAAAGGTGAATTTTCAGTGAGAGTGTAAAGTGTATTTTTAGAGCATGATGACATTTTTCAATAGCCCTATTACACCAAGGTGATCGAACAGGCGTTAATTTAGCTACTATTTGTAATTTTTCCGTCATAAATTTATAAACTTTTGAAGTAAATTAAGTGCCTCTGTCGCTTGTAATGGAAAAAGGTAATCCGCTCAAGACAAACGACTGTAATAACTTTTCCACCACCGTCCCTGCACGTATGTCTGGTACAGGGAAAACTGTTAAATATTTAGTAAATTGGCAAATCATAGTTAGTACGTATCTGTTGTTGTTGACACTTACTCTAAAAGGGCCACATAAATCAATTGACACATTATGTAAAGGACCTTCCGGAATGGGGATTCTACCCATATTTGTTATAAGTTGCTCTCCTTTTCGACTTTTGCATTTTTCACAAGAAAGGACATAATTATGTGTGTCTGAATACATCCCTCCCCAATAATATCGGTCTTCTATTAATTTGAAAGTCTTATCTACCCCTGCATGAGTGACATGTGCCATGGCTAAAATGTTTTTCTATAAAATGCGTGGTATTACTATGGTCCTCTTAAAATTCTCCCTCCACGGTCGATCTTTCCATCTGCCAATATGCATTACCAGCCCCGTCTCCTCATCTACATAAAATGTCTCATTGTTTTTACTATGTTTGTGCTTTTCGCTTTTTAAATTTTTCTTTAGCTCTGTAATTTTTGAATCTTTATTCTGCTCCTTCAATATTTCTTCTATCGTCGGTATTTTCGTTAACTCCTCTACATTTCTAATATAAATATTATCCACATTTACAAACCCATTCTCGTCTTCCCGCTCTGCATGAAGTATACCATTTACTGTAAGCTCCTCCGTTTGTTTGTTTACATTTTCGACGCGCTCTTCTTCCTGCGTTCGTCTGACAACCGGTTCCCCTGAAATATTATCCGTTTCTTTCCTGCCTTGCTCTGCATCTGAAGCGCGCTCTTGGAAGGAGGAAGGAGGAAAGGGTGGTTTGTGTACGTCTTGTTCTGGGTGGCTCGCAAAATCTTCGCGACTTAAAAAATCTGCCAGTACGTTTTGTTTTCCCGGGATGCGAATGAATTTAAATTTATATTCGGAGATGTCCAAAATCCAACGTTGCATTTGGATGGGTGGATTATGAATCTTTAAATTATCCCCTAACGACTTGTGGTCTGAGAGTAAAAAAAATTCTCATCCGTACAAAAAATTCCTAAAAAACTGTATCCCTTGGTGTATTGCAAGTAGCTCAATCTTTACTGCAGGGTATTTTTTCTCTTGCGGACTTAACTTGCGGCTGAAATATGCAATTGGCTTAAGAATGCCATCTCTTAATTGTAAAAGGCACGCAGATAAAGATAATAAAGATGCGTCGGTGTTAAGGTAGAATTTATCCTCAAAGTTTGGTTGAATCAGTATAGGTTTCTCAAAAAACAATTTTGTAATGTATTGAAAGCCTTCTCGCACACTGGAGTCCATTTAAATTTTGCGTCTTTCTGCGTAAGATCTGAAAGTACCGCCGTGGTCTGCGCGTAATCTTTTATTGAATTACGATAAAAATTGCACACTCCTAAAAATCTTTTAAGTTTTCTCAACGTCTTTGGCACCGGAAAAGATGTAATTTTGTTTATATTGTTGTCCATTGGACTTATTCCTTTATCGGTAATCTCGAATCCTAAATAATTTTTTTTTGGTAAGAAAAATCGCATTTGCTTGGGCTTAGCGTTAAATTATTCTCTCTAAATTTGTTAAAAACTAATTGTAATTTATATTTCATTTCCTCGTAAGAGTCTGCTGAGACAATCACATCGTCAATGTAAGCTAAGATGT
Organism: Amaurobius ferox; assembly: GCA_951213105.1. Taxonomy (NCBI): domain Eukaryota; kingdom Metazoa; phylum Arthropoda; class Arachnida; order Araneae; family Amaurobiidae; genus Amaurobius; species Amaurobius ferox. The sequence goes on from OX578144.1 coordinate 19,713,136, forward strand.
TTTGTTCTTGTAAATCAGCTAAAATAGTATCAATAATATTTTGGAAAATGGGCGCTGAGCTAACGTGTCCGAAAACCATCCTATTGTATTTGAAATTGCCGAAAGGTGTTACAAAAGAAAAAATATTCTGTGCTTCTGGGCTTAAAACAACTTGGTTGAATGCGGTGTTAAAGTCTAATTTTGAAAAAAATTTAAAAAATGGTGGAGATGTTATTTATCAGTCTTAAATCTAAACAAAGTCTGTGTCCTCCATCCTTCTTGCGTACTAAAATCATTGGACACGCATAATTTGAGTTGGTTTTAGAAATAATTCCTGCTTGCTCCAAGTCTTTTAATTGCGCTTTCGCCGTGTTTTGTAGTCAGTATGGTATATCATATGACCTAGATTTGATTGCGTGATTGTGAGCTAATTCAATTTTGGGTTGGATTAAGTCCGTAGGCCGTATGGTCGAAATGTTTTTTGAAAAAATGTCCGCGTATTGTAATGCAAATTGTTCAAAATCTTTCCTCCTCTCTGCGCTCATATGTTCTAGTATAAAATCTGTCGGTTCCAAATCCCTTTTTCTCTGTTCTATCACGTCGGGTGTCGCCTGAATCAAATTTATCATTTCTTTACAAATATAGTTTTCCTGCTCCTCTGACTTATTTTTCTCTGGCTGAATTTCAAAATTTTCTGATACTTGTCCCAAAATCATATGTTTATTCAAAGAAAATTCCGATTGTGTGTTATTTTGCACCCTTATCCAAATTCCCTTCTCTGACATTTTATAAACCCCACAATCCATGTTTATATAATTTTTCTGTACCGGTTCAAATAAAATATCCTTGCGTTCCTGTACTTTATTCTCGGGTATGATCAAAATCTGTTTGGTTTCATTCGGCATGAATCTGATTTTCCTGTTAATTCTGGAAACGTTGGGTTTTTCTATTAAACTGTGCATTTGTGTATCTCGCGGTGTTTGATTTTGGTTCTTAAGCTGTATTTCTAAGTTTCCAATTTTTAAAATGTTATTTTGCGTGTTAATTACGCCTTTAAATCTTCTAATGAAATCGTAACCAAAGATGCCCTGGTATGATTGTGGGAAATGTGCTCTCGTTATGAAAAAATTTGTTTGAATTTTTGGTTGTCAATTTTAAAATTTAATTCTACCGTTTTCGAGTAATTTATGTTGTGTCCCGTTAACGTGGTAATAGTCACCGATCCGCGTATTCATATGCTTAACTGCAAGGTTCTCTTTAATTTTTTTGAAAAACCTCGTCTGCTAACACTGAAATTGAAACGCCCGTGTCTAATAAAATGTCCGTTTCGTTCTCGTGGAATTTTGCTCGCACCGTCGGTAATTTAGTCATGTTCTCCTCTGTGACAGAAGCTATTAATTCAGCCTTATCTCTGTTTTTCTCTCTATCCATTGCTATTTTTGTTTCAGGTCTTCCCCTTACTTCGTTTTGTGTTCGACTTCGCGTACCCCTCCGTGTATTCATTTGTCTATCACACTCTCCGGTATTATCTCTAAAATCGTTTCCCGAATTATTTTCTCTAGGATTCCTTCTTTCCCTTTCTAAATTATTTTCTCTAAAATTCCTCTCCTCCAACCTATTGTATTTTTTTCCAAAATTTTGTCTACCTCTCTGCGTACCAATTTCATCTCTAAATTCATTCCTAAAATCTCTTTCCTCCGGTTTATTGTAATTTTTGTCAACATTTTGTCTATTTCTCTGTGTATTGATTTCTTCTCTAAATCTATTACTGAAATTCCTTTCCTCCGATTTATTATGTCTTTCCCCGAAATCTCGTCTATTTCTCTGCGCATAAATTCCTTCTTTAAATTTATTCCTAACATTTCCTTTCTTCGATTTATTGTAATTTTTTTCAAAATTTATCGCATCTCTCTGTGTATTATTTTCTCTTCTAAATTCATTTCTAAAATCTCTTTCTTTCGATTTATTGTAAGTTCTGTCAAAATTTTTCGCATCTCTCTGTGTATTATTTTGCCCTCTAAATTCATTTCTAAAATTTCTTTCCTTCGATTTATTGTAATTTCTTCTAAAATTTAGCGCATCTCTCTGTATATTATTTTCTTTTCTAAATTCATTTCTAAAATCTCTTTCTTTCGATTTATTGTAATTTCTGTCAAAATTTTTCGCATCTCTCTGTGTACTACTTTCTCTTCTAAATTCATTTCTAAAATTTATTTCCTTCGGTCTTTTGTAATTTTTGTCAAAATTTTTCGCATCTCTCTGTGTATTATTTTCTCTTTTAAATTCATTTCTAAAATCTCTTTCTTTCGATTTATTATAATTTCTTCCAAAATTTAGCGCATCCCTCTGTGAATTATTTTGCCTTCTAAATTCATTTCTAAAATTTCTTTCCTTCGATTTATTATAATTTCTCTGTATATTATTTTCTCTTCTCAAATCATACCTCACAGGACTTTTTTCATATCTATATAAGGGAGACCGATCCCTGTGTCGTTGTGAATTTTGAATAAATTCTCCTTCAGCCAAACTAGTTTAAAGGCCTAAACTTTTTATTTTCATCTCTCCTCCGAACGTATCTGCGCTCCCCTCTAGAGTCTGCATAATTTCTCACATCAACATAAGATGCAGGGTTTCTGTCCCAATTCTGAAAATTTCGCCGATCTCTTATGTTAATTTCGTCTCTGGGTCGCCCGTCGAAATTTCTACGTCTGTCGTTGGCTGGGTCCCACCTGTCCTGCTTTTCTGTGACCACAAAATTCGCATCTCCGCTAAACGGTGAATAATTCCGCGTATTGTGTTTATATCTGACTTCCCTTCCATTATTATTATTTTGTCTTAAATAATTTCTACATTCCCTCATAAAATGCCCAGGTCTGCCACAAAAATGACACAAAAAAGTGTTTTTTTTTTCTACCTCTGCGTGATCTTTGACTTTCAAGTTATTAATCTCTTTAGTTATATTATCCACTAATTGTGCATTAAATTGTTCCTGTTCCTTGCGCAGTTCCTGTATGTCATTTTTTTGAGATATATTATTCACCGCTACCACCATTGCTGCTAAATTAGATGATTCTAAATTCTGCGCTATCTTTACCGCTTCTGTGAAATTTTTGGGGTTACCTTTAATTACTTCGATTTGGAACTCGGGTCTAATTGCTTCGATGAATTTACTGAGGCTTAATTAGTCAATTATCTGTTGTATGTCATCATTTATCTGCGCCTCTCCTATGTATTCTAAAGTAAGTGTCCTAATTCTGTGTGATAGTTGTTTTATGTTTTCGCTTTGTCCTTGTTTTATAGATGAAAAAATTACTTGGTTGGCGGTGATATGGGGTTTGTCTGTTGTTGTTGTTGAAACCCAGACCGTCCGACCTACCAGAAAGGTGTAAGGTAACTGTTTGGACGGTCGGGAAGTGCCACCCAATTTAGACCGGAACCCAGTGGGGGAGGCATCCACAGGGACCGTACCCTCCTTCCCCTACCATCAACCTCTCGGAAGGACTTTCGGACCCACATGTTTAACGTGATCGTACTCCGCATGAACACGGCGGCAGTTTTTGGCAGTGGCTGGAATCGAACCCGGGCCAACCGAGTGCAACTCCAGCGCGCTAACCAATGGGCTACCGTGCCCGCAGGGGTTTGTCTGTTGTTGTTGTTGAAACCCAGACCGTCCGACCTACCAGAAAGGTGTAAGGTAACTGTTTGGACGGTCGGGAAGTGCCATCCAATTTAGACCGGAACCCAGTGGGGGAGGCATCCACAGGGACCGTACCCTCCTTCCCCTACCACCAACCTCTCGGAAGGACTTTCGGACCCACATGTTTAACGTGATCGTACTCCGCATGAACACGGCGGCAGTTTTGGCAGTGGCTGGAATCGAACCCGGGCCTACCGAGTGCAACTCCAGCGCGCTAACCAATGGGCTACCGCGCCCCGGGGTTTGTCTGTGAAAAAGTCCAAGAATTTTTGTTTGAAAACCTCAAATGAGGTTTCACTCCTCAATTCTCGAGAACTCATATAAAATTTTCTAGCATTTTCCCGTAATCTTGATTTAATTATAACTAATTTCTCTGCATCATTCCAATTACCCAGTTCCGACAACGCATTGAAATGTTCAAAAAACATTTTTGCTTCCTCCCTGTCTTCCCCATTTAATTCCCCTAATAAATGTGTAATTCCCGGAATTTTACTGACGTGAGCTACTGGGGCATCGTCCCGTTCATCTGCCATGATTGAAACGCGAAAAAAAAAAAAAAAATTTTTTTTTCTGAGATTTCCTAACCAAAATCCTGTACCCTAAGTGCAATTCCCCCTTCCTACCAAAATCCTATCACATATAATAAACAATAATTGTCATGCAATATATATACACTCTTAACATTAAAATTCTCGTACATAAAATTCTACTTTCACATAAAAATACACTCCTAATATGCATACTAAATATTTCTAATTTCCCCAAATTCTCCTAAAAATAATACATATATCCCCCTAGCATGGCATAACAATTTGTAGAAAAGAAAAGAAAAACATATATTTTTACTTCCTTTAAAATCCTCATTTCCGAAAAAGAAAAAAAAAATTATTTAAAATTTTCCTAGCGTACATAACGTAAAATTTAGCCTACACAAAAAAAAATTCAGTAATTCTAATAATTATTCTTTATTTCTTATCCTGGTCACGAAAACCATTTTCTGCTACGTGGTAAATACCACACGTTCTTTCAGAACAATATATAAATACTTAATATGTTCATGGAACATTAAGTTAAAGGCTGTCGTGATCGTAAATGGTTTAAGCTGAAAATTAAAAGGTAATTAAAAGGTTTGGAAATGAGGACACGAATTATATTTAAAATAACAAAAAGGTTTTATTTACACTATTTAACATTAAAATATGAAAAGATAAGATTTGAGCTTACAAGTTGCTCCCTTAAAATATTAACATCTCGTAAATCCTTATTACCTCGTAATTCATTAATCATTAATTCTACCATAATCTTACTCACAATTCTCAAATATTAAAATAGTCACACACTACAAAAAGGCTAGTTACTTTCATAACATTATTCCTCACATAGAGGTATTTAAAAGAGCAGAGAGGAGAGATTCTAAATTACTGAGTGCTGTGCGAAGTCAAAGGCCTTACCTCGGCTTCTTGGGACATCGGCCGGGTGTTCGGTTGATCAGGCAGGGGATCGGGAAGCATCTCGCTCCGACGAGGTTTCAATATCTTAACTCCACAAAATCTAAAAAGGCGCTCTCGACTTTTTCTCCAAAAAAACTCTCTTCAAAACTTTCAATTTGATCTCTCCTCCCTCTCAAATTTTATTCGCTGTCTGATCCTAAGCCCCCCTCAATATTATTGGAGAACAGTTGTATCATCACTTTCAGTGGCCAGTCCGTGACAGAAGGGCTTGGTCAGTAGCCCCTGAATTATTACTTGCAGGTGGCTGGGGTCCCACGCTCCTGCGTGAACCCCTGGACTTAACTGCGCCCCCAACGACCGCTTACCCCCCGATGCGTCTTCCTCCATCTTGTACTGGACCACACATATGCAGTCCAAGCTCCACTGACCTTTCCCTTTGCAGGTGGCCAGGTGGGAACCTTATACATATTTGTAACGGGGCTAGGGACCGTCCTTTGCAGGTCGCCTTCCTCTCCAATATTTAGCAATGTCACATATTTTTGGAAAACACTATGTGACAACGAGTGTACAGTAAAGCACGAAACCGGTCCATGGATATTGGTGTCTGCCATAGAAGTATTTTCTGAAGTACTAGTAATGATAAAATACCGCAGTTTAAAATAAATCCAAAGGCATAAATTGCATCTCGCACAGGACTTTATAGAATTTTTTTTAATTTTATTGTTTTTGAATCTTAAAGTCTTTAATCATGGACTAAAAGTAAAAGATAATATTTAAATGTTGTAAAATAACACCACTATTAAGTTATATAAACCACACTAAAAAATTTATTTAACTAGCTGCAAACTCGTTCGTCATCTGGAATACATTATGTAAAGAAATTCAATTTGCGGAGAAACTTTAATATTTGGAGTTTTTTAAAATTTTATAATAATTCTCACAAAAAGGAAAGAAGCGGGTTTTCCCGTGCTGAGATAATAAATGTGCCTGGTTTTATATCAAAGTAGGCAAATTTTTATATTCTTTTTATGTTATTATTTCTATTTTTATTATTCATAAAATAGTTAATTGCAAAACAGTTTGCTGTAAATAGAATTTTTGAATAATTATTTTATTAACTTTATTTCGTATGTAGTACGTACGACTAAGGGTAGTACTATTGTATAATGACTAAGCTGAACTTTGACGTTGTTGTCTCTTGCAACATTAATTCAAGCTATTTTGCGTAAATGTAAAGTCAACTACGGTGGTAGGACTACCCGAGAGAGATTTGTAAAATTGTGTTATATAGTATATTTTATTTCTTCTATTGCAGGTTTCCGTTATTATATGCTAACGAGCACAATACAAACGCTAATCCGGTCAATGGATGCTGTTATTTGCAATGGGAGCACTAACATAATATTTGATTCATTATATTCTCGATGTCATTTATCTTCGTTGAATCCCATTTTTCATCGACTTTTAAAGTCCATGAAAAATTTTAAAGATATCTATCTCATTGACTACATTTTTATTTACATTTTCATAACTTGTTTTTAACACTTTACAACATAGTTGAAAAGTGTTTATGATTTTGTTCATTCTGTCTGTCTATCTGTCTGTCTGTCCATTAGCACGATAACTGCCGTAAAAATTACTTTATCAAAATGAAATTTTAGTATGTTTTTCAGACGGTCTGTGGAACCTATGGGAATATAAATAAACAATATCACCCAATTAGTTTTTTATTGGACCCGGGTTGAAAAAATGAAATACATTGAACCCTATGGGACCTAATTTTTCAAACATTTTTTAAGCAAATTTAAATTCACAAATTGCTTCGAAATTTTTAGGAAATATTCACATTATCCCATAAAATATATAAAAAAAGTTTCAGTAAAATATGTTAGGTAGTGTTTTTTAATTAAAAATTATTTAATATAGGGAGAAAAACAAATTCAATTAAATTCTGACTTTTGGGATAACCACCAGAAACAAAAAAGAGATATATTATGTAATAAATATCTTTCCAAGAGTTTAATTATTTCATATATGTGAGAGGCTTCACATTTTAAAGTAAATTTGGTAGATAACAATTTTTCAAAATTTTTAAAATTTTATATAACTCTTCATGATATACTTATTTGATGGCATTTTTAATGCACTTTCCTACGTCCTAGAGAGTTAAAATTTAGTACACAGCTTAAATTTGTTGAACATTTTCTTCTACAAAAATTTGATGGATCTTTAAATATAGATCCTACATTTTTTTCTAAATGGCCTGCAAATAATCCCCGTTCACTTTTATAAATCATTGTTATAATATTGTTAAAAATTTTAATGTGGGCAGCACATGTCTTTCCCTGCAGACTGATATTCATGTTCTCTTTATTTCTTCAATAATAATTTGAGTTTATCAGCACAAAATAACAGCCATAAGTATTTTAAATGACATCGAATTTGCACGTTAAACTTGAATTTGGTTCTCATTTGATAGCTGGACTTTTGTATTGTCAAAGGTGGCGTAGCGAAAACGCGAAAAAACTAGAATATCTCAAGAACGGCTAGTCCTAGAGTAATGGGGTTAGTCTTATTCTTTTGGTTGTTAAAAATCACGTATAAAATGGAATTTAATTGATATAATTGAGCACACGTAGTCTTTTATTTTTATATTTAACGATTTTTGCTGGCCATTTCGCAAAAATAGCCCGTTCCTTTTTCTCGAATCGTACTAGAATAACCCACAAATGATTTATATACCAAATTTTGTTAAATTTGGTATATAAATCACTTGTAGGTTATTGAAATATTATACACCAAATTTTGTTAAATTTGTTCCATTAGTTTTTAGCTAGAGTGGATAAAGGCAATTTCTGCCGGTCATTTCGCAAAAAAGGCAGATTCTTTTATTACGAATCGTACTATAATCTAATGAACATCAGGGTTTCCTACAAAAAACATACCTGCCAAATGTAATGAAATTTGGTCCATCAGTTTTTCAGTTAGAGTGAATGCAATATCCTCACAGACACACAGAAACACACACAGACACACCCTTACACACACAGACGTCTTCCAAAAAATAGTTTTTTCGTATTCTAGAAGTCCCAAAACGTATAGATCCTTCGGAAATTTGAGTTCCGATCTTCGGCACGATTCCAATACTTTGAATACACACACACACACACATATATTATCTGTGTATCTGTGTATTATCTGTGTATCTAAATTCCGTGCCTACGCAATTACAATAGTTGTGATTTTAAATGATCCCTAAACTTTTATTATTTCTTCAACGAAGCCTAATTTTAACTTATGCAGAATGCAAATATCTCAAGCGATTGTAAGGTGAGTTACATAAGAATTGCTGAATTTTTTTTTTACACAAAATTATTTAGCTCTGGAGTCTGGAATACAAGTTATATGAATGAATTCATTGATTTTGCATAGAGAATCAGATGATTTGTATTTCTATTCAGTTTTGGCAATTACATTATTACATATTTAAGTATAATAAATTACTGTAGTACTGTGATAATGTTAAAGATATCGCCACTGAATGTATCACATTTTAGAAATTTTTAAATGAAATTGCATTTCAGTTGGAAAGTGTTTCATAATCAATGTTTATGCATGATTGATCTTTCTTGTTTATATGATAATCGGTTTACTTAATGAATATTTTTATAATGTTGTTCCCCTAAGAATTATTATAGTATTCTTGAATTAAAGTATCAAATGCCATATTTTTCTTTAATTTTAAGGGGTACGAAAGAAGCTGCTCAGATAAGATAAAAGATTTAAGAACCACTGGAGTGTTAATTAAAAATAACTGCATCAATATTTCTTAAATAATAAGGGAATACGTACAGCTCAAACATCTGCTAAAGCATAAAATACAAGTGACTTCGTTAAAAGCAGTATTTAATAAAAAGTTTAAATGTATCAACCAGTTTCGAAGGAAAAACAGCTTTCTTCGTCGGCACACGCAAGAAGCGCAACCTTCATTCGTCAGGGAAAGATCGGCTACTTATGCAGGAACACCAAACGTGCAGAATTAGGGGAAAGGTGTTGGCAATAGCAAGAGATGAAAAATAAATTAAAAACTCTTGGTCGATAATTAAACTTTTTTAATTTTTTTTATTATATGCTGCTTTTAATGAGATTATTCGAATTTTATAATAAGTGAATAACTCCATGGCCATTTATTTAAATTAGGCAATTTTAAACCTCTAAAGAGAACTCGTAGTGCTTAGATTTGCAAATTTAGCCATTTAATGGCTAGATATAGGCCATTTTTTGAAACGTTTAGTATACAGAAATAGCTACATCTAGCTATAAAACGGTATACGTTTGCATTTAATAATGGCCACATATGAAATTTAGCCATTTTTACTTTCCTTATATACATAATATATAAGGAAAATATTGTGACGGGGTGGAAAATTCAAATTCGAGTTTTCGACGGGAGAGCACGTTTCAAGTATCCCTGATCACTAATCGAACATTTTTGAAGTGATGTCTGTGTGTGTGTGTGTAGTGTGTCAGTGAGTCTGTGGAGACGATAACTGAAGAAAGAATAGACCGATTCGAGCGAAATTTGGTACAAAAATTACAATATGTAAACCCTGGAAGCCTATTGTTTTTATACGCAGTCGAATGTTCAGAACCCCCCCCTAAATTTTCAAGTGAAATTTTGAAAAAATCATCAAAAAATCAAAACCTCTAATAAAGTTACGCAAATAGACATTTCTTATGTAATGTTTCATTAGAAAACGATTGACATAAATTTTAGAACGCTAACATGAACCGTTCTCGAGATATTGCACATTTTTCAAAAAAATTATCAAAAAATCATATAAAATAAAAAACATATTTTCTATTGAGAAACCTGTTCACTTTTCATATGTAATACCATGTGATAAATTTGGTGACATTATTCTCGTGGATCTAGCTCGCTCCATTCATGAAAAGATACTTTGAGTAATACTTTTGTATTTGAACGCCAATAGTCATTTATCTGCTGTAAGAATAACTTATTTCTCCGTCCATAACGCTTGGCGAGATTTTGGCGACGAATTTGGTGGAATGTCGCCCACTTGGCGACTGTTTAAATGTTGCTAATTAACGAAAAACTCGCCAAATGGATAAAAATGACGCTAAATCAATGAAAATGACGACTCTGACGAGAATTTTTTTACTGTAAAAGTAGTAAATTCATTGCATTATATAAGGAAAGTCATGTTCTGCCCACATCAGATTTTTTTTTATTTGATTCTGGTCATTCAGGTGTTGACAACTCTGGTAATACGGTGAATAATACTTAAAAAATATTTTTTCCATTTTCCTTCTAACTCTTTTCGACGTATTAGTACGCTACGTTTTTCTGAAATAATTTCTTTTCTTATAGACTTTTTTTGGCGCTAAATTTAATTTGATGTATTTAGAATGCACTTAAGTCCAGACACAATCTTTCAAAAGAATACTTTTCCCAGCTATAAATGTTTCCGCGAATTCCATTATTCAAGAAAATATCGAACGCAGCCTTTTTTGTATCCTTTCGTGAAGGTTATGTTTACATCAAATTATAACTAAAGACAGTTGCGTGCGGACCCGCACACCCAACTCTTAACCTTGTGTATTATTTATATTCTGGGAGTGCCTATCTTAACACTACCTACGTTTGTGTTTCTAACACACAAAATCTGAAAACTTCTCTTAGAAACAACTCCAACAGGAAACACGTTTAGATATACGAATACCTCCTTTAGATTGCTGTTTCGAATATCTAATTTGGTGCATTTAGAAGGGCGTTTCCGACACTAAAAATATGGGAGTGTTTAATTGTTAAAAAATACTTAAAATAGTTGTTTCTACTGTTACGAACAAAGAGTTTAAGCTATCTTTAGATAATATATTTATAGGGTTTAAAGGTACTTGCTTTAATTTCGCTCGGATGCGTTTGTCGCTTTTACTAAATGGTTGTGGGCCGGAATAGTTCAATGCTTAAGAAGAGAGGATCGTACACATTTCACAGTTATATCAATCTCATATTATTTCACAATTTTACCGATTTTACAAGTTTTTATCCAATTCAATATTATCTCGTAATGCACAAAATGGTTTTACAACTGAATTGGCGAGTATGTAATCCTTTCGGTATTAATCATAGTTGCAAAGAACTTAGCTTTATGAAAGTCAGATGGTACTATTTTGAACGAAAAGATAGGTTTTTATATCCCAGAGCTTGATATTAGACAAAATCTCTGCGAAAGGTTTGTCAAACTTCAATGATTATTTTAAAAATTGCATATTGAGTTCGTTTATGCAGCAAACCGTACAAAATCCATTATCAAAAAATCTAATGTGAGCAACACATGACTTTCCTTATATAATGCAATGAATTTGATTTGCTACTTTTACAGTTAAAAAAATCTGATGTGGGCAACACATGACTTTCCTTATATAATGTAATGAATTTACTACTTTTACAGTAAAAAAATAGGTTTTTCTTATAGTAGATACTTATATTCTTTCCAAGACATTGAATTTTCGACAATTAGTCGTCATTTTCATTGATTTAGCGTCATTTTTATCCATTTGGCGAGATTTTCATTAATTTGGCAACATTTCAAAAAGTCGCCAAGTTGGCGACATTCCGCGAAATTCGTCGCCAAAAGCTCGCCAAGCGTTATGCACTAAGAAATAAGTTATTCTTACAGCAGAGAAATGACTATTGGCGTTCAAATACAAAAGTATTACTCAGAGTATCTTTTTTCATGAATGGAACGAGCTAGATCCACGAGAATGATGTCACCCAATTTATCGTATGGTATTACATATGAAAAGTGAACATGTTTATCAATAGGAAATATTTTTTTTATTTTATTTTATATGACTTTTTGATAGTTTTTTTGAAAAATGTACAATATCTTGAGAACGGTTCGTGTTAGCGTTCTAAAATTTGTGTCAATCGTTTTCTAATGAAAAATTACATAAGAAATGTCATAAAACATTACATAAGAAATAGGCTTCCAGTGTTTACGGATTGTGATTTTTGTACAAAATTTGGTTCAAATCGGTCCATTCGTTCGTCAGTTATCGTCTCCACAGACCCACTGACACACACACACACACACACACACACTTTCACACACACACACACACACATCACTTCAAAAATGTTTGATTCGTGATCAAGGATGCTTGAAACGCGCTCTCCCGTCGAAAACTCGAATTCGAATTTTCGACCCCGTCACAATACTTTCCTTATACATTATGTATATAAGGAAAGTAAAAAGGGTTTTATTATAGTAGATACTTATATTCTTCCAAAGATATTGAATTTTTGGCAATTACTCGTCATTTTCATTCATTTAGCGGCATTTTTATCTATTTGGCGAGATTTTCATTAATTTGGCAAAATTTCAAAAAGTCGCCAAGTTGGCGACATTCCGCCAAATTTGTCACCAAAATCTCGTCTCGTTATGGACGAAGAAATAAGTTATTCTTATAGCAGATAAATGACTATTGGCGTTCAAATACAAAAGTATTACTCAAAGTATCTTTTCTCAGGAATGAAACGAGCTAGATCCATGACAATGATATCATCAAATTTATCGCATATTACATATGAAAAGTGAACATTTTTCTCAACAGTTAAAATTTTTTTTTAATTTATGATGTTTTTTGATTTATTTATTTGAAAAATGTGCAATATCTCGAGAACGGTTCATGCTAGCGTTCTAAAATATATGTTAATCGTTTTCTAAGAAAAAATTACATACGATATGTCTATTTGCGTAACTTTATTAACGGTTTTGAGTTTTTGATTTTTCAAAATCTCACTCAAAAATTTAGGCTGGTTCTGAACATTCGATCACGTTTAAAAACAGTAGGCTTCCAGTATTCATGGATTGCGATTTTTGTACTAAATTTCATTCGAATCGTTCTATTCGTTCGTAAGATATCGTCTCCACAGACTCACTGACACACACACACACACACACACACACACACACACACACACACATACTTTCACACACACACACACACATACTTTCACACACACACACACACAGACCTCACCTCAAAAATGTTTGGTTCGTGATCAGGGACGCTTGATACGTGCTTTCTCGTCGAAAGCTCATTCGAATTTTCGACCGCGTCACAATACTTTCCTTATACATTATGTATATAAGGAAAGTAAAAACCACCATTTGCAACCCATCATTTGTAAAACACCATCATTGTTGCAATAATAAAATTTTATGGCAACGGTTACAGTCGCGTCATCATTTACAATGTGTAATAAAAAAAAATCATCCCTAAGGTATATTGAACTCTTTACGAGTGGCTTTTCTAAAAAAACAAATGATTTCTACACTAAGCTTAACTATTACATACTACTTTATCAAACGATCCATCTGAACCACGGCTTCTGTATTAAAATATCTCAAAATGTGCAGACTAAAATAAAAAATAAACATTTCCTCATTTTTCATTTTGTTTGTCTCTAATTCATACAGATAGAGTTAGTTCACATATAAAAATGTGTTCGTGTTTTAAAGTACTTTTCATTATGAGGTCAATCTATATAATAAAAGGCAGTGTCTGTGTACACTATAGGCTCAGCCACCACGCGTCGCAGAGCTACGAAATTTGGCAATCGGAGACCCGGGGGGGGGGGGAAGGTGACACGTGAAAACCGATTTTTAAAATTTGAATTACTTTTGTTGTTATTTAAAATTTTATGCAATTTCGACCGATTTTTTCCACCATCCAGGCGTCGTAGAAAAAAACAAATCACACGACCGGAAAGAGCAGACAATTGCGAGTAAAAATATATCAATTTCAAATCTCAGGGACAAATTATAATATTTTTTAAAGATTTTAAAACAAAAGTCACTTTCGGCTCAAAAAAACGAACTTTCGTTTTTAAATCCTCGCGTCGGGAAAAGTACTTACAATTTTGACTAATAATTTACATTTTTAGAAAGCTCAATGATCAGGCTTTCTTACAAGCCTAACATGGTCAAGTAAAAATAAAAAGTAACCGCACGATCTGGAATTTAAGGAAGTAATAATTTTCCTATTCTCGGCCAAACCGCAAAAATAATGATTAACAGATCGATTTTTCACTCACATGCGCGCGCAGGCGCACTGAGTTTCTATGATGGAGGGGAGGTGGACGAGGTTATGACGTTACGGTTCTGACTGGAGCTCCTATACTACAGGCTGACTTATCAAGCATATTGAAGCCCAGTAAGGTTTCTTCAAATACATGGGTTACCATACTTGGCGGTTTAACACGTGCTCCAAATAATTGACTTTTACAGATATTGGATAATGTTAACAAATTTACAACTGAGTTATATTTTTAACACTTTACAACAAAGTTGAAAAGTGTTTATGACTTAGTTCATTCTGTCTGTCTGTCTGTCCGTTAGCACGATAACTGCCGTAAAAATGACTTAATCAAAATGAAATTTTAGTATGTTGTTCAGACGGTCCGTAGGACCTATGGGAATATAAATGAATAATATCACCCAATTAGTTTTGGATTGAACCCGAGTTGAAAAAATGAAATACATTGAGCCCTATGGGACCTAAATCTTCAAACATTTTTTAAGCGGATTTTAAATTCACAAATTGCTTCGAAAATTTTAGGTAATATTCAAATTGTTCCATAAAATATATAAAAAAAAATTCAGCGAAATATATTCAGTACTTTTTTAAATAAAAATTAAAATAATAATAACACCTCTTATATGAAGCGATGACGTGACGATGATATGAAAATATCACGTGACCCACTTCAAAATGATATATGGCATCCATCTTGTCTCAAAATCGTGATTTTTAAAGTTCTTTTTAATTCGTATTGAGTGTTGTATCCGTCCTAAAACTACTTTATTTTTGCTTAAATTCGGTGCATTTACATACTGAAACAACGCAATTACAATATATTTGAGTTTAAATGCTCATCCAAATTTGATTATTTCTATAACGAAGCCTATTTTTCACTTATGGAAAATGTAAACAGCAAAATATGAAGAATGAGTTGTATTAGAATTGCTGTATTTCTTTAACACAAAATCATTTAGTTCATGGAGTCTGCGTAGCTGATATGAATGAAATATTCATTGATTTTATAAAGAGAAGAACGATTTTTTTCGATGAAGTTTTACGCATAGAATTTAATTACTTGTAGCTCCATAGTCTTAATTTTTAAATACAATAAATTATTATAGTATTGTGATGAATGACATTAATGGGAAATTATTTATGAATGAAATGATGCTTTTATAGAGAGAGCCAGGCGTGTTATTTTTCTATGACGTCATTTGAATGAATTTCAGTTGTTTTCGATGAAGTTTTCAAATATAATAAATTATCGTTGAATTATGATAATTCTAAAATTATTACCGAGGAATGTATCGCATTTTAGAAATGTTTAAACCAGACAATTTATATTTCAATGCCGTCATTTGAATGAAGTTCATTTTTTTCGATGAAGGTTTAAGTTTTCAAATATAATAAATTAATGTAGTATTGTAATAAGTTTTAAAATATTACCGAGGAATGTATTGCATTTTAGACATGTTTAAATAAAATTGCATTGAAGTTGGAAAGTGTTTCATAATCAATGCTTTAAGCATGATTGATCTTTCTTGTTATAAATATGAATTAGATTGGAGTAACATTTGTAATTACGCGACACTTATTAACAAGAATCAAAAATATGATTCACACTCTATAAGCAGATTAACAAATAGATGGACATTTTTTTTAAATATTTCTTTTTTTCAAAAATCCGGTCTTATTAAAATTTATGAAATACTTTGATGTATATTTCTATTTTACATCTGTTGCAGTTCTAACATTATATAGAATAAAATATGGTCTTATTATGAGCTCAGAAAGACTTTGAATTATTTAAAATACCTGTATTAAATAATAAAAAGTTGTTTTTGAAATATATATTTATGATGATACATAGTAGTATGTGAATTACTCGGGGGGGGGGGGGAGCACTTCAAAATAAAAATGTGTATTTAATTTTAAAGGTACTAAAATTTTAAAGAGGGGCAATTTTGTTATAAACCTGTGGATGTATGGATTAGATTAATACAGCATTTACAATCTTAATAATAATAAAAAATTATATAGATTTGTATTATATAATGATATATTTTTTATGCCTAATACAAAAGATTTGAAGTACTTTAAAAGATAATATTGAGGAAACCATCTAAACTGGATCCTCTAAACATAGCGCCAATGTTTACATCAAATGAGTGGCGCCAATCATCGTCTTGGCGATGAAAATATCAGTGCCATTCCAAAGTAAATTCGAGTCATTCAGACATAATTTTTATCAGTTTTTAGTAAAAAAAATCCTATTTGATCATTCATTATCTTTTATAATAAATGCATTTCGATTTATTTACCATTTTAGCTTATGTTTACGTAATTATTATAATATGGTAAGATTTCCACTTGGCGACAGTTTGTTAACAGTCGGATTCAACAATTTTATTATTCATTATACTCTAAAAATGCAATAAAGTGTATAAAGAGTGAAAAATATTGATGTGACATGAATAAATCTTTATATATATAATTTGAAGAAATTATAATTTTAAGTTTGGAAGAGAGAATAACATATTCAGGACTACAAACCATGTTTACTGAGATAAGACTATAACAAATAAAAGTCAATAATACTGCATACTACAGTTACCGAAATTATAAAATGAGTGCTTAAAATAAATGCTTTATATAAAATAGAAGTTTCATGCAATATTGTAAAATTTAACTTTCACAAGTATGCTCCTGTACCGGGTATCCAATGATTCTGCCGACTATTTATAAACCATTTTTAACACTTTACAACAAAGTTGAAAAGTGTTTATGAATTTGTTCATTCTGTCTGTCTGTCTGTCTGTCCGTTAGCACGATAACTGCCGTAAAAATGACTTAATCAAAATGAAATTTTAGTATGTTGTTCAGACGGTCTGTAGGCCCTATGGGAATATAAATGAATAATATCACCCAATTAGTTTTGGATTGAACCCGGGTTGAAAAAATGAAATACATTGAGCCCTATGGTACCTTATTTTTCAAATATTTTTTAAGCAAATTTAAAATTCACAAATTGCATCGAAAATTTTAGGTAATATTCAAATTGTTCCAGAAAATATATAAAAAAAAATTCAGCGAAATATATTCAGTAGTTTTTTATATAAAAATCAAAATAATAATTACACCTCTTATATGAAACGATCACGTGACCATGAAATGAAAAGATCACATGACCCACTTCAAAATGATATATGGCATCCATCTTGTTTCAAAATCGTGATTTTTTAAGTTCTTTTTAATTCATATTGAGTGTTGTATCCGTCCTAAAACTACTTTATTTTTGCTTAAATTCTGCTTAAATGATTATCCAAATTTGATTATTTCTACAACGAAGACTATTTTTCACTTATGTAAAATGTAAACAGCAAAATATGTAGAATGTGTTGTATTAGAATTGCTGTATTTCTTTAACACAAAACAATTTAGTCCATGGAGTCTGCATGGCTGATATGAATGAAATATTAATTGATTTTATAAAGAGAAGGACGATTTTTTTCGATGAAGTTTTAAGCATAGAGTCTAATTACTTGTAGCTCCATGGTCTTAATTTTTAAATAAAATAAATTATTATAGTAATGTTATGAATGAAATGAATGGAAGAAAGTTATGAATGAAATCCTGTTTTTATAGAGAGATCCAGGCGTGTTATTTTTTCTATGACGTCATTTGAATTAATTTCAGTTGTTTTCGATGCAGTTTTCAAATATAATAAATTATCGTAGTATTATGATAATTTTAAAAATATTACCGTTGAATGTATCGCATTTTACAGATATTTAAACCAGGCAATTTATATTTCAATGCCGTCATTTGAATGAAGTTCATTTTTTTCAATGAAGGTTTAAGTTTTCAAATATAATAAATTAATGTAGTATTGTGATAAGTTTTAAAATATTACCGAGAAATGTATTACATTTTAGACTTTTTAAAATAAAATTGCATTGAAGTTGGAAAGTGTTTCATAATCAATGCTTTAAGCATGATTGATCTTTTTTGTTTTATTTCCTCTTCATTTCTGGGAAAGCGAAATTACCTAAACCTTTTCCTAATATATTTAGAGCAGTTTGGTTCAAAACACCCACCAAAAATTATTTCAATAGCACTTCCTAAAGTGAAAATACGAATAGAGTTAATGCTAATGGATTACGCTTTCGACCGAGGTGGGCTTCAATATGCTTGACGCGTCAGCTCGTTTATAGAGGAGCCTTAGTTCTGACGAGGGTGCGAGATTGCGTCAGATACGCATAGCGAAATCGAGTGGAACATGCGATATTTGTGCCTGCCAAATAATGAATGTGCGTTATTAAACTAAAACGAACTTTGTTAACTCCACGGGGTTATGGCGCTAGCGAGTTTGTCACGGTCAGAATTTTCAAGGGTCAGGCTGGTCGCCGAAGGCGGCTAACTTTGAAATAAATCCACAATTATGCACTTCCTTCAGAAATAAATACAAATTATTTCATACAAATAAAGTCCAAACATGTCTACCACTCAGGAGCTTTGAAAGGAATTCATGTGTCGTAAATTGCGCCAGACATGTGCGTGATTATGAGAACAAGAGAAATTGCAAAAATAATTCTCGAGAATGGATTTGAATAAGTGCCAGAAAGTGATTATACACGGTATCAGAATGCTTTATGAAATGTTGCGAATGATCACAAAGTCGAGGAATACAAAGAAGCATATGCGAGATAAACATAAATCTCGAGCATTTTCCATCTTCATGTGAATTGAATGTATAATGAATCTGCCAAGTGTTTTGATGGGAATACTTATTTATTCACTAGACTTATTAAAGCTGTACTATTATCTAAAATTCTAAATGTAAGGCATTTTTAAAAATATATATACAGTTTATGCCATAACTCTTTGTAAATGATGGCATTTACGTACGGATAAAAGTTTCACGTATGAAATAATAACTATTTATTTATGAATGTTTAACCCAATTATATTTTCAAGTAACTTCACAATTTTCGACAAAAAATTAAAAAAAATTGAGGTGCTTGTTCTTTGCCCGGCTTCTGACAAAAAAGGGCCTCGTGAGTTTACCAACTGTTTGTACCAAATTTCGATTAGCATTAATTTGTTTGAGATATATCACGCCCATAGTCTTAAAGACAAACAGGTAAATACACAGATGATTATTAAAATACTGGAATGTATGCTCGTTATACGACGGTACGCAAAAAGTTGCAAAACATTACCTCCTATCAGCACTTGCGCTCCTGCTATCCACGGACGTTTGATTGCGTTTAAAATCACCAGGTTTCTAGCATTCACTGATTTCAATTTTTGCATCAAATTTTGTTCGAAATACTCTATTCGTTAGTGAGATATCCAAAGTAATCAATATCCATAGAAGTTTGTAAAAATTGTGGCTTCTAGCAAGTTTCTTGCTGCCATTGCGGAATACGGCTATCCCATCTTGACGAGGGCATAATTAGTCGACGAGGCATAATGGCCATGGATGTTGGTATCTGTTATGGGAGTGTCTTTCAAATAGTAAGAGGAGTATTTTAAATGAAACTTTGTCAAGCTATTTTCAAGAAGACAGTGGATGCCAACCTGTGCAATTTATTATACTGATTAAAAATTACGCCATATAGGACATTTAGCGTTTCACTTTTGTCAGCAAGTCTACTAGATTTCTTGGCTATATATTTTATTTAAAATCAATAGGGAAGCCTTATCCATAAGGTTTTAATAAAATAACATGCTGAGAAAAAACAAGGTTCTAATTAATAAACATACTGCAGCATAATTTTACTTAACAATCAATTGACATTTCTTCAGTTTTTAGACTGTATTGAAATCATAACATTCATAGCTCGCAAATACTGCCCGATTGGAACGCCCAACTTACAATCTGATTCAAGAGCGGATCAAGAATAAATTGCGACCCGGTTATTTTTAAAACAACTAGGCAGTACTGAATTCGAAACGGCGCCCCCGTGCATTTGAACATTTTTTTCTATTGGCCAGGCTTTCGATTATTAATTATTCGCCTATACAGCGACCAAAGTGTGAACCATTCTGTCTTCATACAACGTTGCCTTGGCTAACCACAGTATGCCCTAAGTTACCAAATTTTAATCGGAACTCAGTAGTAGCAATATCCACAGGTATAGTACCCTCTTTCTACTGAACCTAACTCCTCAGAAGGACTTTATATTTAATTCAATATTTAACGAGTCTGTACTCCGCATAGACACAGCCAGTTTGAGCAGCTCAGGAAATCGAACTCGGGCCCTGCGAGTGCGATCCCCGGGCCTTAACCACTATGCTACCCCTCCTTTCAATTTGAACATTTGGAGGTCTATTAATGTTCATCTGTCTATAATGTTCAGATATCAGTTGCTTTACGTGACCTAGAAGTTCATTCAGTAAGTCGAGGGAGAGTTCTCCTTTGCATATATTTTTCATTTAGACGCCTAAAATAAGCGCTAGTATAAGTAAGTATTCAACATTATTGTACAATCCTTTTTACTCCTTTTCTAGTGGGTGTGCATGGGTAGCACTCCAAAGAGAATGGAGAGGTTTGCCCACATGATCCGGGAGGACCTGGACATCATACTTCCCACAGGAGCCACACTCACAGACCTGGCATCTCATTCTTTTAGGTACGCTCTGTACAAAGTGGGCCCCGTGCTTTCCGTTAGCGTAAGTATGGTTTTTAAAGCACTTGGTTTATAGTTGCTATGCATACATTTTATTTTTAACTATGCCAAAACATATAAGGTTCCCAAGAAAGACCTTGAGCACGCTAATACTTTTGTAAAGAAAGGTCGATAGATGTGTATGTTAGATCTATATGGTGTAAAGTGAGTCTACCCGGTTGAATAAAAGGGATTACAGCGTCTCTAACATGGGAATTGAAGAAGTTAGGAACACCAACTTGGCAAAAAAGTAACATAGATGAAAATGTCTTATCACAAAAGTTGTGGAGCATTGCTTAATGTACAGAAATCGACACTAAGAATGGCCGAAATGCGTATAGTGAAAAATACTTGTCACAAAGTCATATCATCAGGGCCAGTAAGACAGTGACGTTTTGTCAAAATACGCGGTGTGAAATTATTTCTCAAAAGCAATTGTGCATTGTCGCTGACATAAGATATTCCGAACAGTCTGTACATTAGATTCCTGGTCATGTAAGTGGTTTTCCTTTCAACCCATTCGCCAATAACTCTATTGTATTAAAATACTGCCTTCTGTAACAGTTTAAAGATCGATCACAAGTAATTAGACATTGTTCTATAACATTGTAATTGCAATGTTTTATCTATCTTTCTTTCTTACTGAGTTCGTTATCCTCACTTTTTAAATTATACGCCAGGGACAATTCAATCACTTTTATTCTATCCGTTATGCTCCTATTAATATAGATAGATCTAATGTATTTTTTACCGCTAAAGTGCAGAAATCGGTTATTCTACAGATTATCTAGGTAATGTGCAGATTAACTAGAGTGACCCGTTAAAGTGTCGAAAATTGTTTCATTTCTCAAATTACCTAGGTAATCTGCAAATTACCTAGATAATCTGCACATTACCTGCTAGGCACTCGTTAAAGTGAAAATAATATATTTGTTGGAACAACAGCAGCGTTTCTAAAGAATCAAGTTAATACAATCAAACAATAAACAAATTAGTTGATAGAATCAATCATCAATCAATTAAAAAACTATAATACAAAGAATCAAATGGTTTAAAATATTATTACAATTAAGGAAATGAATTTGCAAAACATATGATAAAATTATGATTACTTATTAGTGCAATCTAAAGATTGGTGACACTTTGAATTACATAGCAATTGGTTTTTGCGACAAGCACACCTATTTGTGGTACATTTAGATTTGTAGTCACATTTTCTGAAATCCTGCCCAGTACCAAGGGATTGTTATATTGCTGTTTGACGTAAAGATATTTCCACAGCAGGGGCATCTTCTTTCGTTAAAAATCTCTCTTTGCAAACACTGAATTTATCTGCTTTAAAATATTGCGACACAAATTCACGCGCTAACAGGCAGAAACGAATTTGAAAACAGAATTAGCTATGCTATGCACTGGCAGTCGATGCAAATTATGAGAAATAAAAACAACCGGCGACGACAAGACGCTGGCAAAACCAAACTAAAAGTGGAGGGAGAGGAGGAAGAAATAGGGAGAGGAAATGAGAGAAACAAAATTTTTAACTTTAACAATATGGAAGTCGTTAATGTGCACATTACCTAGGTAAAATGCGGAAAACTCTTGATTCCGCACGTTAACAGAGCAAATCACTTAATCCTGCAGATTAGCTAGGTAATGTGCACATTAACGGCTTTCGAGCTTTAGCGGTAACATATATACTCATGGACTTAATTTTCCTTGCAAAGCCATTGGGATTGCTTTACTATAAACCTTATGGCAGAATAACATCGGGTAAGTTAACTTTTCTCAAACATGTAACTCTACAGTTTGCCCTTATAACAGCACATTTTCGTTACAATGTAAATATACGCTCAGAAACTTTATCGATTTGACAAGAAAATGCCCAGTAAGGTTTAAAACTTAGTTTCATTACAGGCGTTTGACAGTCTAAAATTCGATTTTACTAAAATTGCTGAATTTCACTTTATTATTGATCCGGATTTCAAAGAATTCATTTCAGAGGAAGTAGCATTTTCCACTAATTTTACCATTTTGTTTCTTTTATAATGTACATTATAGGCATAGGGAATAATACTGAGACGGAGCAAAATTTTAAAAAGCGATATTTTAAGGTTTTATATTTGGAATATTTAATAATTATTAGGAATACTATTGCGTAGTAGCAAAATCGCAATCCTGGAATGTTTGTTTTGGTGCTTTCTTATTTTGCATCTAATTCGTAGTGATTATAAAAAATCATACTGAGATTATGAATATATGTGTTAGGTTGTACTAAACGTATTGAAATAAAACCTGGAATATCAGTTAAACAAATGCAGTAATGATCCAGGGAATAACCATACATTTGAAGCAAATTTTTTGAATAAATATTTGTTTACATTAATTTACAGGATTTATGTATAATTACAAATGATGGTGATCATAGTCATTCTTTAACAAACACAATCTTTATCAATTGCACGTTTAGAGCTAAAATACCTATACCCAATTAGCAGTCATTCAATAAATCATTGTCTAGAACAAATTATATAACCCTTAAAATTAAGCTATTGTCTCATTGAAATTTTGAGGGTGACATATCCATATTCTATAGTATAGGGTTAAGCTTTGGAATCATCAAAATTCTATAACATGCTTAAAAATGCCCCAATTAGTGGTAGTTCTACCGTAAAAGGTTTATAACTCGTAAATCACACTTTTATATAATTAAGCCATATTTCTGCTGATCAGTGATACGACAGGTACGAAGATTCATTTGCATGTCCTAGTAGATCATTTTGCTCTTACAAAAAGTCTGTTGAAGACGGGGTCCAACTACCCCGTTTTTCTGATTTGAGATAGATGAGACGTTGTTTGGACCATATATATGCAACGTGCTTAGTTGTTGATCGTCTTATCGTGCTTGGTATGTTCGATGCCGTAAATTCGTTTTGATCATGCTTTCATCATTCTCATAATGATTTGTGTATTGCAGTCATAAAACCATCCATATTACTTTTAATCATTTTGCTTTTAAGCATTACCAGTATGCATTTTTATTTATTATAATAGTTCTGTGGTGATAAAATATAAAGAGGAAGAAGTCACACGCACCAAAATGTGGTAAATGGAAATTATTTTTGAAGTGGGAGTTGTATGTGTGTGTGTGTGTATGTGGGGGGGGGGGTGCGTGAAGATTGCATATAAGTGGTTAGTGGCTGTGCTGTATTAACCCACCAATTTTCCCAAGCGCGGGCCTACTTACTACATTTAAAAATAAATACATTAATCTTGAAAAACCAATCTTAATTTTGAAAATTAATATTTATTAAGCATACAATTTACGATTAGTAATAAATTATATAAATTACTTCATAGTTACTATTTGACAAAGTGCTCAAAGAGGAGATAATTCCATGTGAAACCATTTTAAATTGAAATTTACTTCAAAAGATATAAAGACTCGACCAGAGTACAATAAAATCAGCACATATCTTCGTATTCTTGCACTGGCATATTTCGTAAGCATTTATGGACACCTGTTTGTCATCACTGCGCTGCAGTGATATCACCTCCAAAAACCGTACCCTATCTTGGTACTTAAGACTCTTGTTTTTGGTCTTAAACTCAGTGGCGGTGTGTGCATAGGCACTGCGGGAGCCACAGTGCTCTCTCTTCCTCGCAGCCTGGCGTGCAACAGTCTACTTGCGCATGCGCACAACAGTCAAACACCACGCCGCTGGAACTGTGAAGCGTGGTGTTTGACTGTTGTGCACATGCGCACATAGGAAGCTGCACGCGAGGCTGCGAGGGAGAGAGAGCACTGTCGCTCCCACAGTGCCGCAGTGCCTATGCACGCACCGCCACTGCGTTAAACTGCACCACACCTCAGTTCCAAAACATAACCGATCTCCTATTCATCTAATTTGGATCTACTGATCTGACTCCTCAGCGTACTTATTTCGATAAAGTATCTTTTTGCTTCGGGTCAACACGCCCTTGCTGATGCTCTCGCTGGCTTCCATTGGCTTATTCATTTTGCCTGAAGTTGGCGTGTCTTTTGACTGCTTCCTCTGGTGCTAATGAAATTGTGAAAGTATTGATCGGAATCATTGTTTGCGCTCAAATCGTCTTCGTAATTTTGATGTCATGAATTTATGGGTCGTAAACTTTTCCTGGCCGAGACTGCGAAGATTGGCGTCGCTTATCTGAGTTCTTTATTAGTTCAAGACAGTCCCAATTGTGTAAAGTTGTCCTTAATGGTCTCATAAGTTCTATTTTTGACTGTATCCTGTTTTACTTATTCATTGCATCATCATGATTTATTTAACAATTACATAACCTGTAGGCTAAATGTCAAAGTTTAGTCTAATAATTAATAACATAAATATGATATTGATATACAGTCGCCCCACTTAATCGGGTAACGGATATTCGCATACTCCGCTTATATGCATAGAATATCGTGGAAATAAAACGATCTCCATAGGGTTAATGTTAAATATATCCATTTTATCGCATAGCAATCCCCAGTTAATTACATAAAAACTGAAGCACCACCAATCTCGTGAATTTCTGTTTCAGTGTTGGATGATATGGAAGGAAAAGCGATAAATCACCAAACTTGGTTTTTCCCTGTGTAGTTCAAAAGTATGTAGCGGTTAACTATCGTAATTTATGCCACCTGCACCAAAACGAACTAGAAGCGGCTCTTCTCTATGTATCTGATAGCTGAGGAAACACCGTTTCCTGTTTTTACCGTTTCCTGTTTGCATACCGTTTCCTGTTTTTGACGCCTGACTTCTGAAGACTCCCGATGGGGATTTACACATAACTTTAACTCCGGTGACAGTATGTTGGCATTTGAAAGCCATAATTTTCGTCACCGGCATGTGTGAAAAACAATACGATGGTGCACATCGAATACACGTGACTTGCATGGGGGACACCCTCATAAATGAGCCCCAGACCGACGACGACCAATAAGATGGTCGGTCACTCCTTCTGGGGCGTGTACAAAATTCAGTCGAGAGAAAAACTTTCATCAATTTGTACGAGACTCGCTCCTAAAATATGGACCTCGAACTTAACGTTTAATTCGGATTAGACTCGCTCTGAAATCTCGACTTGAGCGGTCGAACCTCCTCTGTTCGACTGCCTCGAACTTAACGTTCCAAAAATCAGGACTTATCCACCTGTCGCAGAATCTCTCTACAAAGTATTATGATGATGTATATAGAGCTGTAAAATTTACTGTAAATAAATGTTATTTTTTTCAATGTAACGTTTTGCCTAGAGAACAACAACAAATCTCGGGGGATTTTGCCGGGCATTGGTACCGCATGTCAGGTTTAGCCCACACAATCTATCAAAGTAAAAACAAACCACAAAAAATCCCGCAAGTATATACATAATAAGTAGTAGTAATGTATTATATATATGGTAATAATTTACTACTATTTATTAGGTAAATTATTATATTATTAGGTAAATGTATAATATTAATCTGTGTATCCGCTTATTCATATACAGTTTAGTGGAAGTGTAAGCAATTAGGCAGAAAATTTGTATTTGAAATCATGCATTGAAGTATAGAAGCTATCATGAAGGAACATTTTGACGGAATTGGCTCAATATTGGCTTAAAATATATTTGGACAAGATTACGCCAATATTGACGTTTCATTGGAAATATTTCCAATGTAACACTAATATGGGGGTAATATTGTACTGAATATATTGTAATGAATATATTGTAATGAATATGTTTAGAATATATTGTAATGAATATATTTTTATCATTATTTATTATATGAATATATTTAATATTGAGCCAATATTAAATGCTACTAGGGATTCATCTTACAAAAATTTGACATTGCAACGATAAGAAAATAATTTTCAAGAAATATATATTTTTAAATAGATATATTTTCGACCGTGTAGAACATCGCAAACAAATGCCGGCTGTGAAAACAAACACGTTTCATAGCTTTGGGAATACCCCAGAAGGCGGGTTCATAAAGACGTTGTCTATTAGAGATTTTTTAGTCTCAGCTAAATCTTTTTAAAATGTGAAGCCAGTTGCGTAGCTGATTTTGCCTGTTACCAGAGTTTCCCAAACTTTTAAAGCACAGAAAGTTTTCTGGAGGCCAGTGCAGTTATCAGCTAATCTGTTCTGGATAACATTAAAAATTGCGAAGCAAGTTCGTGGATACTAGTTGCTGCACTAAGATCTCGATTCCAATATTTTCTAGAAGTGTACATCCTATCATAAGAAATTTTATTATAACAAAACTCTGGAAGTGTATATTTAAATATCAGTTTAATATAAAATGTACCTCTATTTTATCTAAACAGTATGGCATGGGAATATCGTCCCTCTCCATTGTACTCCATGAGATCTTGAAGCTTTTACACTACTCCCACTGCACTAATGTCACCTTCCTGAAGATGGGCTCTTGTGGTGGATTAGGTAAGGTAAAAGGCTATATTTATAATAAATGACATAAAGGTTTAAAATTTGAGTTTTTTTTGTTAATATACTCAAAGAATATTTTCACTTATTCTAATTTAAAAGAGGAATATTTCAAATATGTATCTACATTAGATATAGTAATTCCGACATTTTATGTAATTTTTACGGTTTAACCACTTACATATAATGGAACTGGATATAGAAGAAACTAGGATAATTTCGTGATAGCTTGTATAAAGTTAATTTACTAAGAAAACTAACTACTAATATGAAATGAAATTTTATACATGCACTTGTAAAGTAGTAATAGAAGATATATATATATACAGAAGTATATGAATGTTAATTATCTTTCTAAATTTTTTATTCAAACTGTAGCATAAATATTCGAATATCGACTACCATTCTTATATTTTACCTGATGCACGTCATCTATGTGACTCAAATTATTTAACTTTTGCAGTAATATATAATTCCAAATGTAATCTAAATTTTAAATTGAAAAAAGCAAACCTTTATAATACAGGCTGGCCACTGAAAGACTGGAGGGTTTGAAAAAGTCATAACTTGTTCATTTTCAATCTTTTTTATTATCTTTTTTACAGGTGAAAAGCATCCCTTGGAGATTAAAATGGCTACCTACGATATCCAGCAACGAATAAAACTCATTGGGTTTTTCTATTCCAGTGAAAGATCAATTATTGAAATTCATAGAAAAAAACGGCAACATTTTAATGTCAGAGTATCTCCTAGCGATAACATGATTCGCTCCTAAATTTTTCCTAGCTATTTAAATCTCCAAGGGAGGGTCTTTAACCTGTAAAAAAGAAAATAAAAATGATTGAAAATGAACAAGTTATGACCTTTTCAAACCCTTCAGTCTTTCAGTGGCCACACTTAGGCAAAGAAACCAAACAAAACTTACATTAATATGGTATGTGACGATGGATGTTACAACGATTTTCCATGTTTTCAATGAGATGATCAATCATCGCAGATGCGAGCAGTAGCTATTCCTCCAGTATGGCAGTTTCCAACTCTCTGAGACTGGCTGAAAGGGGTAAACTTGCAGAGACAGCACGCCCGAGGGCATCCCAAAGGGTTTCAATAGGATTAATTTCGGGAGAATAGGCCGGCCACTCCATACGAAAAATGCTCTCACTTTCTGGATATTCGTCAACGGTGTTAGCTCGATGGGGACGGGCATTATCGTCCATAAAGAGGAAATCATGACTAACTTCTGCAGCGTAGAGTCTCGTAATAGGGGTCTAGGACTTCATTCCGATACAACGCAGCCATCACAGAATCGCCTTTAAAGATATGCAGCTCTGTGCGATATCACATTGAAATTCCAGCTCACACCATGACGCTGCCACCTCTGATGCGTGATGTTCGATGCTGTTCTTGGCCTGATTGCGTGTGCCTCGTTCTCTCCAGACCCTTACACGCTTATCATCTGAATCCAGGGCAAATCTGAACTCGTCCGTGAACAGCACTTTGCAACAAACTGAGATAGTCCAATTGACATGTTGACGGTACCACTTTAATCTTGCCCCCTCCGGCTTGGACGTTTAGTGGAACACAAAAACGTCGTACTCGGGAGTACAGTCCCCTCACGTGCACAGTACTGGCAGATATTATCTTACTAAGTGCCGCTGCAACCATGGATGTAACAGTTGTAGAGGTCGCTCGCCGATTCCGCTTGGCTACTAGAGCAATATACCGATCATCAAAAGAGATGGTAACCCTTGAACGACCGGGCACAGGTCTCTGGATAACTGTTTGACTTGTTTGGAATTGTTACCGTAATCAAGAAATTACCGAATGATCAACGCCAATGAAACTAACGACGTCTTTGAATGCCTGTCCTGCTTCATTGGGTCCGACAGACGCTCACTATCTGTCATTCGTCTTTTTCAGCCATAGAAACACGAATATCATAAAAAATAATCCTACAAAAGTTATAAACACTTCGTATAAGCATTTAAATGCATCTCCTAAAACCCATCAGAATGCTGGCGACTTTAACGGCTGCCTAATTAACATATATCCGGAGAGTCAATCGTGATTGGCTGTAACATACGATATTTGTATACTACCATCTATATTCGCAGCGATTTTCAGCCACTCAAATTCAAATATGCTTTCGAAAAATGAAAATTTGGATTGGGTGCTTAACTTTTGGAAGTCAGTTCAGTTTATACCATATATGCTTAGAGTAAAACGCTGATGGTAACCATGACAATTCAATTTTGGCAAACATATCTCCGAGGCGCATTATCTTGGATCCTGAAGTAACAGTGTGCCAAATTTCATGGATGTACAATGCTTACATTTTTCGCTACAGATGTCGTACACACACATAATTTATTATGGTAATGAAACTGTGTATGTGTGCGTGTCATCTGTAGCAGGAAATCTAACCATCGGTTAGCTACGGCACTTGGTATACAGTTGCTTCAATACCCGGGAAAATGCACCTTGGCTAGATTTTTTCAAAATTCTTATTAGTTTATTAGTTATTTTATATTTTAGAACGATTTCCCCATAAATCGGGTCCTTAGCGATTGAAAATATTATCACTGTATTTCCATCTTGGAAGATCGAAAAACTTTCTTTCCAACGATGTTTAACCCGAATCCGTAAGTAATCCGTAGCTTCATATTTATTCATTTTTCAATATATCAAAATTTGCATTTTTCAATTTATCTCATACTTATTTCACTGCACCCAGAAAAAGGAGATTAGCATAATTATAAGGTTTAGAAAAAATGTCTATATATCTTCGCATTCCAGGATGACTGGTTTCTTCCCAGTAGACTCTTCATGCCAGAGCTCTCGTCTAGCGAATGGATCATTTCAGTATTTTTTATTGTTTTCCATATTTTTGGTGCGCATGCGTGGAAATTTGGTTTGAAATTAGCATTGAGCTTTAATATGCAACTGGAGTGAGTGCTTATCGACTTTAGTATTGTTCGGCCATGGTTCTATTCGGAATTGGAGAAAATCATCTGAGCTTGACGAGGAAAATCTGTAAATGTATAATTTAAATAGCGGGAGCTTATTTAGTACTGGAGCAACGGCCGGTAATTTGTTCTAGTTTATTAATATTTGCATGAAAAATAATTTTGGCGTTCTGATGCCGCCCACATTTTTTTCGATCAAACAAAGAGAAAAGTGGTGGTTACCAGATTCGATATTGAATGTTAGTGATAACGGATCCTTTGCTTAAATTTGGTAATAAATTCCTTTTTTCTCCTTAACGTTTAAAATATGAAAAATGGAAGCCGAACGCCAAAAACGTAAACAAGAGAGAGGAGCGTTATGTTTTAAGCCAATCAGGTGGCTCAGCTGGCATCATAATAATCAACATAACTGCACTGTGAAATAAAACCTCCCGTAATGAAAGCCCCTTTTTTTCCGGAGGAAGTTACTTGCATTGTTACTAGTTCCCTGCAAATAAAAAAAAGAAATAACAATTAAAGCTTAATATATTATTTTTATATAAATTTGTTGCGTTTGCGTTAATAGATTTTTGGTAGATTTAATTTCATTCCGAATTCAGTAGATTTTAGTAGATTTTTTACTTGTCAGAAGAACTTACTTGTCTAAAAATGTCTGGTCACACTGCTACACCGCGCTAACAAGAAGAAGTGACAGCAAAATTGCCGGTGATGATGAATGCATAGTTGACCACTTTTTTGCATTTATGTAAGACCCTGTTATAGATTAAAAGTAAATCACAGCTTCTGGTTTATAATAAAATATGGGTGTGTTTTAGAATTACTTTAGCTGTATATTTTTGAAACGATGCTGCAATTATTAATCAACAGAGTTAGTTTTATACAATAAAAAACGAATGTGTACTTCAAAGCTGCACATCGTCTGTATGCTCTTATAAGAAACTATTGATGTTAAAATTCTTACTTCTAAAATATATACGACATTTCAAAATATATCGAAAACAAAAACTTCTTTTCTGTTTCATATTGACATCAATACACTGAATCCCAGAAAGGACATTATGCATCACTATTACTTTTAAAAGAAAGCATTCTGGCGGAGCAGAAATAGGGTCTACTTCTCAATGGAAGCGACCACGCTCTATCGATTGAGAACTATTTTTGCGCTTCTAGCGGCAAATTGAAGAAGTTAGAAATCTTATCCCGAAAAGAAATTATTTAAATCACAAAGTTATAGAGCACTGTCGAATTAGTATGAATTAACACTAATTTGGTTAAAGAAAAAATTTATTTGAGACACAATGGTTATAGCCGAATTGCTGACATATTTAGGGATGATAGAATAAACAGCAATTACATGCACAGGAATTTCGTGTTGAGTCGGTTTAAAATGCTTCTACATCAGCGACGAGGTACATATAGATGCTAAGAAAGATTATTATAATATTATTGCTTATAATGATATGTTATACCGGCAACCCATGAAGTATGACATGCATTTATTTCCATCCACATACATGTTGTCTGCATTCCTGATGTCGATTCCTACTAATTACAGTATCCGACACAGAAAATACAACACCATGAAAGAGCGAATAGACTGTGATGATAAAGAACACACAGAGATGACATATATAAATAAGTGATGTTGATTCCAGAAGGATAATTCAATACAGTAATAGCATAGGCAGGGTGATCAGTAGGTAGTACGACCACCTCTTTCGGTGATACAAGCAGCAAACCTTTAAGGAACAGATGCAATGAGCATGCGGATAGTTTCCTAAGGGATGGATAACCATACGTCTTCAACCATCCTGCACCTGTCGTCCTCTGAGGTGGGAGATGGGCAGTTAAACGACAGCCAAGCACATCCCATACATGCTCGATGGGTGAGAGATTTGGATACAACAGACGCCAAGGAAGCACCTGGATACCTTGCAAGGTTTGCCTGCTTATGGTTGTCATGTGCGGTCGCGCGTTATTTTGCTTGAAACTAGAATTTTGCAACCGCTAAAAGTAGGACAGTGCAACCGGCCGCAGCATATCGTCCACATATAGGTGTGTCGTCATTGTACCTCTGATATGAACAAGAGGTGACCGGCTATCGAAGCCGATGGCACCCAAAACCATGATGCCGCGTTGTAGAGATGTATGGAGTTCAACAGGCGCAGCAGGATTGGATCTGTTTCCACGTCGCCTCCAGACTCTCATACGACGACTGTCATTCAACAAAGAAAACCGAGACTCGTCGCTGAACACTACCCTGTCCCATTCAGTCATCCAAGAGGCTCGGGACAACACCATTGTAATCTTTCACGTCGGTGTCTTGTCGTCAATGGCAGTCTTCGTAAAGGGTGGTTTGAGCAAGCCGCTTTCTACCAAACGTCGAGAAACTGTTCTCGCTGATATTGGAACATCTAAATAAAGGAATCCTGCAAATTCTACAGAATGTCGACAGTCGTCATTTATGGGGCAGTCAGCGCATGCTATTGAATGCGTCGATCAACTCGTCCTGACGAACATCTGGGTGTTGGGTAATGTGGACAATTGTACGATTGAGGTTTGTTTCGTATTGCTGCATTTTCGAGATAATATTTTAAACATCTTCAATTTGCCGTCAGAGGCGCTGCAAACTTTCTGTATCAATAGCCCTTACTCGTTTACATATAAGGAGGACCTGTTTCCACAGCGCTAGGACACTTCAATTGAAATTTAAATGGATTTACAAGGATTTTAATCCTGTATATATATTGTGTGATCTTCAATTTTTCTTATTATGTTATGATTATTATTCTACGAGATTCGACATGAAACATGAATAAAATTTTAAATGTTTCTTACCGCGTTCCAGGAGTCCGCACGGGTTCAATGGTAATTACGGATGAAGTTGTAGATGGAATGCTGAAGCCATATCTAAAGGTGGTAAGTAAAATCTTTCTTTAAAAATAAATCCAACATAAGAATTAGTTTTATAAACGATAACACATAATCATCTGAATGATTAGGATTACTGATTTTTGATGTTATTTAGATAACTATACAAAATTTATAGCTTGTCTTCGTAGGTGCACTATGGGCACTATGGGGATAACTCCACTATGAAGATAATGGTTCCATTGGAATGAAGTTAGAAACAAAAATAATCGCTTACTTGGACTATTTTAAATAGTCGTTCGATCCCTTTTAACTAGAATACTTTTTGCATCAAAGAGAGCAGCTCAGCCGGCTGTTATTAATATATCACACTCTTTGCCATGACTATTATTAGTCTAAAAAGTGGAACAAGATCTGACAAAATATGGTATGCACCCATCGTCTAGTTGGAGTGAAATATCGTTTGAGAAAATATTGATATTTTTGTGGCAGAAGCTGATTTAAGAAATGATAACATTGAACTTTGGTTCTTCGAATGTTATTTTACCCTAAGATATTTGCAGTTTTATATCTTAGTGAAAATTGTTTTAATTGAAATTGTTTTTGTTTTGAAATGTGCAGTTTGAAGGTCCTAAACTAATGGTTCGAATAAAAATTTTTTCTTTCTTTTTATTTAAAAAATATAAGTGAATGGTAAATTGGTGAACTGTAACATCACAATATTTTTACATAATTTTAATCTGCGTGCTTTACACCTCTAAATATAAAAATATTTTGGACTCTAAATGTTTTTAAAAATATAAATTTTCAAATTTTAAAGATGTACATTGTCAAAAACTTACAAAAATTATATGGTGCCCAAAAACATAATGGTCAATAAAATCCATGTCTCATGTATTATATTATAATCTTAATAGGAAAGAGCGTCCACAAGTGAACTACAGGCGGCGAAATAGGTATTTTAGAGCTAAAAGAAATTCAAACTGATAATGACTGTATAAATATAAAGCAGTATTTAGTTGTAGACTGTATACATTTATTACTTTTAATATTGTTAAGTGTTGAAGACCCAGACCGTCTGACTCGTCAACAAGGACTTGAGCAACTATTTGGACGGCCGGAAT